>OX030933.1:17020741-17592076 GCA_943735885.1 Stelis phaeoptera
TTAAAATCTAGAAATTTGAAAATTTGGAAATTTGAGATTTAGAAATTTGAGATTTGGAAATTTGAAAATTAGAAATTTGGAAATTTGAGATTTGAAAGTTCGAGATTTGATAATTTGGAAATGTAAAATTTAAAAGTTTGATATTTGGAAAATTTGAAATTTAGAAATGTGAGATTTGGAAAGTTGGAAATTTGAAATTTAGAAATTTAGAAATTTGGGATTTGAAAGTCCGAACTTTGGAAATTTAGAAATTTCAGATTTGGAAATTTGGAAAATTGAGATTTTAAAGTTCGAAATTTAGAACTAGGGAAACTTAAAATTTAGAAATTTGATATTTGGATATTCCCCAGGGACTGACTCCGACTGAACGGAAAGTTCATTGTCAGTCCCTAGATACCGACGTCGCGCTCAACGTCTTAATATAACATTAGTGTCAGAACACCAGCATTTAACATAATGCCGAAGCTAAATATTAGCAATAATGCAGCATCGACGCTAGAATCCTCCAATTTAAAGGCTCTGAAAATTTTGCAAGTAAGTTCACCGAACGCCCATCGGTTTATCCGAGTGGCGTCTCAATCAGAAAATCTGCCTGTTTCCCTGTAACACGGGTTAACAAATAAGCAGTTAGACGGTTGAAAAATTCTCCCATCTCTTGTAGTGTCTCAATCGTTACAAGATGGGATGTAGGAGTCCGTGCACGAGGATTTCATCGATTCCTGAGAACTTGAATTCTCCCGTCCTCGTTCGACGACCGAATAGTAGCCGATGGCCACGAAAACGCGATGTTAGCCACGACACGGCTAACCACGGTGTTTCAGGCTGCACTTTGGATAATCACAGGACTTGGCCAGGCGATAACTGGAAGAAGGAAGGAATTACAGGCTGCGGCCTCTCGTAAACGCGAGCCGACGATCATAGAATCGCCGATCCTCCCGGTGTTGGCCGTCGTAGACGACTCTTTGTTGCCAATTGTCTTGCTAGGAACAATATTACAACAGTTGGCAGAAACGGTTTGTCTTCGCCGGAAGCGGTCCTTTTCAGGAACGTTGCAATCTTGTTCCAGTTACGGGGATAATAGGTTACATTTGTTTTTGCGATATATCGGCTCGACGATGTTGGTTTAAGAAGAGCTTTCAGTATTTCCTTTTTCATCGCTTGAAAATTAATCAGCGATCGTTGGATTTTGCAATTGATTAATTACAAATGAATCTTCATAGTTTCTAAAGCGTTAACGTCGCGTTTTAATTATTTATTGCATTAGGAATCAAATGTTTGTCGTCTTCGTTTATTTTGCTTCAAAATCTATTGAATTCTACTCCAGAGGAATCGAAGAATAATAATTACAAACACGACCTGTAATAATAAATTAGTCATTTTCAATTTAGCAAACGTTACAGAAATTTCTTACTAAAGCAGCGTCGATTATTTGTTGTGATGGTAAAAATAACTTATTAACTGGAGTTCTAGGTGGTCCAAATACCAGCTCGACATCCTGCTGACCCGTTTGACCATTTGAAACGTGCCATGGCGTACGGGGAATATTAATTATGAGTATTCAGTAGCTGTACCGTGTATTTACCAGTCGCATTGACGTGTCGTATGTAGGTCCTCTGTAAATTCAATGCCACCATGCGAATACGAATAATTTGACGATAATTGTCTGGTTAAACGGCTACGAATATGAATAAGAACGCGAACGGAAAGGAATGAATGAGCTCAGAATTCCAAGGAGGAATCTGAAAGAGAAGATTTCCTTGTTTAGATTACCAGTCGTACGTTCATTAACCCGTTAATCCCGAGAGGATAGAAATGTACTTATTTTGGTAAGGTGGCATCAATATTATAATACGTAGCAATATTATTAATACAGTGTTCCTGGATTAACACTAAACTTACCACGAGCGGTCAAATGACCGTTTTTAAAATTTCCTTTAGAATTTCCTTCACACGACGTTATTGTACCGCTATTTAACTTCACGACTTTTCTTATATACATATTGAAATAAACACTATTTCATTTAAATATAAAAGATATTTTGTTCGTTACCTAATAATTGTTCGTAACGTTCGCTCTATATTAAGAAATATAATGAGCAATGATACGCTTTTCTTTCTAAACATTTATTAACCCTTTGCACTCGACTGGTGCCTCTGTGGCGCCATATTTAATTTATCTGACTATTCTAAAATGCGAAATTTCACCCATATTAAAATATAGATACCATGGCACGATACGAACGCCCAACGTGTTAAATCAATCGAATACATGCTATCACGATAGGATACGAATAACACGGTTGTCAAATAAAGAATTCATCACGATCAGCAGGGATTTTAAGCTCGGACGCGTCGTTAACCCGAATAATCTTGTCCCGTGTCGGTTCTTGCCGCGTCACGAAACTATCGAACGGCTATTCTGTCCAATAATGAGTTCATCGACGATTACGGCTACGGGTACGCTCGTGGCTCGCGTGTAAACACGCTTAACACTCGTCTTTATTTCGGTCAACGAGCGTCCTACGCTTTTGCTTCAACTTCCTCGTCCTTAAGTCGTCTTTACGTTCAACAAATATAGCTAAGATGGTAGCCTTTTTATAGATAGTAGTAAGAGAAATAATCTGTTAAGATCCTCCTTTTCATTTTTAGGTACTTGCCCAATGTAAATCTGACGTTAATTGTCCCGTGCATTGTATATGACATTTACTGTTGATTCGGGGTACGTCCGATGCATCGCATGCGATACATGCTGTTGGCTTATAACGTGGCGGCGCTCCGCGGGACGTGTGGGGAAGGATCAGAAATATTCAGATACTCGAATTTTTGTTACTGTAGCTGTGTTCTAGGAACCATCTAAGCAACAATTCTAGGACAGTTGTTTTAATGAATTTTTACTTAATCAAGGCAGGGCTAAATTGATCAATTAACAAGAAATTCTTAGAACTTTTCTTACCATTACAATTACAATTCTAATTCTAATTCTAATCGAATCGCCTCTGTTTAAATCTCTGCATCCGACACAGAATATTAATATTTATCGTTGTTTAAGTTGGATTTCAAGCAGAAATACTAATTATGTAGCCGAGGATACTTTGGTCGGATAGGCTGGACTCAAGTTGACCAGGCTCGTTAAACGTTTCCATACGTGGGAAAGCAACGATAACGAGATTCTCAATCGTTCGTTTGGAAAAGCTCCTTATCTTTAGCTTGCGATTTTTTTTTCTTTTTTTTTTTTTTTTTGTTCCATCGTGTGCACGTACATACACTTGCCATTCAGCGGGCTAATAACAAGGATTAATTGGTCGCGTACAGACCGTCGGGGTTAACGATCTATACGCGATGGCGATTCAGCGCTTCCTCGATCGTCGTCCTTATTTGGATTCTTATTCATTAATCACACATGTATGTAGAAAATCTTTTTCTCTTGCTGGCTAACGAGTGAAATTTCTTATAGAGTATTCGTAAAAAGTTTTTTAACGAATTTTATTCCAAATTTTGAAGTGTTAAGTTTTCGAGTCAATTCTATTATGAGTGAAGTATAAAAAATTAGAAATTTCGGACATCGAAGCTTCGACTCGAATAGATTGTCTACGAAAGGATTAAATATCGCATAATTTGGAATTTCAAAGCTTCGATTCAAATACTAAAAATTGGAAATTCGAAATTCCGAAGCTTTGATTTAAATTGATTTCCTTCGAAACGGTTAAAGATCGCAACATTGCAAATTGTTAATATGTCTAACCAAATGATGTATAAAATGTTGAAATGAAAAAAATCGACGAGTGCAACGTCCGCACTGTCGACCTCCGTCGTCGCACGAATACCTGCGGAACATTGCTTTAATTTACAATCGTTTCACACTTTTTCCTGCCGCCTCGAGCATTTCTTCCGCGTAAACCGCGGGATTTTTCGCGAAACTGGATCTACGAGATTCGCAATTAGCGGCGCGACCCGCAAGGTCGCGCCTCAGACATCCGAAATAACGGAACAAACCGCTCTTTTATTCCGCCATTCTATTCTTATCCCTATAGCCGTGGAGGAACGGTTACCGCGATGGGAACACGGCTTTCATTATTTTCAAATTACGCGAGTAATGCAGAAAATTTTAAGAATCATCCGGGAATTGAATGAAATTGTAATGTGCGCAACGGTTATTGCTTCCTGCTATTCCGTCCGTTCGAAACATCGTCGGGTGCGAATCATTCCTTAAAGTACGTATTAGGTTGTCGGAAAAGTTATGATGTATTTTTTCCTGGTTTTTCAAAGGTCATTTCTTTATATAAAGGACAAAGGATCGATCAATGATACATTGCCCGTTTTGTTCGATAACCATTGGCCATCTTTCAGTGGACCTATCTTTATCGACGAAAAAACTGAACAAGGTGCTGATTAACAGCCTCGTCAGAATCGAACTGTATACCACGCAAAGAGGTTTGAAGAGCGCGAAACAAGTGGAAGTCGGATGGCGCAAGATCTGGCGAGTATGGAGGGTGTGGCAACACATCCCATCCAAGCTGCAGTAATTCTTTACAGACAATCAAACTTGTACGTAGTCTCGCGTTGTCGTGATGAAACACAACTCCTTTACGATTAACGAGCTCTGCCCGTTTCTGGATGATAGATTCGTTCAAACTATCCAATTGCCGACAGTACACATTCTCATTAATTGTTTGGTTTCTTGGTAGGAGCTCGAAAAACACGACACCTTTTAAAATCCTGTCACACTGACAAGTAAACCTAGGGAAGTGTCGCTCTCCGATTTTTCTGAAACTTGAATATGTTATAATACATGAAAAACTAAGGGACACGTATATTTTTTTTAGCGGCGGAAAAACATATTTAGGGAGTGAAACGGAACATCTTTGAGACCAGTGAAGCGATTTTGATGATTTTTGGTATGAAAATTGGCCTATCAGGGGGTGAACTACCTCTAAAGTGACCAATTTCTTGCTCCCTAAATATGTTTTCCCGCCACTAAAAAAAAAATACGTGTCCCTTAGTGTTTCATGTATTATAACATATCCAAATTTCAGAAAAATCGAAGAGAGACACTTCCATAGGTTTACTTGTCAGAGCATAACCTTCCTCCGATAAAAGTCTGGTTTCGATGAGCAAACCGATGAGTCTTTTGTTTAGAATTAAACTAGAACTCTTAGTTGTCAAATGACAACAATCAGGTAGATGCAAATGACTCTAGTACTTCCAAAAGTAAACTAGAGCCACTTGTTGCAGAAATGCGCCACGACCTTTTCCAACAACCCAATAAGTATCTTCGACTACGTTTCAAGCTTCGATCGATTCTCAAAACTTTCAACAGATTTTTAAACGTACCGCTATATCGGCTTGGATTCTTAAGATTTCCAGATCGTTCCTCGAATACAGGTCTGTTTTCGAAAAACAATTAAGGATAACTTCTGGGCTGGATAAGAATGCGTGGTATTCGTTAAGGAAATGACACATAACGATCTGCTTCGGCGGTAATGGCGCGGTAAGAGCGCAATCCATTAGTTTCTCGCGCGAGCGGCGGCAAAAAGAAGCCACGGTGATATTTCAAGACGAAGCCCGGGGTTAACTGTACCCTCTATGGTGGCCTGGGTAGTAGTAGCCGGTAGCAGGTGGAAATGATATCCAACGCTCTTTTTTCTGTTTTTTTTTTGTTCTTATTATTTCGTCTTCTTTCGTGCCGTTTAATTAAGATTTCAAGAAGCTCGACCACTTTGTCGTCGACACTGTCGTCCCCCTACTCCGTCTCTTTTATTTCTCGCCATGGGATACCTACCGATTCCGATGTAATCGCGGCTCGATTAATTATTGTTTCCCATCGAGCCGGTTCGCGCGTACGCTCGCGAGTAATTGGCCCGTTAATCGGGGATACCAATTTTCAAGGAGCGTTTTAATAATTTCCCGAACGATCGCCACCGTTACCTTTGCTCGACGATGATCCTTATCTGCCCCGATACATAATTCAATTAGAACTTGTTCCTCGGTTCAACGGTTCCCGAACTCTTTATCGACCGTCATTTTTCATCCGTTCAACCGGTTGCAGCCCTTTCGCGAGAAATGCTGCTCGATTATATTTATACACGCAGCAAGCGTTTAATCCGATTCTTTCATTTTGGCGGATTCGATGTACCGGGTGGGTCGGTAACGACTGATGTCTGAGATAACTCGTTGATCGAAAAACGTTTTTGAACGAATCACGTTGAATTTGAACAATCGGATTTTGTTTATGTCTTTTATTTTCCACACCCGATCACCTTGACTTGGACTTATGTTATCAAGGACTATTGTTTATTAAAAAAAAAATTATTAACAAAGAAAGGGTGAGTGACCAGCTATTGCCACCTAGAATAACACCGAAAGTATGATAGTAGTAGAAAAGTTTTTGAAACGAAAGTTGCATGGGACAACGGGGGCTATTATAATGACGTTAGCTTTTTGTTGCTAGGTGGAGTCGCTTCAGAGATTTGAAGGTCAACTTTGTTTTTTTTTTTAGATAGCGTTAATTTTAGATAACATTAAGGTCTTTGAAGGTCAACGAAGGTCAAAAAGTTGAGATGAACTTACATTTACAGATAAAAAAAACAATGTTTATAAAGAAGTTCCAACTACGCCTGAAGATATGCGAGAGAGGATTGTCAGAGCATAAGGAATACCACTCCATCCATGATATGGAGATTGCAGCACTGCATTGATTACCAATGACCAATGGTCATCTCTTCGAACACCTTCAGTAAAAACGGGGTGATCTTGATAACATGTGTCAAGGTCAAGGTGATCGGGTGTGGGGACTTTTCGGAAGTTCATCCATTCATTTAAAACGTTTTTTATCAACTCACCCTATATGTACCTGTTACGATTAGATATCTATGAATTTACTAATCATCTTATCCAATATGATTTTTCTTTCGTTTCTTTTTCAATCAAGTTAATACGTTGTTGGTGTTGGATGAATATTCATTGGAATTTCGTTCGAGTTTGCATAATTGCAGTAGACAGAAGCGCGTATAAATATTCATAAAATGAAATTAGAATTCACGTGTAAATAAATAACTGTGACTGTTACAGGCTCGAAAAGGAATCGAGAATTTACCACAAATATGACAAAGGATCGTGGAAAAGAAAATTGAAAAATTCTTCCCCCTTTTTGGGACTCTCGAGTTAACCTTATAACCGTCTCTTACGATTCCCAGGAATCATTCTTGTATAATGTTTCAATAATTTTCGGAAACGCTCTTTCTGAAGCTGACAAAGTTTTATCGAAACGGTTACGTCAGGTGCGTAGGTTTCAGTTTTCTCACGTAGCACAGGTGGTCGGCATCGAAGAAGGGAAGAGGGAGGGCACGCGTTGCCCTCGCGAAACCGCGCGCGATGTGACGAGCGTGTTGTTCGAGACCGAATAGCCGGAATACGTACGTGTTGACAGGCGAACAACTACGGTGGCCCGGTCGTTCGTGGGAAGCGGCCGTTGCTTGCAAATTTTTGCAAAAACCGTACGCGTAGACGGGTCACGACCATGATGTGTAACAGGTTTGAAAGCAGCCGCGTCCGAACGAACCCGACGAGTTAAGAACCGCTGCTTTAGCCGATTATGAAATTGAGGATAACAAATTTCGGGTCGTTCTAAACGAAGTTCGAGCAAAGTTTATGATAATTAACGAGTTGGATGCCGTTGGAGGTTTCAGTATGAGTTCTGAGAAATGAATTCGCGGGTGGTCGTGGATGCAGATGGTGATTCCGCGAATAAACGGCGAGCGTTCCGCTTAGAATTTCGAATTCGCATTCGTAGGCGCCCGTGAGTGCGGTCGAAAGTGCATCGCGCAACTCGTTATCCCGTTACTCGAGTGTGACCGTCCAGTGTACCAGAGTTCGTCTTTCGATTTCATAGGCAATCTTAACGTTAACAGTCGCATACTTATTATGCCTTCTTATCTGCAACAGTTTCTATTATTAACAGTCGGCTGATAACCGAACAATCGTTCGGTTTCTTTTCTTTCAGATATTTCAAAGTGTTGCAATATTTCTTATAAAGTGATTAAAAAAAAAAATAATAAAAAAAAAACAGAGTTTGGAGCACTTTCGTTAGCTTATTTGCAAAATTTGGAAATTTCTTTGCTTTTGCAGCATTCAGCCAGTTAGGAAAATAATCACGAAGAGTTTGAACATTGTAATCGTCAGGTGTGCGAGTGACAATGAAACGATTGATTCGTTAGAAAACTTCTCGAAGGAGTCGTGTATGATTTTCAAGTAGAAAAGAACGTTAAATAACGAGGCAGAACGGCGGCGTCAGCTGTCAAGTGTAGCTTTCGCACGAGCGAGAATCGATATTTCTTCCTCGGTCGAAAGAGCTGGTTCGAACGCGTTGGACAACCGTTAGAGCAAATCTATAAGCATATTTTCACGAACCGTTCGATGGAATGTACGTCGAATGCGTGGACGACTATACACCGAAGGAGAACGAGAAAATTGCATCGGTTATGTCAAGTATCTTATGAACTCTCGAGAGTACTCAGGGAAGTGCGTTGCCACGGCTAACCGTACCCCAGAATGCCTTCTTATATACACCGGTGTAATTAATTAGAAACGAACGTTAATTACGGTTAAACGGTATCCAACGGCGTAAAACGACGAGTAACAAACAACGAGCGATTGGATGCATGAATTTTTCTAATTTATGCGTTGAAAACCGTAGAAATATTATTTTAAAAATGGATGTATCGTCAAATTGTACGTATTCTGATAAATTCACCAAGCCTAGATCAGATCTTACGCAAAATCAGAGGACGTGGACGACGATGCCTGACAACTCCATCCAAAAATTGATCTTTCAGAGATTCTTACGTTTGAATGATAAGCCTTCTCGATTCGTTAAACGAAACAGCGAATAAAGAAACGCGTCGGTGTCCTGTCTTCTGTTCGTCATTAACGCACGCATCCGCGACACGGACGTGGGACCATGTAGTGAATTTTGACCCTCGTCTCCAACCCTTTCCTTCTCAAGGATGAGAACCCTTCTATAACAGTGTATCCTTAAGGCTGCGTTCAGATTATGCCAGTAGTTGACGCCAATGACCCTCAAAAACAACCATTTTCTCTGTCGGACGATAGAGCTGGTACAAGCATGGCTAGAAACATAGAAATTCGGGCCCACCGCTGCAAGGATCATTGGCGCCAACTAAACTATTGGTACAAAAATAATAATATGTAGAAAATAATACAGCAAAATTGCTATTATTTTCGATTTAAACTTGCGAATAATATGATATTAATCTCTTCGCGGACTATCGACGCATATTATGCGTCCAAAACCACTTACAAATTCGCACGTATATTTAAGAAATATCGTCCCATATTTTTGACACAAATAACAACTGTAAGTGTGAAGATTTTGTTTTAAATAAATAATATTCCGTGCGCTACCGTGCCAAGCGTAAAGATCCTCCGTCCTCAAAGGGTTAACCTTTTGCAGCTGAAACGTCAATCCTCGAACTTCGCAAGACTACCAATTTTTCAGTTTAATCGTAACTGAGATAATAAAGTCGAATTGTGTTCCGATCTGTTTCCCTTCGATCGTCGAGGAGACGCGAAACGGCGTGTCTTGTACGTTTGTGGGTGTATTCGGAGAGAACGCGGCAGGACTAGTCGCCATGGCCAAGGATGAAAGCAAGGAGGAAAGAAGGAAGGGGAGGGATCATAAATCTGTATAATTGACAAGTCCTGCAGAAGATGTTCATGCTCCATAGATGCTCGACCAGATAGCTCGCTAATAACGCCGCGCAGGATATACGAACATATTATAATGGGCCGTTCGGGAAGGAAAAATAATCGTACGACGACTTTAGCATTATACGAAATCGTAGGACGTCCGCTCGGCTTTCGTTTTTCTTAACAAACCGATATCCTTGGATAATGGACGTGTTGTAACCAAATAAATCCATTTCAAAGACAATACTCGAGTCTTAAGCCGTTGTTATCTTAACATCGCTTCAGTATTATTGTAGGTTTTGCTGACTGACTGGTATCCTTGGATAATGTACGCGTTGTAAACGAATCAACGGATCGGGGAAGCGGTATTGTAGCCTTGAGCCTTCGCCACCATGAAATTTCTAAAATATTATACGATATCGTAGGATGTCGGTTTGGATATTCTTAGATAATGGGTGAACAGGTAATATTGCCACCTTAAGCCGCCGCCACGACGAAATGTTTGGATAAATTTACATTTGTAATTGTTGTATGACTTTTTCCAAACTTAAAAGATACATACTTCTTTTATATTGACAAGAATTTGCAAATAAACACGTGGATAATACACGTGGTTGTTTATCCATTCACCTACGTTTCTTAGAAAATATTTATTTAATCTGCAGATATTTATATTTACTGTAGAAACATGTCGTAGCTCTTTTAACTAATAAAAAATCGTACAAACAACAATCTTTGATCAAAGTAATTAGTATCAATCCTTTACCATATTTTTGATATTCTTTCGTGGAAAAATTTGGATGATCTTTTGAAAAAAAAAAATTTTGAGAAAAGATTACGAATTTAGTTGCCAACTTAGTGCGTATTTTTCATGCGTGATCGTTTCTGTACTAATCGAAATTGTTTGCCTTCTGGTGATTCAGATGTTTATCGTATCTGATTCGTGATAATATTCCCACACCGATAGTTACAGATTCTGAAACATCTACTGTAATCGGTCGACAGTGGAACGATTGTAAAATAATATTTCCATCCAGTGTATCTGAATTTTCTACCGACGTACAATGGTTGCACAAGCAGCCACGTGAATGAATGTCTAACGTGTTAAAGGTTAAGTATGCATCTTGCATGGTCAGCGATAACGGAACTAAACCGATAACAATTGCCGTTGTTGCATAAACTTTCTTCCGTGGAATCTTTTATTCTGTTTCTGTTGATCTAGTGGTACGGAGTATTCGTTCATGACCAATTTCACCATGACGTCGAAGATGTTAATGTATATCGTCTTTACGTTCGTTACGTTGCATTCGACGAGCGTTGCGGAGAAGCACATCGATCGCAAGTTAAATAACAGACCGATCATAGGTACGTATCGATTGGGATTCTAACGAGAATTTAAAAATTCGAGTACTCTAGTATCTTAGTACCCTGGTATTTTAGTAATCGTCCTGGCACCCTAGTATCTTAGTGTCTGGGTGTTCTAGCACTTTAGTATCCTAGTGTCCAAGTATCTTAGCATTCTAATGCCCTGGCAGCCTATTATTCTACTACTTTGGTATCCTAGTGTCCCAGTATCTTAACATTCTAGTGCCCTAGCACCCTATTATTCTGTTATTTTAGCACTTTAGTATCTTAGCATTCTAGTGCCCCGGCACCCTATTATCTTAGTGTCTGGGTGTTCTAGCACTTTAGTATCCTAGTGTCCCAGTATCTTAGCATTGTAATGCACTGACAGCCTATTATCCTACGATTCTACTACTTTGGTATTCTAGTGTCCCAGTATCTTAGCATTCTAATTCCCTGGTACCCATATTATTCTACTACCCTAATATTTGAGTATTATCTAGTATTCCAGTATTCTAGTATTCAAATGTTTACTGTTTTGTCTCTTGTTTCGAAGGTATTCTGGCTCAAGAACTAAGCACCTATTTTCAAGGAGCATATCCGTACAACTACACCTGCCACATCCCTGCGTCGTATGTAAAATTTGTAGAGGGAGCTGGCGCAAGAGTTGTACCAATTTGGTAAATATATTATGGATTTGTACGAACTTGTTAACATTAATAATTGGCTACATACAGTGTGAATTGTAACGAGAAGTGTTTCGATTTAGGATCGGTATGCCGAAAGAATATTACGAAGATATCATGTCTAAAATAAATGGGTGCGTTAAATTTCAAGAGAATTTTATAATGTGTTTTCTTGTTTAACACGAACTTAATTTTTTTTTCATGTTTTTGGTAGGGTTTTATTTCCTGGTGGTGCAGCGCTATTCAATCAATCCAACGGATACGCCGATGCTGGATATCACATTTACAAGTAACGAAATTAACATTATCTATATCCGTTATAAGTATTATTTACGTTAATTTAATCCCCTAAGTTCCTCAAACTTCAAACCATTGTGTCATATATGTATACATATACATATACATATACATTGGTCCAGCATTGATAAATTTAAACGAAAAAAAGTAACTCTCAGCCTCGCCTCTATTGTTAACTCAACTCGCCCTTGCTACGTAATATACTATTCTTCAGCACTTGTTTGTTCGTAGCATTGCAAGAAGGATGAACAAGAAAGGCGATTACTTTCCAATTTTTGGGATATGTTTGGGATTCGAGCTGCTAATGGTCCTCGCTGCGCGTCGCTTCGATCACAGAATAAGCTGCAACAGCGAGGATCAACGAGTTCCGCTTGATTTTCAACCAAGTAATTCAATTTTCAATATCTTCTCTAATCTTAGGTATCGAGCTTCTCAACGTCGAGCCTTTTTTGTATTCCAGATTATATGAACAGCAGAATGTTTCAAAATGCTTCTCAGAACGTTATAGATATATTACGAAACGATGATGTTACTGTTAATTATCATCACTATTGCGTCACGCGACAGGTATAATCTGATAACCATTTCATTCGCGCCGAAAGCGGACCGTGAGTGGATCGTTGATGTTTTTATATTAATTTTTGAAAGTAACTGATAGAAACTCTGACATACGAACCACGCAATCGATCCACTCCCGATCCGATCGGATACCGAAATTACACGCGTATTAACACGTTGAATGCCACGAGGGAAATTTCTTCCAATCAAATAATTAACAAAACAAACGATGATATAAATCACGGATACCGTTAATATTAAGCTAATAGTGCTGACTGAAAGGTCAAATTTGGAAATTAATTGACTGCGTTATTAACACGTTGACTGACACAGTGAAAACGGACGTGGGTAATCAGACACGCTGAAATCCTAATTATTAAGAATACAATCAACTAATTTTCAAATTTAACTTTTCAATTCGATAGCTAGCATTATTAGCTTAATGTTAACGCTATCCGTGGTTTATTTCATCATTTCTGTTGGTAATTATTTGATTGTACAAAATTTCGGGTGCCGGTCACCGGTGACCCCGGTGGCAGCCAACGTGTTAATAATTAGGATTGTAACGTGCCCGATCACGTACGTCCAATTTTCACTGTGCCATTCAACGTGTTAACGCATAATTATTGTAGGGCCTGAAAACCGCCGGCATATATAATCAGTTCCGAGTGTTGTCTACGAACAACGATTTGAACGGAGTTCGGTTTATATCCTCGTTGGAGCACGTTGATTTGCCTTTCTACGGTGTACAATTTCACCCGGAGAAGAACATGTACGAGTGGCATGTCGGCAAAAAAATTCCACACGGAAATCACCCGACTCAAGCTGGTCAATATTTTGCTGAATTTTTCGTTAACGAAGGTGCGTACACAATTATCACGATATACAAGAAATTGTATCTTTTGTAAACCTGCACGAATAACCAACAAACGGTATTTGTACGCAGCACGTAAAAGTGGTCATAGCTATCCCGTGAGCGAGGAAACATCGAGATTAATATACAACTATCCGGCAACGTACACCGGGTTGAGGAACTCTGTCTACGTCCAGGTCTATTTCTTCAGACAGTAACTTGCGTAAAAATAATCTTGCGTAAAAATCGTCATCTGGTACGATGATGAATGAAAAATACTTTGAACCAATATGAAATTAGTCACATGTTATTTCATTCAATATATTGTATATCCTTGTACACGGCGTTGGAAAAATAATTGTACATTGGCATAGATAAAAGACTACTTTTCTATCGTTTCTATCCATCCTTCCGAAATCACGTGTCCGTCGAAATCCGGTCGAAATTCAGATGTAAACTGTTTGAGTTGTTGAAATATCAAATTACCCGAATTATTCGAATTACAGCTGGCATTACGGCGAACGTAAGTTATCGGAGAGGCGGACGGGTTAGGGGAAGGACATCCGGTGACTCGTAAAGAAAATAAAATTGACGGTACACCAGGATAGGTTGAGAATTATCGTCAGCTCGTGCAACCACGACCGACTCAGCCGGCGGTAATTTAATTTCAGATCAAAGATCCTTTAGCCGAGTGTTCGCGAGGGAAGAAGCCGGGCCAGAGACTTGTACAACGTAGCTCGTGGCCACGAAAGAACCCTTGGTAAAATTATGTACCTGTCCATTAAGCCGGACACTTAACTCGGCCTTCTATGAACACGCATAATTTTCCGTCCGACTCGTGCCCCTCGCGGTTACCCGGCTAACAGCCTAATAATTTCATTCAGGATCGGGTATAAACACGTCCCGGGGTATAAGAGATGCGACCGCTTCTTCTTTTCGATGAATCTTCCTTTACTCCTCGCTACAGGACCATCCAAACATCGTTGATTAATTAACCTCGTTAATTGCGTACTGTTTCGTGTTTTCCTTCTAACGAAACATCGGCTACTTTTTATAGTACGTCGATCAATTTCCAAATTTAACCTTTCAATTCGATATTCAATTTGATTGTCAAAAATTTCGGGTGCCGGCCACCGGTGACCCTCGCGAGAGCCAACGTGTTAACGAAAGTGAGCTTCGGTGTGAAATTTTTCTTCCCATTTCTTCGAAACGATTCATGAGAATCTTAGTTTTTGCTTATTTTGACGAGTACAGCGGTCTTTCAGAGATTAACACTAGAACTACCGACGTTCAATGCACCCATAGTTTTAAATTGAACGTAAACTAATCTTCAACGTATAGAATAATTCTTTACCCCGATAAGAATCAATGTATATTTCGACGTAAGCGTTCTAAGAAATTTTGCAATTCAAAATAAGAAATCTGAAGCAAGTCATTTCGACTCCTTTTGGTAATTAGAAATAAGTACTTAAAGAGCATCGAGCTGTTCAACCCTAATCCAACAAGATAAAAATCCTCAAACCACAAAATTGATCTTCGTCGCAATTTCATCCGCGACTGTTGATGTTTCCCGTGAATTGTTCATCTCTGATTAAAGATAACGAGCCACGTAGCAAGGGCAATCTTCTATGCCGCGTAACGTTTTCTGGTTAAATGGGAGCCAAGGGAACGAGCGTTCACGAACGGGTGTAATTTATACGGTGCCCGTCGCGTTCGCAACCTCGGAGATTCGCAAACTTGATCCAATTAACGCGATTCGTTGTTGATCTTCATCTGCTGCGTGTACTTGCGATCGTGGTCTTGATCTTTTTGGATCCCGGTGACCGTTATCGGGGCTACCGTAAGCGATTTATCGAGGACGTCGAAATCGGACGTCCGATACCGATCGAGGTTAGCTTCGAAACGGAACGCGCACGATCGAGTTTCGATAGACACCGGTACCGATGGCCTTGAATTTACTATGCGTGCACACGCGGATCTGGGTCTGATCGTTACACATCCTCGACGATATCTGCTCTAATTATAGGTATACGAGTTCAATTTGCAACTGTAAATCTTCCAATGTTTCCGTGATTCGATTAAAGTGGAGTTTAAGTGTGAAATTTTTAAGGTTTCGAATATCATTCGGGTTGCTTTCAGTTTGGGTAGTTTTTTAATTTGGGTACTTTCAAATTTAGATAATTGTAACTTTCGATCTGGGTAGCTTTCGCATTTGGATAATTTCCAATTCGAGTAACTTTCAATTTGGGTGCTTTCAAATTTGGATAACTTCCAATTCCAGTAACTTTCGATTTGGGTAGCTTCAAATTCCGGCAGCTTCCAATTCTGGTACCTTCGAATACTCGAATATTCCAATGCTATCTTATCTATCGTATAATAAATAATACTATTCATAACCCTGATATAACCTAGTAATACAGATACCTGGATAAAAAAAAAAAATTTTTTTAAAGTTGGAATCGTGACGAAATAAGACTATGGCTACTCGAACTATCTGGATAGCTGCAGGTCAAGTTCCTCGGGTCCGAAATAGCTAGAGATTAATAGGTCGTGACCAGAAGACAGAGCGCAACAGGGGTAGAATCGACAAACGTGTCTGTGTCCGTGGCTCGATCGTCGACGTAGCTTTTTATCTGGCGATGAAAAAGGAAGAGGGATACTCGGCCATGCAACGTTGTGCCTCGTGGAACCATCGTAATGCATTCTTTATAGCTTGGTAGGTGGTACCAATTGCAAGCCGCCAGACCTAATCGCAGACTTGGTCGTAGTCGACAAAACGATCAGCAAAGAGGTATCTTGACTACCATCGAGACTCGGCCCAGCCTCTAGAACGTTGTTATGTGGAACGACGTTGATCGTGGTACAGTTACCTTAACACCATCGAGTACATCCTTGAATATATGCACTATTCCTGTCTTACTTCGTTGCAATATATTATCGCATTGTTGATAGTGATATTGTCGATTGTTTTTTTTTTTTAGCAAAAATTATCCAGTATATTCATAAAGAGCGAAGGGAATTGACAACACGGGTTCAAAGGAAACTCTTAACCCTTTGCGGTCCGAATGGTTTTTCAATTATTTCTTCATTTTAACTGGCAATTTAAAAATCTCGTTTGCAAACCGACGTAGCAGTGTCCCTGTGATAAACACTAATGTCGAGTCACGCTCGATACCGGACCGCAAAGGGTTAAAGGTTGTATTTATACAGTGAATACTGAATTCTGCTCGCCCTCAGGTTTTCTTCTTCACAACGGTCAAGATAGACTGTGACTAATGAAGGGCACGAAGTACAGGATAAATGAGAAACCAGGAACCGAGATTAGGATGTTTGGTTGAGGATAAGTCGTGTTGGTCATCCAACATCTGTATAGTTGGAAATCGCTATCTTCATCCGCCAAGAATTTCATACATTCTCAATTATGTTTTCTTTTCTTTATCACTTACGCTTATTCTACACTTGGCATTTCTCTTGGTTGAAAAACAAATGGTCGCCACCATTCACTAGCCTTATATTATCTAGGTTGGGTATAGATTAGATTAAACGCGACAAGCTTAATAATTATTCCAAAGCGACTTAATTAACGAGATAAAATAGGTTAGGTATAAATTGTTGGTAACTTCGAAGTATAAGACGTCTAGTAACGCCCCCTTTCCGTATATCGCCATTTTCCCTAGGAAAACCTATCATACTCGACGCTGTACGTTCCTATGTTTCTGTGGATTATTTTAACACAGATTTCAAGATTGTTTTACGATGGTTTTTGCAATGTAATTACCGTTTCACGCCTCGACGAGAAAGACACACCTCGCGTTCGTCGATCCGGAAATTCGTGGTCAACGTTTAGTCGCATACGATGAAAAAAAAAAGATCACCAAGCGGAATGCGGCCAGCCATGAGATTCGAATCGGATTAAAGCAATGGAATTTATATGTATCTATTATTTTTTAACCGACTTTGAAAAGGAGGAGGTTATTCAATTCGATCAGTATATTTATTTATTTATTTTTTTATTTTTTTTTTTTTATGCTTCGATTCGATACACGGTTTAAACGGTAGCTGCGACGTTCACGTGTGATTAGGTTGTGATTAGCTTCTCCATTTTATACTAATCTTGATTTTTATGTATCCGTTTGCAATTATATGCCGAGTTAAGAGTTTGACGCGATATTAGAAAGCGGATTTTGCGACGCTGAATTTTGAAATGACAAATCTTGCAATATTAAATTTTCCAATGTTGAATTTTGGAATGCTAAATTTTGCAATGTTAAGTTTTTTAATGCTAAAATTTTCCAATTTTGAATTTTGGAATGTCAAGTTTTGGAATGCTAACTTTTCTAATGCTACCTGAAACTTCATATTTTTGCAATATTAAATTTTCCAATATTGAATTTTGGAATGCTAACTATTCTAATTCTGAAATTTACCTGAGATATCATATTTTTGCAATATTAAATTTTCCATTGTTGAATTTTGCAATGCGAACTTTTCTAATGCTGAAATTTTCCTGAAACTTCATATTTTTGAAATATTAATTTTTCCAATATTGAATTTTGGAATACCAAATGTTGCAATGTCAAGTTTTGAAATGCCAAATTTTCTAATACTAACCTGATACTTAATATTCTTGCGATATTGAATTTTTCACTTCAAATACTTTCCCCTACAAAACGTCTCGTTTATCAGATCCTAATCACTGATTTTTCCTCGAAACTCGTCACGGCGGAAGTGTGAAGTTGCTAAAGACGACTTTGAAGTTGGATGGCCAGTTTTCGCATAATTATGCGTGATTACGTTATCCAGCGGATTGAAGATGGCCGCAGGACCAGGTGTCGGATATTAAATCACCCGATGTCGTAATCGGTGCATCTGTTGGTCGCATCTACATCCGTTCAACAGCACTGATAGCCAGTTAGACGGTGTTCTCGACTGGTTTCGCAGGAATTCTGTTGGTAATCTTGATCCACGATGTTGAAGACAAGCAGCAGGCCCCGTCGTCGTTGGTGTTTGGTGACAACAACGGTACATCCTGCCCACAAGGTGTCCTTATGCTCGACGAAGGTGACGATCAATAGCAATCTTGATCCATTCGATGTTCGAAACAGTTCAGATTATTATTAACCCTTTCGATCGCATATAATGAATATCGTACGATATTCGCGCTCCGAGTTTCCAAAAATATTATTAAGAAATTTCAAAGGTCTTGAAAGTATAATATTTCAAAGTTTCCAAATTCTTAAAAATACAATATATTCTAAAGTTTCCAAATTCCTAAAAATACAATATATACTAAAGTTTCCAAATTCCTGAAAATATAAAATTCCAAAGTTCTCAAATTCCTATAAATCTGACACCGCAGTTTCGTATTCTAAATTACCAATACAATTTCAATAAAATTTATAGGCGATGGAAACTTTCGCAGTGTTTAATCCACAGTTATAATATAAAAATCGTTCAGCAGGGAGCGATCGCTGTGACGTATAATCTTTCGAGAATTAGCGTCGTGGATTACTCCGGGGATGTTGTCGAGGCTAAATACAGCTAGAAAAGGTATCTATCAAAGGAATCGAAAGTGTCGGAAGGAAACAGTCGAAGTTTTAATAAACATTGTCGAACAATTTCCGTTTTTTTCTTTCCGTTTCAAGAGAACGAAGAGATCGAAACAAAACTGTACATCAGAATTTCTTAACCATTAAATGCCATCGTAAGTAAAATTTTACTCCACGAGATGTTAATATTATTAAACAACGAAACAATTGGTAAGATCAATTATTTAGGTATTTATTCAGGTTGTTGATAATAATTGAATTTGCCTAAGGATATTATTTTATGATACTGACACAATTTACAGATAGAAAAATTCAATAGAGAATCTTAGTTTTATCTAAAAATCATAATCATTTTTAATCAACGTGTATCCAAGCAATTTTTTTTTTATGCTTAAAACTGTCCCATGAGTTGGAAATTGTTAAGAGCCACCGTCGTACATCCTCGAACTTGTATCTTACGTTCTGTTCTTCTTGTTCGAGACCCTGCTCCCTTCTGGCTCTTGTTCCACGTGGTTCTTCACGGTAATAGCGATCCGCGTACCGGAAGGTCGACCGAGGTAATGTCTCATAAATTGCCGGAGATTAATCCGGCTTGCATACACGGCCCTGTGTATACGGAGGCAACATGTCGACTCGAGGGTCCATGACCAGGAGTCAGGTGCAACCGGGAACTGGTCTCTGGTAACCTGTACGAACGAGGCGTTTCTAACGAGGGATATTTACAATGCAGGATGGGCGAAAATTCGGGGTACAAATCCGATCAGAGGGATTCTATCGCTCGAAATAAGACGAACATTAGAAATAATAACAAAACTGTAAATAACACTTTCGTTCCAGCTGGAATATTACGTTTTGTAAAGTAGAAATTGAGAATAAGAATAACATATAGTATTTCTAGGAGACCAGATATTTCGATATATTACAATAGATTTTTGGGAATTTGGAAGTTTTCGAATGTTATATTTTTAGGAATTTGGAAACTGTGGAATATTATATTTTTACGGGCTTAGGAATTTTGAAATATTATATTTTATAGGACTTTGAAACTTTCGAATAATATTTGAAGGACTTCAGCCAATTTTAGGTATTCCAGAAAAGCGTGTAGCATCTTCGAGGGATAACATCGTGAACGGCGAGCGGTACTTGCTAATAAGATCTGCATCAGATCGAGATTCCTCCATTTTTCTTCTTCTTTTTTCATCGTCGTTCCGCGCATCCGTTACTCCTTCCCCAATGTTTTTCATCCTTTTGCCAGAGCATTAGCGAAGATGACGGGTGCACACGCGGTGGGAGATGATGGCTGGTCTCGAGTGGAATACATACGCGTTCATCGTGGTTAATGTACTTACTGGAATGGAATCGCGATGGGATTCATGGTCGTGCGTGCATGGGCCCGAAGAATTCTGGTCCGACCGCCGAAAACCTCTGACACAGAAATCAACCGAACCGGCCTACGATACCGCTACAACCTTTATTTATTACGCCGTAATATCTGATAATTACTTTCTTCTATTTTTCACGCTCGCACATCAAAGCTTTCGACCGGAATAATTAACTCTATCGCTGTGTTCAACTTTTAACTTTCTAAATTCCTACAAATATAATATTTCCAAATGTTTAAGCCCCCCCCCCCCCCCAAAATACGATGCTTCGAAATTGTTTAATTCCCTCCAAAAATATAATATTCCCAAATTATTAAATTACTAAAAATATAATACTTCCAAATTTTACCTCTAAAACTGTTAGAATTTAGGAAGCTTAGATATTTCTAATAATAAAAAAAAAACCAGGTCTATAAGGATACTTTGTTTATTTATTAACGATCCAATTTTTCGAAGTAACAGCATCGATGAACGGGAAGAAAAAGAAATTAGCAAGTTTCGCACGGAAGGCTTCCACGATGCGTTGCAACTCGTTCTTTTTTCTTCGCGGCAAATCACTCGATTGTCTTGTAATCGCATGGATCTATGAATAATTGGCCGTCGGCTCGCACGCACTCTCGCGTAATATTATCAACGTAAGAAGAAAGAGAGACAGAAGATGGGGGATGCTTTTATTTAATGGAGAACCGATCCCGCGCTCGGGTAGCTGTTTCATTTTTTGCCCCCGCTCGGTGTAAATAACCTCCAGTGAGTTCATTCCAACTCGAGAAGGAAGATTTTCTTCGTTCTTTTTTTTTTTATCGGAATCGTTTTGCCCTGGCGAATGTTTCTTCGATTCCAGTATGAAAGCTTTACACTTCCTTGCTGCTCTGTTAACGATCCGACTAACTGGCTAGGTACCGGCATTATCAGCCTTTGGGTAGATTGCTTCCATTTAAATGGAGATACCTATCCGCATCTGATCCGCACGCCCCTCGGCGGTGTTTAGGATACGTTTAAACAACCTTTACACGAGACGTCGCGTCGACTGTCACAATGGAAATCGCAAGGTGCAGTGGTCCCAGGATTCGAGAATTACTGGGTTAGGTCTGGGTTTGGTTGAACGCTGTGAGTATTCGGTTTGGCAATTATTTCGCAACAAGTTGGTCAATAGGTACTATAGTAAATTTTGTAAGAGTAATTACTGGGTTACTAATTTGTCAAATTAGTAAATTATCACGTTACCAAATTAGTAACTTATCATATTACCAAAGTAGTAAGTTACCAAATTAGTAAATTATCAAATTACTAAATTAGTAAATTATCAAATTGTCAAATTAGTAAATTATCAAATTACCAAAGTAGTAAATTACCAAATTACCAAATTATCAAATTACCAAAGTAGTAAATTATCAGATTACCAAATTAGTAAATTATCAGATTACAAAATTAGTAAATTATCAAATTACCAAATTAGTAAATTATCAAATTACAAAATCAGCGATTCGGTAACAGACGATATAGGCTGTATTAATACTGACGCCAGGTCATAATCCCAAGCAGCATAAAGCCTCTTCTAACGTTACAAGACGCACGTGGAAAAGAAAAAGAAATATTCCAAAAATTCTTGAACAAGTTCAGGGTTGAGTACTCGTTTCCGGAGTAGGAATGTTAAATTGGCATGAAGCATGACCAGTGTCCAACAATGTTCTTGTGCCCCTCTTTCCATTCTTTCTAGCCGGTCGAGGGAGCTCGTTTTCCAACAGAGAACATCGTCTTCCGTGTCGCGCTTTAATTACAACCACGGTCCCGTTTTTTTGCAGTACTTTTATTAATTGAGGGAACAGGACCCGGTCGGAACCGCTCGCTCGAGCTGCGAGCTGCACACGCTCGCTGACAATGGCGAGGATCAACAGTCACGCTCGCGTGTCCTCCTCGCGACCAAACGCGATTACGGTACTTTTCTTTCGTCTTCGCACGCGTTTACCAACCAGAAACGACCGAACAGCTTTCTTACATCTTGGTCCTTCGAATGCAAATCCCGTAGGAAATAATTGCTCCATTATAAACGTGTTTTCACGTCGAAAGCTTCGTTACTTTATCAAACAGAATAATAAGGAAACTTTTCCTTTTTACTCAATTTTAATTCACTTAGTAATTTATCTAACTTCAATGCGAGTATCAAATTACCGATTACTAATTAATTCAAAATTCTTCGAATAAAAAAAAAATAAAAATGAAATTTCTTTTGTTCAACACATTGGCTGCCACAATAGTTTAATATCTAACAAATTTTATTTATTATTTTCGTAATACTTCGTTATTTTCATTATTTATAATTTCCAGTACCTATTGCTAGTATTTTCTAGCTGAATAGATTAAAGAATTCTTAATAATATGGGTAATAGATATCTATGGAAATTCGAGTGTCACCCAGATACGATGACATGGCAGTTAAAGTGTTAAATTTCGTTCGATTGGAAGTTGAACGAAGAAACGGAGGAATTCGCGAAGAAAGACGGCGACGAGATGCATAGGTGCACGCCGCTAATGAAGCTCCAGGTGTATTAAGATGCTAATTGCTTTGACCGTGGCAGAGAACTATGAGAACGTTCTCTTCTTGCATTGTTTCAACGCCGAGGGCTGAAGTATTGAACGCGTGTGCCCGCTATTTTCCTGTATCCTTTCGAATGAATTCTTACGTCCGCGCAGACGTATCATTACGTCGCACCCCGGTTGCGATTCTGCCGTAAGGCAATAGTGTATAATTTTACGTGAGAATTTCTTCAACTTTTGCCACGATATTAAAACGTCTCGAACAAATATCTATCATTGTCGTTTCAATGAAATTTCATTTGAACGTAAAAAATATAGAAATTCAGATTTGTTGAATTGCGACGATACCGAAGACAGGTGATTATGGTTAGGTGGGAATTTTATATTTTAATCAATCTATTTATGAAACGAGTTCGCGACGGGTTGTACCACCGGTGGTACATTCTTGTCTGTCCCATGGGGCGGGATGAGCCACCGGTGGTACATGAGCTATTTTCGCATCATAGCATTTATCAACCCCGTCAGATGGGAGAAAGTACCAAAAACAGCGCCGTCCCATGGCGGAGACACACAAATCAGGGCCCGTCGCGAACGTGTTAAACACGCGGAAACGCGAGGAACAGAAGGGAAAAGTCGCGGAATAAAATAGAAGAATCGCGAGTGTAAGCGTGGGCGAGGAGGAAGAGGATGTGCAACGAGCGAGAAGGGATCGCACGAGTGAACCGGATGGCGAAGCGACTTTTTGAGCGAGTAAATACTCGCGTGACACCAGACCACAACCGTGTACCGTTTTTTCTTTTTCTTCCTTTCTTCTTCTTTTCGTCCTTCGTTTCGTTTCCCATTCGGATGATAATACAAGTTAACGACGTCTGTTTGCTCCGCCTGTTTGTTTCAGCTCGCTCCAGTGACAGGATAATCGACTGGAACTGAACACTATTTGTTATAATCGTTACATTTCAAACGGGACGTGAGTACGCGTGCACGTCGCAAATCTGTGATATGTAGATCGTTTGAACAGTAATAATGACAACCGACCCTAGGATACTGTAACACTAGATTAATAGGTATTGGTTCTCTAACGTATTAGATAATAGGGTACAAGAGTAGTGGGGTGCTAGGATACTAGAATGTAGAGTAGTGGGTATTAGCATTCTAGGATATCAGATAATAGCGTTCTAGGATCCTAGACAGCGGGATTTTAGGATACTGGAACGCTAGAATAGTAAAATCCTAGGGAATTACCTTGTTAGGATATTAGATAATAGCGTTCTGGGATACTAGACACTGGCATCTTTTACTAGAACTCTAGAATAGTAAAATCCTAGGGAATTATCTTCTTGGGATATTAGGTAATAGCGTTCTGGGATGCTAGATAAAATCGTACCAACATCCTAGATAGCGGCATTCTAGGATACTAAAACGCCGAAATACTAGAATTCATAGATATTAGGTACCAACGCTTCAGAGTACTAGATACTAGCATCCCAAGGTACCAGAACGTTGGAATACTAAGATAATCTATTAACATCCTAGAATCGTAACCACCATCCCTCAACGTACAGTTATCCTGATCCTTATCATATAATAAAGCACCAAGCTTTGGTGGAGAGTCGATGAGTGTGGTCGAAATGTTATTTGCAATGATAATAATTGATTCTCCATACACATATTAGAAGGAGCGGATGGTTCACGCACGAACGGCCAGCATAAGAAGCGGCAAAGAAAATTCCAGGATGGAATCCGGTCGAGCCTGTGTCACGCTCGACACGCTGCGCTGCATCGGTTCCACCGAAGACCCGTTCGTCCCTCGCCGTCGTCCAATTTTTTTTTTTTTACTCTATTCTTGTCCAGAATATTTCTTGCCAACTCGTTCCTCTCTTTCGCCCTCCTTCGTCTACCTACGATTCCTGGCTGGTCGAGGTCGCGGAATAATTATGCAGCCGGAAGGACGACGAGAGAACCTGATCCAACGATTCCACTATCGACTCCACACGACGAGTCGCTTTATTTTTTATTAGTCCTCTCGAGGAAGTGTAGAAGTTAACGGTACACAAGTATTTTATAATCGAAATCGTTTCATTACGAAAGAAGACCTAGAGACAGGAAGAATTCGTTCTGGTCGGTTTTCAATTTGAACAATTATTTCGCTCGGACGATTGGCAGCCTGAAGATTCGCTTTTATTTCCGTGTCTAAATATAGCTGGCTCGAGGCTGGGAGTATCAAAGGATCTGCTGTGGAATCGATCGATCAGACTTGGCTGGATATATGGTAGATCTGTGTTCATCGTTTCGAATGATCGGTCATGGTGTTGCAATTTTGGGGAATTTTTATTAGTCGTTTGGTGGAAGTGAAATTTCAAGGTCGCTAGCACCCTGGTGTTCTACTATTTTAGTATCTCAGAGCATACGAACGTTGGAGTAGAGACGAAGCTGTAATGATAACGATTGAAGGTAAGCTTGAAGTTAAAGTCAACGAAAGGGCCCTCATTAGCTAAAGTACTCGTTGGGCCGCGTATATTGCATAGAAATCGAGGTGTAACTTCCTGTAATTTTCTTCGCAATTATTCTGCACGCGACCAACGAGAGCCTTCCCTTCTTTGCCCTCGAACAACTTTATTATTCCCTCGAGACGCTCGGCGAACAAGGCGCACGACTCCCCCTTTTAGCTTTATTGACGATTAAATTTATATTTTGTTTGAATATCCACTTCGTTTTGTCGGACACACCTTCCATTGTGTTTTTAATTAAACGAGTTAAAATATTACTTCACCAATTTCATGATAATTTATGTTACAGATAATCTGACAATCTTACTGTTAAAATATAATTCTTCCGAAAAAAAAAAAGACTTTAGCAACTTTAAATTTGTAAAAAAATTGGGCAAATGTGTCAATGTCACCTACAGAAGTGTAACGTCATATAAATGAGGAACTAGTATCGTCGTACTTTGGTATCCTAGTATCTTAATATCCTAGTGTCTTAGCATCCTAGCATCTTAGTATCTTAGCATTCTGGTATCCCGACGTTCCGGTAACCTACCGTCCAAGTATCCTAGCATTCTAGCGTCTTAGTATCCTAGTGTCTTAGCATCCTAGTATTCTAGCGTTTTAATATCTTAGCATCCTGGTACCCTAGCGTCTTAGCATCCTAGTGTCCAAGTACCCTAGCGTCCTGATACCCTAGCGTCTTAGTATCCTAGCATTCAAGTGTCTTAGCATCCTAGTATTCTAGCGTTTTAATATCTTAGCATCCTGGTACCCTGGCGTCTTAGTATCCTAGTGTTCAAGTATCCCAGCATTCTAGTGTCTTAACGTCTTAGTATCTTAGTATCCTAGCATCCTAGCGTTCCGGTACCCTACCATCCTGGTATCCTAGCGCCCAAGTATCCTAACATTCTACTGTTTTAGCATCCTAGTATTTTAGCGTCTTAGTATCCTAGCGTCCTGGTACCTTAGCGTTCTAGTATCCGAGCATCCAAGTATTCCAAGAAGCCAATACTTGATTATCCTAGTATCCTGGCACCCGAACTTAAATAGCGTTCTAGTATTCCAATATTCTAAGATTCTAAAATCCCAGAATTAGTATTAGTCCAATCAGTCAGATATCCTACTTTGATGCGTGCAAATATAATAGTCCTCTATTACCTCGTCAAGTTTCGATATATCTTAAAGAAAATTCCTCCTCGTTTATCGGCCTTCAAACGATCCCTAAGAAACGTAAACTAATATTATTCCCTATAAGAAATCGAGTTTATCAAAAAGCTGTAAAAAAAAGAGGAAGCATCCTTCCTCTTTCAGTCTACCTGTTATTTTTCCTTTCCGTCTTAAACACCTGTACACCGAGATTATTAGTTTCCTCCCGTATGAACCATTAGCTACCGACAGTTCCAGAGAACACGAAGAAACTTGAATTACGTAATCCCCAATTATCGGCTCATCCTCCTTATAATCTCTCCAAGAATTCCTACCAGCGAACACACGGACAGATATTACAGTGTTTCGTAGAAATCGGGATGAAGGTAGCGTGGCTGTTAGCGCAATCATCGAAATAAAAACATGGTCGAGTTACTCAAAACAAAAAAAAAGAAAAAAGAAGCAACGGAAGAAAGTTGTACGGTAATAAAGGAAGACACGGCTGGTTTGATGGTGGCGCCGTTCAACCGGTAGGATGTTGCAACAGAAAGGAAGGATAAAAGCTTGCAAGGAGCCTGCTTCGACTTCCTGCATCGCAAGGATCTTCTTTTCAGTCTGTTTTTCTCTTCTGGGCGCGTACTATTTGTGTAAACCCATCGCACGATATTCCTGCGAAGCAAACCCAGCTTCGTTACCATTTTATCATATTCTGTTCTTCCCGTTGCTCTCTACGTTCTCGCCTGCATAGCTTGGCTTTCGCGGTAAGAATATTAATCGTATCAGTGTGTTAATTACGCCGGGGCTCATTAGCGATCCCTGTCAGGAATTTAATATAATCGAATAATTAGTGGAAATTGGAAAATTAATTAGAATAGTTACTAAATCGTAACTATTTAGATTATAATTATTATAAGTAAAAGGACTGAAATGAAATTGAAATTATCCTTAATAGCGTACCAATTTCCTGAGATACCAAGTGGAAATTGGAAAATTCTAAAATTATAAATTAAAGGAAATTTAAATTACCTTCAGTATACGCTAATTCTCTAAAGTGCCAACTGACGCTTCGCCTATAAATAACGAAGGTAAGGTACAGTTTTCGAAACACTTCCCGAGTCAGTCTAATTTACATTCTGAGATCATGAAGATACAGCTAAGAACCAGATGTACGACGAGGCAAGCATGAATCACAAGTAAGACGACGAAGGGAAGGCAAAAGAAGCAGAGGAACAGGAAGATGAAGAAGAAGAAGAAGAAGAAGAAGTAGGAGGAGAAGGGAAAGACAAAACGTCACCGGGAAGAGTGACGTTTTCCACGACAGCCTGTCTTACTCTCCTCGTTTTCGACGTGAAAGGCCTGGGGGACCAGTTTGTTACGAGCGTTACCTCGTAGCCCCTGCCTCAAGGTCTTTGCTCCTCCAGAACGACCTTGGACGACCTTGAACAGCGGTGCAACGAGTCAGCGGAGATCCGGCATTCGTACGCTCCTGCCACGGAAAATCTCCTTGCATCGATATTCACGATGCTTATCATAGAAATCACCCAACATAACATCGGATACGACTCATAAATTGTTTCAGATAAAAGTTACTTTAAATAAGAGATAGATCTACTTTAATTAGGCAAATTTTACGTCATAATTTTCAACTTGGAAAACTGTGTATATGTGATATTTTAAGATTCGGAATTTGCGTATTTCATAGTTTTAAACTTGAAAAAATGCAATATTAAGAAAACAAAGATTCTTAACCGCGTGCGTCGGTCAAAGCTAAATATGTATTGCTCCAGCGTTCAACCGAATCAAGGTTAATTGTAATCAGAATTAAACTTGAAAGTTTCAACGACAAAAGTCACATCTGAACTGTATCAGGTGCGTCGCGTGTGTGACACGATATTATAAGCGAAGGATTGTGGTAGAAAAAGATTGATGAACTATGAAAGATCGTCGTGTTACGGTTTCCTGTTTCTGAGCGTCTAATTTCAGGAATGCGCCTGTTCCTACGGGCAGCCTTGGAATTCAGGAAGGGAATTACACACTCCGGTGGATTAAATTTCATATTTTAACAAGCTGCTCGCGGATGCAAGCACGGCCGGGCTCGGTAAGCTTTAAAAGCCATATCGTGTCCCGTCGTCGTCACGGTAGATTGATGGTTTAAGAAGATGTATAAGTGGATAATAAAAGAAATCCTACGAATCGAGGACGTGCTTTATTTCCGATAGTTTTTCAACGTCCAACCAACGTCCTGTCTTCGTTCCGTCGCTACCTAACAATCATCCGACCGCCTGTTGCCGTTCGTTCGTCGACGTTTTATTTCTGCCAAGAGGCCGCCGCTTCTGGCTCGCGTTTATTTCTCGACAGTTTCTCGGACAAGCGAAACTGCGTTCAGGGTATGCACTGTATCTAGTAGTTGAAGACGACCTGGCTGTTCGTCAAACTTCCTTCCCTTTCTTTTTTCTTTTTTGTTTTTACTTCTTCTTTCAACTCTGCCTCTAACGAGAAAATTCCATCCTTGGGATGTAACCAGCGGACAGGCTAGTAATTCTCTTCCAATCGGTTCGAATATGTGTGCTAGATATTCCAATGATTTGAATACGATTCAGAATTTGTTCAGTTTAATCGGTAAACATGGATCGAACGTTCGGAGCCAATCCACTGTTGGATAATATTAATAATGTTGCTGTCAGTTAGAGATATTAAAATTTTGATTGTTACGTTAAAGGCGATGAAAATTTCGTTAGGCGAAGCCTTACTTTATTTCTTCCGAATTTTACCTATTATTCTGATAATTTTTCGTAATTTCTATTATTCAGAGTTTGATTTCTAATCTAATAAAGCAAGCGACAAATTTCTACGGAAATATGGATAAGACAGAAATTTAGACAGACATTTGGAAATACTTTCATGGACGAAAATATAATATATTTTATAGTCAGAGCAACCCACTCCATAGAATCCCATGGTTGCATCGTGGACATATGTCGTCGCGAGCACCCTCTACAGGTGTGACAGAAGTGGCGCCACGAGTCGTGTAAGATCGAATTCAATCGATGTTAACGGACAGGGTGCATCCGTTTTCGCAGACACTCGTCCAGGCTGTTCGTTTTTAAATAAACTCGTGGCTATCAGTTACGTATCGAGTTTATCGGGAAGACGCTTCGTTTTTCTTCTTCTCCTGTCTGACCGTTCGTGTCGTTTTTCCTGTCCGTTCTTGCCTCCATTCCGCTTCGACAAGTACGAACGAGAATGTCGGACGTTGACCACTGGTTTTGCTTACCGTATCTACTCGACCGTTCGTATCTTTGCGCGAAGAACCGTCTGATCCATATAATGTAATAAATATTTTACAAACAGTTTAATCTAATCTAGACCGAACCTGAACATAACGTATAGGTAAGTTGGTAGTATTGAGGTGACGAGTGGAGGTTAGATACGGCGCCATTTTCCTTGAAGGTACAGTAGTATAATAGCGTAGTAATATGGTAACATACTGTAGGAAATCAGAGACGTGGTGGAAGTATCGATTGTGCAATAATATTAACTAAGCAATGATACTAACTTTATTCGTTAACTGACTTATTAGCCTGATTCTAATAGTTACGACTACGATAAACCTCCGTCTGAGTTATCGACTCTTCGACCGTATCGTCTCGACGCTGTTTTACGACTGACCTTTTTCCTTTCGACCCTTCAGTCGTTGAAAATGAAACAAAACAGAAATTTTAAACCTAAGCCTGATGACACACTACGCTCGTTTATAGTATTCCAACAATTGAAAGAGGTACCTTCCCCTACATCCCCCTTTTCCCTAGACAATTCCACGACACTCGACAATATGTTTCCCAACTATCATCGAAATGACTTGAAACAACAGTACTTAATCCTAGCGTAACTGAAAAGGATTTTAACGCGTTAACTCGCGCGCACGAGCGATTATGGCGACGTATCATGGCCCGCCGCGCCGCGCCGTTGCAACCCGCACAAGAGGAAGATCGTGTCAGAAGAAGCAACGAGAACAAAAGAAACGAACGTACGGTTGAAAGAAACGTGGAAGCTCGAACGAGAAATATAACGGTAGGAGAGAAGAGGGCTGGTTGGCGATGGAATGAGGAAACTGTAGGGAGAAGGAAGCGAGGACGGGTCTCGGATGTCACCACCGGCTGCTGGTCCACGTCAGGCGTATCGCCAGCAGGACGACACGGTTCGTGAACGCTGTTGCTCGACTCTCGCCTCTGGAATAGAAATGTCGAGTGCACAGGTGCACTTGTTCGGTGTGGATAACTCAGGTGTCATACAGGCTGATCTGCGATTCACTGTTCGAGAGGTCTCTGACTCCTGGATCAGCTGAATCGCAAAGGGTATAAAAATCATAGCAATTCGTTTGTTTGATTATTCTGCGGTATTCGCCGAGAGACGTTTCTACTATAGTCGCAAGCTTAGGTCCCTAAGCTTTCCTTAGGCCTTGTCTAGATCCTTACTAGATTACAGTTGCGCTGGAAGCATTTTCTGACAGACAGTTACCTTCGTTGAAACGTCTTTCTTTAATTATTTTGACAAATTCATCAGAAAACGCTTCCACGTGTAAGCATGACCCTAGGCTTACGCCTAGGCTATCCGTAGGCTCTTCCTAGGCTACCTATTCTCATGGAAATTTATTTATTTTATTATTCATCAGAGGTTGCTTCCGTTGTGACTCTAACCGTAACTTTAACTCGTGTCAAAATCTTATCGAACACAATCTTATTCTGTATTCGAAAGTTCATTATCAGCTTGATTATACAACAATTACCGATTCAAACAAATGGATCGCAACGAAACTGCAATCTTCTCTGCACTTTCAATTCGAGAGTAATTGGTCGGTCGTTGTCGTGGGTCTCGCGTGCACGAACGAGACAGTTTGCCGTAAGAAGATTTTCAAGAACGCATTAACCAGGACACTTCGAAGAAAGATTCGAATCTTGATTTCACGACGCGTGAAGTTCGAGCTAACGCGAGCCGGGTATTAAGACCGATTAGAAAACCCGAGGCGTACACGAGGTGGCGGATACAGGCTGACAATGGCCAGGAGAGTTAGTAATTTTGCCGGACCCGATAACGGAAAGATAATGGTACAACATGCCACGGTGAAACACGTCGTAAACGAGCGAAAGAGTCTTTCGGCGTGTAACCGCGTGCTAAGTGTACAGCCATTTTGCTCGATCTAGAATCCATTTTGTAGTCGAGGAAAAATTGTATACCTGCCGGTTGTTGCACGCAGTAGCGTGTGAAGTATCACCTCTTCGTTGTTTCGTGTAAAGGAGAGTGACTGACGGATATTTTTTTTTTTTTGTTCAATCTCCTATGAAATATTTATAAGCTATTGAAATGATTTGTTTAGTGTTATAATTAACCTTCTTCTACATAAAAATAGCAGTTTAACACGTTCACGCCGGGGCAGATTTTCATGTTTTTCGTTGCGAGGCTGCGCTTCATCTGGCGGCGCACGATTGTTGCACGTTAAATAAACACATTTTTAACCCCTTGATATTAAGATTAACCTTCAACTGCCACGGTTGGTTAATTATAAATTAAAAGTAGCGCTTGAAATTCTATAGAAATTCGTCGGACTTGTTAACACAAATTCTATTTGATACAATCTCTCGTTCTTCCAGCGTGACAGTCCAAATGTTCAATCCGAAGAATAAAGTTTAACACAAGCCTGATTTTTTCCTGATAAACGTCCGGCCGCGAGGTGTGCCGTAAAAATTCCAAAGGAAAGTGGTTTCTGTTCCCGAGCTGCAAGAAAAACTCCCAGATAGAACATCAATGGGTGGAAGAACGAAGGGCACGGTTGATTGGCGGCGCATAACGCGACCGCATATCGAGAGCGACTCGAGGAGGATCGAAAGGATGTTTGCGCGGACACGAGGAGCGTGTCAGCGTCGGCGGACCGCGACACGCTCGCTGGAATTCTTCATCGCGGAATTGGTGCCTGAAACCACCAATTTCGATCGAACGGCACGCGAGAATCGTCCGTGAAATTCCAAACGACCGTAGCTTTTCTCCGTTAAAAATTTATCCACGGCGATTTCGAGCGATGAAATGATGCTTTTACGAAGAAATTCGATTCTAACGATTAATCATAGAAAATTGCTAACGCGATACATTTGTCACGTTTCTTTTTGGTATTTCCGGTGTCGTTGCTGAACGAACTATAGGCCACTGTCACGATTTCTCCCCTCGTGTGAAATAACACTCGAGTCTTGTAACCTTTGGTCACTCTCGAATTTCAAGAATTAAATTTCTAAATTACAAAAGTATTCCAATTAAAATGCACAAAATCCCTTCGCAAGGTCTGATACCGTCGAGCGACGAAGAAGTAATTGGGTTCTGATAAGCCGGTGGCTTAAAGGCCATCATTAAGGCAGTAGGGCTTTCCTCGTGTACTCGGTTATACCAGTCGAACGTGTCGCCAGCTCGACTCCCAGCTGCGATAATTGCTCGAACACGGCGTGATTCCGGCATAAATGCTAATAATCGTGAAACGAATGAAAGGCGATAGGCGGGTAACAGCGTGTCGCAAGAAGTCACGGGTTTTACGAGGTACACTCGAGGAGGATAAACGCTCTTGTTGTCGCTACCGGTCGCCCCCGGCCCCCGGTTCTTGCATGCCCCGACGCCGGATAATCCTACAGGAAAGCGACGAAATTGCACGACAAGGAAGCCGATTCGACGCAATTATGACATCGATTCGATTTTTATCGCTTTTTTCGCACGCATGTTCGATTAACGACGCGATAAACGTGTTCCTGTTTCTGTTACGGAGGAAATTTTTCGAAGAAATATGCGAAAAAAGTATGCTTCAATTCCAGTGGAATTTGGATTTGAAATTCGAATGATTTCGGTAATTCTAATATTCAAATATTTGAATAATTTTATTATGATGTAGAATTATATTCGGAGTTCTTATTGGAAATTAAGATACCAGTGGATAAAATTAAAGAAATGTAACAGATTTAATGAAAATTTGGATGTTTGGATACTGGAATACAATTTAGCGTCTGAACATTATTTTTACCGTACAAAAAATTAGCCGGAAATATTTGAAATATCCTCACCAAGCTATATATAGAATCGTAATAAAAATTTCCTCCCGGATATGCATGATATCCTTCTTATCTCTCATGTTCATTAGAATTTCATTAGACGTTCTGGAAACTCGAGTTTCATGCATCGACGATAATCCGATGTTAACATGTTAATACCCAAACTTGTATGAACATAATATTTTACTTCGTTTTTTACGATTATAGATGTTTATTTTATTTATTATCCATCTTATTTTAAGGAAACACTACTACCGATCGATTTTAAATGAATACTTGTTCGGTATCTGAAGATTCGTGTTAAGTAATTGATAAGAATATTATAAATATGAAATACACGAATACTGTAAGTTTACTGTAAGTATAACGTTTATTTAATACTAAGTAAATACTAAGAAAATAACAGATAAATATTAGGTAATTAATGCTAAGTAAATCCCAAGTTAATATCAGGTAAACATTAGGTAATTAATGCTAAGTAAATACTAGGTAAATATTAGGTAATTAATGTTAAGTAAATCCTAGGTAATTATTAGGTAATTAATGTTAAGTAAATCCTAGGTAAATATTAGGTAATTAATGCTAACAATAAGTAAATACTAGGTAAATATTAGATAATTAATGCTAAATAAATCCTAAGTAAATACTAGGTAAATATTAGGTAATTAATGCTAAGGAAATACTAGGAAAATATAAGGTAAACAATACCAAGTATATCCTAAGTTGATACTAGGTAAAGATTAGGTAACTAATGCTAAGTAAATCCTAAGTAAATGCTAGGTGAATACTAAATAGATTTAAATCAATTTTCCTGTGATAATATTTATATAATATTCCTATACTAATCCAGATAACCCCAAAACAATGTATACTTAAAATGGCCAACTAAAAAGAAAACCGATTATCCTCATGTTACCATCCTCCAAGAAGAGCAGAAACATAATTTGTTCCAAAAGGCTGGTATATATCGTTGCCTGGCAGCTATCCAGACAGGATATATCGTGTGTTCCCTTTGAATCGAGCATTATAAAACGTAAACGTAGAAAGGGAGGTGAGGGGGGTAGTTCCTTTCGAGGCGTACAAGGGATTCGATGCTAGTCCACAAAGCGGTTAATCGACTTCCGGGCTGCTGGCAGGAGACCTTTTAAGGGACGAGTCTCGGTACGAATCATTTTCATGCTCGATCCTCGATGAAAAAACGAAACCCCTCGATTCTCGTCCAAAGGATATTCATTATCTCCCGAATGTGCTCGCACATCTTGTCGGTGCGATTCTTGTGAATCCTTGAGCCAGGATTTCAACAGAGATTGTTCCTTTCATGGGTAATAGTCGAGTCAAATGGTTTCCTGTTTCTCAAGCATCGAAAACTATCAACCCTCCGTTCTCGTCGGCCTTTATATCTTCGTTTTCTATATTTGTTATTAACTAATTCGTTACCACCGTTGAATATATTAGACAAGGTGTATTTTACAAATGGCTTGAGAGACAGGAAAAAGCTCTTAGAAACTTAAGCTGAGTAATTGACACTCTTCGTGTTCGAATATTTTATTCTAATTATTGAATTTAATCAATTTTTTGTAGTAAGAAATCTAATATTTTAATTAACATAATTTTTGGCCTTTTTAGAACAAATTACTAAAGCATTTATATCCTAAACCCATAGCTTAACAATTTATTGCACTTTTCTTACGAAATAGAACTCCGTTAAAATAAAGCTGATTTCATACAACCATTGACTTTGAAATTAACGAATCCCAATGAACGCCTGGTCATAAGAATTCTAATATTAAGCCCGAAGAATCGGTCCCCGAGGACCGAGAGACTTATAAATAGCCTGAACACGCGACCTTGGTAAGGAATCACGGATAGATCGAGCGAAATTGAGAAGATGAAGAACAAGCACGGGAGGAAGATGAAGAAGAGGCGGGTAACTGAAGGTTTATGCTAGAGAAGGGAGCCCTTACGAGCGTGTTATTACGTATTCGTACGAACCGAGCCCGACGATCGTCCATAAGATCGCAGGATGCTCGAACAACTCGATACGATTATGCCGATACTCCTGCAGAAGAGAAATGGAAATCTGAATACATTAGGACATATTAAACTCGCAATCTTTATCACATTTTTTCCGTGTAGAAAGCAGCATTCCAAACAATGATCGAAACAATACACATAAATAATAATAGTGGCTTTACATTTCTATTCATACAGAAATATTTAACAGTTTTCCACTGGAATTAATTTGTGATAAATTTCGCATCCCCAGCGATAGAGTTCAAATATAATAATTTCACCACAAAAGCCAAGGTGACCAATTTAGTTTACCGACCTAATAACTTACTTCCCAAACTAATAATTCTAAGGACACATTTACCCTAACCACCATGACAAAAAGAGAAACGAAAAGTGGTGAAATAATCGTAGGGAATTGAATGAAAGGGTTAAAGATAGAAAGAGTCCCAGGAAGGAATCGAGAGTAGCGAATAAGAAGAAGGCCTGAAAGTATCCTTTGATCGTGGGGCCGTTGGTTGTTTGCCGCGAGTCCTTGACCGACCCTGAACCCTGAAGAAGAGTAGAAAGCCATAGCTGGTGGTACCTGATTGGCTGCCGCGCGCCACAGTCGATGCCTGGCCTCCGCTCGACTGGCTAAAATATAGTGATTACGAGAGGGGAGTCTGGTGTGGGAGGTTTGCCGGTGTAGGTGGAGAGCTTAGATGATTCCAGGGCGAACGCTCACCGGAAGAGGTGAGAAATCACGAGAAACGACCAATCCGAACGACTGATCGAAAGAAACATCTTAAGGGAGGTGTTGTTACTTTCTTGTCGACTGTAATCTACCTTAGCCGAGTTGTGCGCAATGTTTTACAAGTTTCTTGCTTTAGGAATTCTTGGCAGCAGTACTGTTGGGAAAATTTTCAATGTTTGAGTCATTCAGACCTACCTAAGACACTAGGACACCAGCATGCTACGATAACAGGACGCTAGGATAACTAGTGATTTGAAACACTATAACCCTAAGTATTGATACGCTAACTAAGATGCCAAAACGCTGGGATCCTTGGACGCCAGGATACTAGAATGATAAGACACTACTACAATGCTAGGATACTAGGATGCTAAGACACTAGGACGCTAGGATAATTAATCGCTAGGATGCTAGGACACTGAGATACTTAGCCGCTAGAACACTGGGGCGCTAAGATACTAAGACGCTAGGATACCAGGATGCTAAGACACTAGGACGCTAGGATATTAAGATACTTATCCGCTAAGATACTATTAATCTAAAACACTATAACCCCAGGTATTAACACGCTAAGATACCAAGACGTTGGGATGCTAGGACGTTAGGATATTGGAGTGCTAAGATACTAGGACACTAGCAGACCAGCATACTACGATACCAGGACGCCAAGATACTTGTAATCTAAAACACTGTAATCCTAGGTATTAGCACGGTAAGATACCAAGTCGTTGGGATGCTAAGACGCTAGGATATTAAAATACTAGGGTATTAGAATACTAAAATATCAAAATTCTAGAAGAATCGAGTATACTGGAATAAATAATTGAAACAAATTCGTGAGAAAGATCGATCGTAAGCAGACAATCTTACATTTTAAGATACAATCTGATGCGCGTAATACGTTCTCATAATTAATCGGATCGATGTAATGGCATCATCCGTTTGGATGATTTCTCGTGTTGAAGACAGGAATAACCGGATCGTTGCGTCCAGAATATAGCGTGGATAATCGAGAATTGAAGGAAGCGGAACTCTTTCTTTTCTTTTCTATACTAGGTAATTTCGATGTGTTTCACGGTGCGAATTAATCTCCTGGATTTTTCTCCGTTCGACGCATCAACGAATTCCTTAACTTTAACCGTTCTTTCTTACGTCCCTCCATGTGTCATCGACCTGTTAATACATTTCCTGCTAATGATCAATTTGTCAAATTCAATATGGTTAGTATATCGGTTAATATTCAACGCGATTTTAATGTACATTTATTAATAACTGAAGTAGAAATTTGGAAATTTTTATTTGAAAATTAAGCTGAGAATTAATTTACAAATCTAAGTTCCCGATTTATTGTTTTCATGTATTTCCCTTTATCGATTACTTAACGATATTACGAAGCGTTAAAGTGTTAACACATCAGTCTTCGGAATGAAACAATTCTACGATCGTTTGGAAAGGTGCAGAGGTCGTTTCGATTCGATACGCTTCCCGTGTCCACGCGGATGCCGTTAGAAAAAAGTAAGGATCCTGACGAAATCGCCGAGGGACGAAAGAGGAGAAGGATTCAACAACGGGAATCTCCCGGTGAGATTCGAGAGACCGCGAACCGAGGAAGTTGAAACGAGGAGAAAGGGTCGTTCTCTCGCTATTTAATTTGAGTCACGTTATCCCGCTACGGCTGGCTTCTGTGATCCATTCTCGACTCGGTAATTCTTATGATTAGCCTTTATTGTGCAACTTTAATTATTACCTATTCTTCTCACCGCGCCACCGGGAGAACAGAGTGAATTAATTCATTAATTCAAACCACAAAGCAAATATTAATAATCAAATTATTCGAATCTCGAACTATCCAAACTCAAGACCATTCAAGCTCGAAACGATCCAAATTCGAAGCGTTCTAACATCCTAGCACCCTAGGTACCCAAGTATTCGAATTCTCCCAACTCCCCTCCACGGTACCTCGACGGTGGCGCCTATTATATCCAAATTGGTACGAAACGCTAACCTGAAAATCGAAGAAGAAGAAGAAGAAGAAGATGAAGACGATAAACAGCATGACCCGGAGGAAAGGTTCAACGAAATTATGGATAACAGCATAATTAAGCGATTGACCTGGTGTGACCTCCTCTCGCGAGGCGGTTCGCGAGCTTTCCACGCCCGCACCTCGAACCCCGAGGAATGATCGAAGCCACGGCATGGAATAACTTCGCACGACCCACGAAGGAATCGTACACGCCCGTGGCCGACGATGGATGGACGGATAGACAGATAAATAGATACTTTATTAGAGGATGGGAAGAACCGTAAGACTGGCTTTTGAACCGAGTCGAAGGTGGACAGGGTGGGGAATGGATGTTCGAAATTGAAGGTGCACCAAGAGGAACGAGCCGTGACAGATGAATGCTTAGATAAACGAGCTGATATTATCCCAGTGGGGAGACTAAAGCGGCCGAGACCTTTTGCAAAGTCGACGGACACCTTTGGCCGTGCCGTGGATAAGGCCGGGGGACTTCCTGCGATTCAGAAGCGTTTAATTGGAAATCCGTCTGTACACCGTGTTACGGTATGTCAACGGACAGACGTCTTTCTTGTTCATACGATAAAAAGATGTGGACGGATCTGTTGTTTCTTCAAATTATAACACATTCAGGTGATACTATAGGTCGGGCGTCGGCAAGCCTTTTTGGTTGCGGGTGAAAATCAAGTAAAATGTGACTATTAAGTAGACGGTATGGGTCAATGGGTTATTTTCATTTTTGAAACAGTCCGTTAATAACTAATAAGATAAATTTCTCTTTACCGTTTGGTTCTCTTTACCGATTATTTACACTAGGGGAAATTACATTATCTCAAAGTGTTTGTTTCGTGTTTATGTTTTATAATTAATTTTTATATGTTATACTTTATTTGCCGAACTCAACTAGGGTCACTTGGTGACCCGCTGGTCATACGTTGCTGACACCTGTTATAGGTCATGCGGTTTGGAAACATGCGGCCTTTATAAAAAGCTAGCTCTTGTATTAATTAATATGTAATTATATAGATCACGACAATTTGAAAATTAATAGAATTAAATAAACTCCATTATCACTGCCTAATTTACATGTGGCCTCTAATGGTAAAAAGGTTCCCCACCACTACTATAGATATTACATCAAAAGTAAATAGGTAGCACACAAGAAACAACGAAGATTATTAAAATAAATATTAACTCTTCCGTCTATAAAAACGCAAACAGTTAAAAATACTCCAAATTTTGCCATTCCAAGAATAATAACAGAATATTTATAAAAATCCAGTGCCTTAGACTGACACAGTGTAAATAATAAATTACAAATAATTTCTCAAATTAACAAAAAAAATCAACCAACGTTAAATAACTCGAGTATACTTTTACGTATTTCAATTTTCCGTCAATTTCATTTACCTTCCTTCATAAATATCGCGTGCGAGTTCCCTTTCATCGCACGATCCCTCGTTTCACGATACCGGCCGGAAGTTAGCCGACGAGAATATTTAAGGATCTCTCGAACGACGGAACGAGAAAGAGGAAAAAGTTTGTTAAAGTCTTGACGACTAGTGGAAAATACAGGTATAAAAGGCAACGGTTAGACAGGGTTAGGTTGAGGGGGGGAGGCTGATTTGCATACTGCCACGTGGTTGCTGCCAAGTCACTTCGTACTTACATGTGTGTACGGTAAGTTAGATCAGCGAGCATAAAACGCTACAGTTAGGCACTTAGATTGACCAACGCAACGGCTGTTGATTTCTGTTGATTGTTTTCCACGGTTCTCTTCACGGTCGGTGACCACCTTGTCAGAGGACAAACCTGTCCCCTTAGACGCGGTTGTTTGTTCTTCATCAGGAACAAGTAGACAACCACGTGTTCCTCTGACGATATTGCTTTCGACGACCAGCTCTTCCAGACAAGATACAATTTCTTTATTTTTCTGTTTCGGTTGTAATAACTACACTACCGACAACAAGTTTGGAATCGGTACGTAAACTAACGAGGGATAACGCGTCGATTTTAATGAAACTTATCTAGTTGGTAATCTTTTGAAAAATATTTGTCATATTTCTTTTTTTTTTTTTAACTGCGATCATCCATATGTATGATTATTTTTATGGGGTAAAGATGGTCCTTCAGATTGGAGATGAAAAATATATTTTCTTTAACACCTTGACTGCCACGCTAAAGGCGCTGAAAACTTCGTTAGACGAAGCATTTATTTCTCCAAAATTTTACCTATTATTCTTACAATTTTTCGTCATTTCTATTATTCAGAATTTAAACTACTTAATACGACGATTTCTAATTAAGTAATTGAAAGGATATTAACACGTTGAGTGGCACAGTGAAAACGGACGTGTGTAGTCAGACACGTTGAAATCCTCATTATTAAGAATATAATCAACTAATTTTCAAATTTAACCTATCAAATCCATAGCTAGCATTATTAGCTTAATGATAACGCTATCCGTGGTTTGTTTCGTCATTTCTTTTGTTAATTATTTGATTATACAAAATTTCGGGTGCCGGTCACCGGTGACCACCGTGGCAGCCAACGTGTTAATAATGTAAGTGACAAATTTCTATGGAACTTCAATCGTCATCCGAATACGGGTGACGCGGTCAGTCAACGTGTTAATACTTCGGAAATTATTCGGAAAAGAATAGTTTAAACCAGCGTTTAACTAACCGTTTGAAATACATAATCCTCGGTGTTTGGGGCTGTTAAAGCGTTCGAAATTTAAGGATGCTAAAATGGCCGATCGTTATGGTGTTAATGCACGTCGAAGCAGCATCGTGAGGCCGAAGTCACGCGAAACGATTTACGCTCGATACGTCTTTTATTAACGGCTCGGGTATCCTCTAGGGCTAAAACGTCTATTAAGGAGGAGGATCGCGCCGATAAAGAACAATTACGAACGGTAGGGGGGGGGGGGGGGGGGGGTGAGAGCGCGTTTGGCAGAGGAAAAACCACGAAGGGAATGCGAGCTTCGGATCCGTGAAAATTTTCCCCAAGACACGATGAAACGTTGCGTGTGCGTAACGACCGCCATTACGGAGAAGCACAACAATTTTCTGCGCGCGCCTTTCGTAGAAAGAAAAAACGATGAAAAACGAATCACCGTTTTGTATAGAAACGGAAGAGTAAAGAGTCGACGATAGGGTTCGTGGAACTTTCATGAAAGTATTTCTCGGTTAATTGTTATCGAAGGACGAAGAAAATTGGTAAATTGGCGGGAAGAGACTAAAGCAGAAGCTGGCGTATATTTTTCAAAAAACTTACCAAAGTTTAGGAATGTCAATGATATGGAAGCGACCAAACCAGCGAAAGGGGAATTTAATATAATTTTTCCGAGTTTGGGAATACTTCGATGGCAGCGATCGAATCGACGAAACGGGGACTTTGTATAAATTTCTACGGCAACCACCGAACTTATGAACCCGATGAACTACATATGAACATATAAAGCGCTCCTTTAACAAACAAGCAGGAATATATGGTATCTGAGCGTAAGTTAGCAGTTGATGTTGAATTTGAAGATTACGGAGGAGCGATTCTCGACGATTTCGGCCGTTTACTCGCATTCCAGCGAAGGATCCCACCGATCCTGTGTTCCTTTGCTTTCGAAATACCCTTGGCGTTCGAGTGGATAACAGTTTCATGGATCAACGGCTGTCGGCAAGGACCATTACGTTTACGGTGTTCCGGCGAACGCCGTATTTACGATATCCCCGTCAATTTTCCTTCGGCAAAAAGTTTCGTTCGTGAAACAACGAACGCCCCTGGCTCTAGCGTTCCCGAAGACACTGTATACTTTCGAATAAACGATTTCAGGACATTAGGCTTCGGGTCACAGTGGGCACGATTCATTATTATCATATTATCTCGGTTAACTTGCAATTGAAACTGGTAAGCCTTATACGCAACCTAATTTTAGACTATTTCGGGGCTGTTTTGCCAAATTTTATATATGGATTGTCCCAAAAGTTCCTTCCGCTTTGTTAATAAATTAACGGGTATATAATACTTTATTTTCCATGTCATGTTATTCAGTTATGTACGATTAACTTTGGCCTATTATCTTCTTCCGTTTCTCCGTGAAGCTGCATAATACTCTTCCTTCTTTAACCCTTTGCACTCGAATGGCGCCTCTGAGGCGACCTATTTATTTACTAGAGTATTTTGAAATGTGAAATTTAAGCTTTATTTCTATTAAAATATAGGAAATTAATGAAAGGAATAAAAATAAATAAATTCATTGGCATTTGCAACTCTTTTCTTTTAAAATAATGCTTTTAAACTAGATCTGTTAACATTGCCAAACAAAGCGTTGCGAGCAGATAGGGTTAGAACTTTTAGGACAACCTAATACAAGCAACGAAATCTATGGATCACAGCTATATTATATCTATATTATACGAATAATGCTCCATTCTATAACCGTATCATAGCATCGCCTACCCAAAAGTTTCCCCCGAATCTCGAAACACCTCGTTACAGCAGAATCATGGTGTATCTATTGATCAGCGAACACCAGGCTACGGTATTACGGATCAAAGCGGTATTGTGTGTGTTTATTTAGTGGTCAATTTATCCGAATGGAAATTACAAGACAGGCTGGTTGCGTGCACGGCACGTAAGTACGTAAGCGTCGACCCGTGTTGGCTCCGCTTTAACGGGCTTGTTAAGCAACGAACCGATGCTACTGGAACAACTGTATTTGCCCAAAGCCCGAGGAGGCCCCGTTCGTTCGGTTTATCCGTGGAATGTCGAGGATCGATACCCGGCGCGGCGTTCGATATACAACGCGAGATAAAAGCCGCAATTCGTTTCTTGCAGAGTACCGTGCTAGATTCGACGGAATCTGGCCACGCATCGCGATCAACGGGAAAAACGATATACGACCATCGAGCATTTTCTGTTTTTCATAACGGGTTTCGAGTTTTTAGCGCGAAGAATATCTTATAGAATTTGTACGGGACTTTTTGCACGCGCCGATGTCAGAATGTAAATTACGGTAGGTGAGGAAATATTTGAAAACTTTGACGACCAGTGTGACGGTTTTGTGAAATTTTAGATTACGGGGTTCGTTGGTCCGTTCAAAGTGTTCGATATTCAATACATGATACTTGTTACGTGGCGTGACAACGTGTTAACACGTTGGCTGCCGGGGTCACCGGTGACCGGCACCCGAAATTTTGTACAATCAAATAATTACCAACAGAAATGATCAAATAAACCACGGATAGCGTCAACATTAAGCTAATAATGCTAGCTATCAAATTGAAAAGTTAAATTTGAAAATTAGTCGATTGTATTGTTAATAATTCGGATTTCAGCGTGTCTGACTACCCACGTCCGTTTTCACTGTGCCACTCAACGTGTTAAATATAAAAAAACAATTTTCTGATGATATGGGCCTTTTTTTTCATATTTCCGCACGATGCAAATGGGTTTAACGAGAGGCGAATAAATCGAAATTTTGATTAGCAATAGGCTCATGATTCCTTTTAAGCCGAGTGTCATTTAATGCCACAAGTTTCGAAGCTACACTGGATGCTTAATTTTCAATTTATCAAATTTCCATCTTTCAAATAAAGGAAAGAGCCATTAGCCTATTCGCATTTGGAAATATAAGCCTTTTGCCTGTTTACCTTAGACAAATATTTCCAACATTAAACACCTCAGACTCGGAATGGTAATTTTTTCCGTACAAACGCCTCGCAAGGATTAGAATCTCCACCGCGCGTGCAAACAAGTAAATAAATTCTTGATTTTCTAAGCCACATAAATTCAAACTGATTTCCCATAGAAATTCATGGGTGAAACGAACATTTACGGATGATAAAGTATCGAGTCGAGTCGAATCGTCTTATTAGCGAACGCAGCGGGTATAGGAAACGCGGGGAAGTAAGTAATACACCCGTTCAAGATCGTCGATCGCGTCAGGAGACATCTTCCTCGATTTCTCGAACGCGATTCCCGCCATTCGACGAGTACGAATTAATCATCCCTTATTGGCTGACTTTGACCCCCTGCCACCCGTACCAATTGCCAAGTACTTCCTGTTAGCCTCGGATGCATCCTGCGATCTTCTTCTTGATCGATCTTCGAAATGGCTCCCTTCGACCGCTTCGTGTTTCCTTCGAGGTGGTTTTTGCGCCAGCAGAACAACGGATGCTGCCGCTTCGACCGGACGATCGTTGCTTTATTTATTTAGTACAACGATGTTCCGGTGCTGACAGCAAAACCGGAAAAGGAAGGAAAGACATACATTCAAAGTATAGAATATTATTTTTTTTTTTTTTTATAGACAACTTTGTTTTCGAGAAAGATAACTCTTAGAATTGGTAGAATTATTCGTAATTGATAATTTTCTTGATTATTATAAAATTCGTGTAGTTTAACACGTAGCTGGTGTAACTGCTTCGTAAGCCTTGGCCAGTAAACAATGCTAGCTATCGAATTGAAAGGTTAATTTTGATAATTAATGGATTGTATTCTTGATAATTCGAATTTCAGCGTGTCTGACTACATACGTCCGGTTTCACTGTGCAACTCGGGAGACACAACCCTTTCCAGATCAGAAATTTCGTGAATTCCTAATTTTGATACATTGAAACACAATTTTTTTCCTACGTGGCAGCACTGAGCTTTGAAATAGCAAAAAGGAATCCAAGAAAATTTTATATTAATAATAATCTTCTAAGTTTTCATTTAGCAGTTAAGGAGTACTATTGGGTTGGCAATTAAATGATTGCGGATTTTAAATAAGAAGGAAAATTCCAAATTTTTACTTGAAAATATAACTTTAAATTAGATATTAAGTTAATTGTCGATGACAATGTCATAATTCGATGTTCATAAAACTATTGATTTTTGTCAAAAGAAGAAAAACTAAATTAAGTGAGATTTAACACTTTGACTGGCACAGTGAAAACGGACGTACGTAGTCAGACACGCTGAGATTAATTTTCAAATTTAACGTTTCAAACCAATAGCTAGCATTATCAGCTTAATATTAACGCTATCTGCAGTTTGTTTCATCACTTCTTTTACTAATTATTTGATTGTACAAAATTTCGAGTGCCGATCTCTGGTGACCACCGTGACAGTTAACACTAGAACTACCGGCGTTCAAAAATAAATTAGAAACGAAAATAATTACAATAATTCTTTATCTTGACAAAAGCCAACGTATAACTCGACAGAAGCGTTTTAATAAATTTTCTAAATTAAAATAAGAAATCTGAACCGAGTCATTTTGACTCGTTTGGTAGTTCTAGCGTTAAAGTGTTAAGGAGTGTTGCATGGAACGAAATAAATGGAAATCTGAAGGCGCAATGTCAGGGCTATGACTAACCTGGCTCCAATAATTTCCGGCAAGTAACCAATCAAATATGTTTGAAACGAACGTTTTGTTCTTCCATAACCAATAACTAATCGATACAATTTTCTTACTAATTAAAGAGCTAACACGTTGAGAAAACAAAATCAATCGACAAAATCCGCAATCATAATTCCTTGAACGAATAACTGAATAAAAAATTCCTAAATAATTATCATTCCATACCACAGAAAGAATTTCTTCGCAAATAAATCATTCTTAATTCTTCCGAAATTCAATCTCACAAAACTCCTTCCCGCTGAATCCTGAAGATTTGTTGCGAATGGTCAGTTCGCGGGGAAGCGCGAACAGCTCGACGTCCCGAGCGGGTATAACTCGATCGGGGCTCGAGCAAACGAGTCCGTCGCCACAAGGAAAAGAGAAGGAGAAAAAACGGTAAAATGTCACTGTTCCCTAATTACGCGAAGTAACTAGCCTCCGCGTGGAACGAGAGAATCCGGAGGAAAGACGGGAGAGAGAAGGAAAGGCGCGCGGAAACATCGGCTAGGCAATCGACGAGGAGCGTGGATGCCGCTTCGGTGTGGAAGCGCACGGTACCGCTAGATCTTGCCGGCCAGTCGGACGGTTCGTTTACACGAAGACGACCAATCGGATGGCAGGTTTAAACGGCAAGCAAACGCGACCACCACCCGACCGGCTCGGTTTATAAAGTGAGCTGGATGCGCCGCCTCGAAGACAGAGCCGTGCCGACAGCCTAGCCATCAGGAACGTCGTTTGCAATTTTTTTTTTTTTTTTTCAATATCCCTCCGTTCAAGATCGACCCCAGTGTTCCGTCGCGTGTGATTCGACCGGTGAACGTCTTCTTGCTCCCATTCTCGTTGCTCCCCCTACATTGGCTGCTCGTTCATTCTGGTTTTCGGAAGTTCGAAGCGGGTACCGAGTGATAACCGAGTGATTAGAGACAGGGTGAACCGACCAACCCGGAAGCCGAGTTCGATACCAAGTGGATACACGAACAAGGTACGTGCCGGGTTTAGTGTCGCACGATTTTTTTTTTCTTTCTTTTTTTTATGTAAATTGGTGCGCGATGGTCGGGGATGGTTGAGAGTTAGACCATGACAACTGGGCGTGCGAGGATACGAGGACGGTTGAAGATTTGCTGTGAGTTGTACGGGATTGTTTGGATTCTGGACGGTAGTCGAAGGTCACGCGTTAGGAGATATAGGTATTTGGGTAGGAGAGATCAGTAGTCAGGGTCTTTGGCTGACCAGTCTTCGAATTTTTAGGTTTGTTTAGGCTTCGGACTTCGTTGATTAGCATCTGCGACGTCTGAGTTTGGTTACGCGTCGAATTTGGCTAATGTTCCTGTAACGGTTCGGTAAATATCAGTCGAAACGCTCAACCCTTTGCAGTCGAGAGTGCGGTGTATTATAAAACGTGAAATTTCTGTTTCACCTGTATGAAAATATCGAAAATTAAAAGAAGGGAATTCTTTTATTCGGACATAATGCGTTTGGTTTCCGGAAGCATAGCTGGAAAATTACATTAGAACGCCCAACCATCGATTATTCCGAAGTAATTAATTATAAGATCACGCCTGTAGTTTAAATCTTTCCGTGGAAGATCAAAATCCTCTGTTGTCGATCAGTAACTATGGTGGCGTGAATTCCCACGGTGAGAGTAGTCATAGTCGGTTGAAAGTCAGGGCCTTGGTTGAGCAACGAGGAGTTTAAGGCCCGTAATATCGAAAGAACGCTAGACACAAGGCGTAAAACCGAAACGCGTTTGCCAGTCGCGCTTTTATTGTTCGAACGATTGTATAAAGTCGACGGAACGGCCGTTGGTCGGGATCGATTGGCTGTTTCGATGATTTGGACGTGGGTATTCGAACAGTGGTGTTCGTATTCGAGATAGCCGAGCGATTTCGTGTTCCTCGGTGACGCGTCAGGAATACTTATGCTGCTGGTACCGCGTTTCGATTGTCGGTCCGTCGACCCTTCGAATGAAACGCAAACTGTGCCCATAGCATTTAAACTGTGTTTATTTGGGTCATTTTGAATTATTTGTCAATTCGTTAGACTGTGTTGGATATTCTCTGAATTATAGATTATGTAACGTTGTATTATATTAAGTAACGTTAGGAAAAATATCTTTTGAAATATGAAATACAATGCTTTATAAAAATTTAAGAGAAGTTGTATATTTAATTACTAATCATACTGCTGTCAGTTATTTCCATTTTTTTTTTTTTTTTTAATAGAATAGTTGGACGAAAAATAAATTAACACGCTATTTTGTTTTACAGTATTAACACAAATTTTCCCTAACACTAGAACTAATCAAACGGGTCGAAATGACTTGATTCAAATTTCTTATTTTAAATGACGAAATCTGTTAAAACACTTATATCGAAATATACATTGGTTTTTACCAAGATAAAGACTTATTCGTTATTTAGCTTACGTTTTATCGTATATTCATACTGTTTTCTATTTTAGATTAAATGTATAAGTAAAGGTGCATTAAACGTCGGTAGTTCTAGTGTTAAAAAGGTAGGTGGTTGCTTTCGTGAATGTAATTTTGAAAAACTGTGCGAGTAAACGTACCATATTTAGTCCTAACCTTCCACGCAATATCACAGAAACAGAATTATATAATTACAATTATAGATATAAAGTAGACTAATAACTTTTCATTAAAAATGATATTTTATCAAATATACGAAGTGAGATATCTCGTGTACCTATAGGATAACGTATTTCGTAGAGATTTTGAATTCCAAGTACCTGTACAGGTGATTTATCATTGGTTTTTTCTTGCAACGAGGAATTCAAGTTGCAGATGGGTTAAAAACGGAAGCTGGATCTGTGGTGAACAGGTGGTCGGGTAAAGTTGTCGGTGAACAAGAGCGGCAGAACACGTCTTACGCTGGTGAGTTCAATGCCAGAGAAGCGTAACGCCTCGAAGTATACAGCCCGTCGTTATTTCGCCACTACGAATCATTGACTTTCAGGAAGTGCTCGCAATTTTAATACACCACTGTCGATTATTCGGAACAACGTACGTTGCATCATTCCGACAAAACTGATCCAATTTCGCTTCGCGATGCTCGACTTTTCGAAAGTGAAAGATTCTATTAACAAAAGATACTCTGGTTTACCAAATTTAGAAATTATTATCTTTTAAGCTTAATAGCTCCTAATTTTCCAAATTCAGGAATCCTTAACTATCTTTAGGTAGAAATATTAAATTTCCATTTATTTTAAATTTGTAATTTGGGTGACAACAGACATATTTAAAAATAATCGAGTACCATGGCATTGAATTTCTTGAAAACCAGTGTCACAACTTTTACTATCCTATGGAAACGTAAGTTAAATTTGATCGAGTCTATCATCTTCCAAGCACTTTGCACAAATGATCCACGTTTCACTTTGATCGTCCCTGGTAGAAAAATCGAACTTCGTGTCCTGTTGTTTCTCATGCGACGGTAATATCGAAGATAAGTTAGATCGAGTCGTGGTTGATACGAAGAAGAAAAGATTGAAGCTGCTAGAAGGTACTCACCACGCAAACTCACCACGCCGTGACGAGCTTCTTCTTCTCCGTCCACCATCATCATCCTCATCATCCTCATCATCATCAACGCGATCGTCGCAGTCATCTTTCCTACGAGACTCTCCGAATAGTCTCGTTCTTTTTTTTTATCTTTCCATTTTATCGTCATTCGTAGTTGAACGAACCTTGGTAACTTTCATTGAAAACGTTTGTCGATCGTGTTTCGTAGAATTTCGAAATTTGGGAAATTTGAAAGCTATAAAGAAAGCTAAAGCTTCGAAATTTGAAAAATCTCAAATATCTAAACATGGACAATTCAAGGCTTCCAAATTTGACGAAAGAATAAACCAAATACTTCTAAATTCGAGAAATGATTAACTTCCCATATTGCTACCTAATTTTCAGTAAAAGATTAACCCGAACCACGACTGGAACGTACCACAGTTTCGCATTCCTCAAGAAATTGTTCCACCACGAAGAACAACACACGGTCCAATGATCGTTTGACAAAAAATCCAGTTTTTCTTTAGTTGGACACGGTTGTTCGCATCGGTGGTCGTCCATGCCGAAGAGAGGAAAGTCATAGGACACAGAAGGTCTTGGAAGGCAGCGAATTGAACGTTGTTTTCTTTTCTTTGTTCACCATTTCGTGGCTGATCTGCGATTCGCGTTTGCTACATCTTCAGCTTGTTTTTCATTGTTTTTCATCGGCAAGCGGCTTATGCCACGACCTGCCCCACTATCTCTCGCGTTCAGTCGCACGGAGGATCTTCCAGGCGCCGCCTGGACGTTGACCCCGAGGCTGCTTACGGCCCTGACCAACACTCGCTCGGCTTCTTCTTCTTCTTCTTCCATCTCGCCAACTTTGCTATTCTGCTAGTCATCGCTCTCAACCATCATCATAATTTCCGATATCTATTAACTTTTCATTTTTAAATAGATCGACCGGGTAATCGTAGGAAGTTCGTATGATATTGTAAATAATTCATAATTCTCGGTAATTATTACTGCCTTGCAAGATTAGACGAGTATTCGGCTTACAAATTCAGGAAATTCGAAGTTTGCAAACTCGGGGCAAATTTCAACCAAACTGAAAATTTCATCTAATTTGAAAGCTTCGAATTTTCGAAATTAAAGTAAAATGTACATAATTTTAGACTAATAAAATTAGTCTAAAAAAAAATCCTTCGAAACATTAAGCAATTAAGATTAGAAGATTTTTGATACGGTTACGCGTAGCTCGTTTTCATTAATCGGCAGCGCTTGAAGATTACCATCAGGTTTCACGAAGTTGTTAAGAAACGTTTATCCAGAATAATTATTAAACCTGGTTCGAAATACTCTGTTTAACGTTTGGAGCTAACTAGTTGGATCATCGGCCGACCCGAGTGTACCCTTTGGAATTTTATCCGTCGACGATCTTTCTCTCGTTAATTAACATTTCTCCGCCCTTCGTCAACTGCTTCTCCGCCTCGTGTTAATCTGCCATCAAGCTCGAATTAGTTTTCCAAGGAAACTCGTATCGCTTGCATTAACTACTCTCTGTTTGTACAATAATTCCGAAGGAAGCTTAAACGTTTGAAGATAAATTCTATTAAAATGTTAATAAATTAATTAATACCTTGTTTCGAAATTTCTTATTTCCAGTATACAAACTTAATCCAAAACCCTAAGGTTTGGGTGTTATTTCGACGATACGTAAAATTCTGAGTTTGTAATTTCTTTTTTTTACTAATCGAAGCACTTGGAAGTTTACTTCTGTATTATTTTAACGGCCCGTAGAAGATCGTGGCACCGAAAGGGTTAACACGTGACTCCAAATGATTGCACAGAGGGTTAAATCTTCGTTGAACTTTGGACGCAGGATAATCAAGGAAACATCCATCGTCAGCACGATTTTAGAAACGGTCATTTTGTCGTTTGTTCACGGTGCATTCAACACGTCGGGCGAAAATGTACGCGGACGGCATAACGGATGTCGCGTTCATAAGTGACACGCGTGGAATCTTATAATGAACGGTGGTTGGTTCGCGAGCATCAAACGAATTCTCATTTGCGAACAATGTAAATGGACGGTTGTAAGAAAATGGCATTGCTTTTATACACGTATTCTTTCCCGTGAGATTTGTGTTTTTTTTTCTTTCTTATTTTTAGAATTGTTTAAACAATGAACGGTATGTATATTCGACGAACACGTACACGGAAGAAGAGAATACTCGCGAAAGGCATTAAAGGTGTCTCATTACGGATAACAATATCCTCGGAACACGTACAACCGTCTATTATCTCTTCCGCCCTTAATCAGTAACGCTCAATTTCTAGCTCGGTAATTTACTCGGCGCGTGTTGTCTACGAAAGGAAGAGGAAAGTGAAAAGGAAACGGCGGCAGAAAGCAATTATACGCCGGGGCTGCGAACGAACCTTTGGATACCGCGGTATTTCGACTTGAAAATTGAATAAATTCTAGAAATCGAGGATTTTAGTATTTTAATATCCCAGCGTCTTGGCATCTCAGCGTACTAATACTTAGGATTATAGTGTTTTAGATTACTAGTATCCTACCGTATTAGTATCTCAGTGTTCTAGTATCCTAGCGTCCTAGCATTCCAGCGTCTTGGTATTTCTGCGTATTAATACTTAGGGTTATAGTGTTTTAGATTATTAGTATCCTGGTGTCTTAGTATCTTAGCGCCTAAGTATCTCAGTGTCCTAGCATCCTACCGTTTAAGTAACCTAGCGTCTTAGCATCCTAGTATTCTAGCATCCTGGTATCCTAGCGTCTTGGTATCCTAGCGTCCTAGTGTCTTAGCATCCTAGTATCCTAGCGTCCTAGTGTCTTAACATCCAAGTATTCTAGCATTCTAGTATCCTAGCGTTCTACTGCCTTAGCATCCTAGTATCCTAGCGTCTTTGTATCTTAGCGTTTAAGTATCCTAGCGTCCTAGTGTCTTAGCATCCCAGTATCCTAGAATTGTAGTGTCTGAGCATCCTAGTATCCTAGCGTTCTGGTACCCTAGCGTCCAAGTATCCCAAAAAGGCAAATATCGTAGAAAAAGGTTACAAGGTGATCGTTCCGAATAAGAAGGCGCGTAAAGGCGAACGAACTCGAGGAAAGAAGGAAGATACAGTGCTGAATAAGATGAAAAGAGACAGCAACTCATTATCGAACACTTAGCACGTTTTAAATTTACTTCCTGGTTCCCACTCCACGGGATAAACCTCACGAGTAGTGAATTGTACTTCTCTCGCCTGATTAGATAACCATATCTTAATTAACATTTTAAATCATACTTTTATACCTTAAATTGCAACAGTATAGGTATCTATTACTTTCTTGGCGTTCTTAAATGGAACGAGTTATTCATAAAAATGTGTAACCAATGTGAGGAGAATCGTAGAGTGGTTGAAATGTCAATGAACCCGGTAGAAAGGTTAAAACGTATTCGCTTAAACGAGCTACATATAATGAGTCACGGTCGTGAATCGTTGATGTCGATCCAGTGAGGCTCGTATAATAATAATAATAACAACAACGAATCGGCCTCGAGCTCGAAAGCAAAGGACGCGGAATTGACCTAGATCTTCTTCCTAGCAGATGTTGATATCCAGATTGGTACCGCTTGCAAATTGATCGATTAACGGTACCACGATCGACAAACGTTCACCTTGATACCGACTTGTGCTCCAGATAGAAAAACAAGATGACGAACGGAAATCAAATTATGATACCCTATAAAATTAGATTATCTGATCTACGTTTCTACTTCAATTCCAGAATCTTTGATCGTATTTTCCAACAGCCTATTACTCGGTATAATTATTGCTCCGTGGATTGTAACCACCTTTCCTAATGACCGTTCGTGTCCCAAATAAACGAACAAAACGGTTCTACCAGTTCGTAATCCGGTTTCTGGTGGCCCGTCCTTACATTTGGACGGTCAGCTAACCGATCCACTGCACTGAAAACACACTTTGTCACCGATACACGCCCTGTTACACGTGTTTATCCAGTAGGTACCCCCCGATTTTCCAAATGCTTTTTTACCTCTGACCACCGTCCTCGTTTCAAACCGTCTCCGGTGGCTTTGAACTCGGCGGCGTTGAATTCGACGGCGAATCGATTCGATTCGTCTTCGTGGAAGGTCGAGAACGTTTCGAGACCGTTCGCCAACGATCCGTTAGAAGGCTGGTACTCATGGAAGAAACGCCGGAAATAAAAAGTCCGGTTCCTCTTCAACGATCACGCTTCGATACCATAAGGAAGAACGTTCGTAGGTTTACGTGACGCTAGGAACGATAGCCTGATAAATCGTTGACCAATAAGAAGGTATATTACCCTTTTTTTTTTTTTTTTTTCAGTAAAATTAAAATGTCACGTGTGGTTTGTAAATACGTAAAAAATTTTCAAAATGTTAATTAAGGCGATTGATCAATTATTACGGTGGTGTAGAATGGTATTTGTGGATAATTGAGTTCAAATTTCATCAAATTGTTCGTACAGGCGTGAAGAGTGATTAAGGTGAATGTATGCTTCGATAATTACCACGTTCCTCGGGTGTTGCTTGCTAATTAACTACTTAATTAAAGCCTCCATTGGATTAAGAATTAACGTGTTGTTGAGATATTACGTGTTATAAAACGCGCACATATATTTCGTCTAGTTCGTTCAATGATCGAAATATTTTTAAATTTGCTTAACCCTTTGCACTCGAAGCATTCTTCGACGTAATCGGGTCTAATCTAATTTTCCACCTGTGCTTCCAAAAACCAAATACACTATATCGGAAGAAAATTGTTACGAATATTCGAGAATCTCTTTCGTATATTTTGATACGGATGAAAGTGAAATTTCGCATTTTAGAATACCCCGATAAATTAAATACGGTGCCTCAGAGGCGTCACTCGAATGAAAAGGGTTAATTTTAGGTTAAATTTGAATAGCTTTCGGCTTGTTGCTCCGATGATTTTCTTCAAAATCTCTATAGAGCCTATATACACACGAAAGGGTGTTTCTGGGTCACACAGAAAAGGACCATAATGGCGCTTCTAGACACGTTTTACCGTAATATACATATAGATGGCTCGAACGCGTTCCATTTTCACACCCACGTGGGTCGTAAGCCACGATTTGTTAATCTTAGAAAAAACGCGGTTACCGTTTGTCGGCACAAATCCACGCGCCGCACCGAAGAATATCGGCTCGAATCGCACCTTTTCAGTTCCCTTTTCCCTCTTCTTTCTTTCTGTCCTTCTCTTGGATCCACCGTTTATGGACCGTGATACCTGATCCATGGATAAACCGAATACGGAAGAATCCTGTTGTCCGATCTACACGACTTTTCCGGGATCGTGGATCACGATGCCACTCGATGACGAATTGTGTTCGGTGTTCACCTTTCAAACCCATGCTGCTTAAGAATTTCTTTCAGAAATTTATTATTATCGTTACAAGTTTGTTTCATAATTTCGTTACTGGAATAAATTATTGTTGGTTGTTCGAAACGTCGGCCAACAATTAAAAATACGAGATACAATGAATCCCAGTCGAGTAAATATTCATTTTTTTTTTTTTTTCAAAGAACCGTGTTTTGGATGTTAGGGATCCATGCAAGTTAAAAAAAAAACTTTAATCGCGTTTTTGTTAAAACTACAGCAACGATTTTTAATATGAAAATAACCAGGGATCGAACGAATCATCTTTTCATTTTTCTGTTTATAATCTATTTTACAAGCAACAATCATGACTGCTTTTTCAAAATCTCGTTAAAAATTGAAAGTTCAATCCCGAAACGAATTTATCTACCAACAGAATCTGCTTCGAACCATTCAGTTTATAACATTTTATATACAAAAAATTTAAATAAATTAACCACCATTTTTCAATCTCACGACTGCATGTAATCCCTTAAAGAGCCCCAAGTAAGTACGGTCTCCGCCGTGATCGAAACGCTAAGTACCGTTCGAGGCTCGCGAAGAACACGCAACGATCCTTAAATCGAGCCACGAAGAGCAAGCATAACGATGGATATAAATTTTCTGTGCATTCGTGGTACATTAAGTAGCCCGGCGACGTTCGCACCGTAAACGGATGCAAAACGGGGTTAGAGGAGAGTGAAGCAAAAGAGGGACACGCGACTGCGACGAGGCAACGAATATTGGTTGAGCACAGAGGGAGTTTGTGGACCAGGCAACGGTAACCCGTTTTGCCGGTGTTTCTCGCCGGGGCTCGCGTTCGAACACCGTTACACTTATGAGCATGGCCACCATAAAACGCTACGACCTTAGTTATCGGCCGTGGCTCGCGAGGCCACGGCCAAGTAACGACGCCCACCGTTCCGATGTTCGCTTTTATATTTCCTCGACTTTGCTCCATTCCGCTCGGCTCCGCATCACCTCGTACTTACCGTTAACCAACGTATCTCCAAGCCATTCTCTCCCACCGTTTGTCGATTTTTCAAAATCATTAGTCTCGCTTCGCGGACACGCTTCGATTATCTTCTGCTCGCCGGATTCCACGGTCAAAGGCTGGAATCTTTCAAATTCATCTAATTCAAGTTTCGCCCCTTTCTTTTCATATCATTTCTGTATGTTTCTAGGTACAACGTTATTCCACGTGTAAATGTATTACTATTTAGGTACGGGGACACTTTACGACATTGTTCACACTTTAACTGCCATTATTAACATCCTGTTGATAACTTAATTAGATATCGTCGTATTAAGTGTGTCCAAATTCGAAACAATAGGAATGACGAGAACTTGTAAGAATAATAAGTAATAAACGCTTTGCCTAACGAAGATTTTCAGCGCCTTTAGTTGTGGCAGTCGAAGTGTTAAATGGAATAAAAATTTCCTTGCGTTCCAAGGTCGTCGAATCAGGGCCTGGTCCAGCGGTTACGCCGCCCCGGATAAAAAGACAAATTGCCGCCCCTTAAGAATATATTGTATATATATATTTTTTAAATAAAGGTGCATATTTTTTATTTTGAATAAAAATCAAGTACTGCGTTAATTTTTCAATAATAGGTTCAATACTTTTAGCTTTTTGACACGAACAATATGTATAAATACTCTAGGCACTGTACATTTATACCGAAATTTTGCCGCCCCGGGCAAATGTCCGGGTTGCCCGTTCCTAGAGGGGGCGCTGGTCGAATTCAAATTGAAATTGAATTAACACGTTGGCTGGCACAGTGGAAACGGACGTGTGTAGTCAGACACGCTGAAATCCGAATTATTAACAATACAATCGACTAATTTTCAAATTTAACTTTTCAATTAGATAGCTAGCATTATTAGCTTAATGTTAACGGTATCCGTGTTTTGTTTCATCATTTGTATTGGTAATTATTTGATTGTCAAAAATTTCGGGTGCCGGTCACCGGTGACCCCCGTTGCAGCCAACGTGTTAAAACGCTACGAAAGACTGATTCACGCAAGTTCCCTTGCGTTGCAAGGCACGGATCTAATCAAACTCGAAACCGAGTAACAGAAAGATTCCAATTATTTCATCGCATTTCCGTCACACAAAAACGGTATCAGGTGTACGCGTCTGGTTCGTTCCCTGGTGAAGCCTAATTAACAGAATCGCCTGGTAACTGTAATCAATTAGATAGAAGCTAGCGAGTCGATTGTTCCGTCGCGTCGGTCGGGGAATATTACGCGATTTATAATCGTCGCAAGAACCGTTAACGTTTCTTTTCTCTAGCGACGAGATAAATCAGAAATCAGCGCGCGGCTAACGAAATGGTCGATTTTAATTGCACGCGATGCACGTGATGTGTCTAACTGTGCAGGGGATATATGTGGCACAAGGTGAACAATCTTTAAACGCGATTTTAACTGAGAACCCGGCTAACCGTTATCGAGTCTATAAAGAGTTCCTTGAGAATCGGCTGGCCATGGAATGATCGTCTCGCGGGGGAATAACACGTTGCGCTCTTATGCTTGCATTAACGTTCATCGTCTTTCATGGAGATTCGTCGAGTTAACTCGCCGTCCGAGAACGGGTTTGCTCCTTAAAACGCTCCCCGGTAATTGTACACTGCGCTCCGTTCCGAGAGGAAACGCTTTTCTTTGCTGTCAAACGAAACTCAACGGAACAAACTTTCCAGGATATTCGACCCTTTAACGGTGGACCATTCTTCCTGGCGTAACAACTATGATTCGATCGCTGAAATTCAGTTTCTACTTCCCGTAAATCATACCGTCTCTGTCCCATAATAATAGTAGCAGGTGAATATTTAACACTAGAACTACCGACGTTTGGTTTCCAATTATTTCTAAATCGGAAATACAACGAAACACGAAATACGTGAAAAATTCTTTATTTTGACAAAAGTCAATCTACATTTGGTGGAAGGCGTGTTAATAAATTTTGTAACGTAAAATAAGAAATCCAGAGCGAATCGTTTCGACCCGTTTGGTAGTTTTAGTGATATTTCTTTTCTTTTGCTACTATTATTACGGGACAAATTCAATTCCTCGACTGTTATTATTATTATGGGACAGAGGGAGTATTTATTAAACAATTACTGTTAGAATTATGGATAGGAAAATATTGCGTGGTCTAACTCAACCGTAACTAAACCATCGCGCCAAGAATCAAACCTAATGCACAAAATTATACGATCTAACAAACCCGAACCTAATCCTTTTTAACCACAGCCTCCTTTTATGGTGTTCAAAGACCCTGTTACTCCTAACCCAACATAATTTCGCATAAATATTGTAGGTTCAATATATACGTTTGATAAATGTTTTTAATTTTCTTCCAGGTAATTGGACTATTTCTTGTTTAAATATGGCGCCTAAACTGTTTTGCTAAACAACACCGGTGAGTACTCAAGTTGGATCATTGAATTTTGATAAATAATTCCATAGAAAAATTGTCAATATAATTTTTTATCATAAAAATTCTATGAAATAAATCAAAATTCTTGCGTTCTTTATATTCCCAATTTAGTTCTCGTCCGTTCGACCAGCTCCACCCATCGTCGTCCAAAGATGGTTCATCATCCCCTTTGGGAGTGCTTCCCCTTTTTTTCTTCGTTTATCGATCTTATTTTTCATTAGGAGTAAAAACAAAAAGAAGGAAGGTTGCGGTCCGGCGACCCCGCAACGTATAATTTAGACCGATCGAATCTGCGGGTACACGACCACTAACGTGTTCTATCTTTCGAAGGGGGCCATCTTGCGATTGCCGGTTAAAGCCGTCGTCCCGGGTGTATAATTTGATGTTTGACTGTCGAGACTCCGAAAATATATCGCGTTACATTCTTTTCTCCCGAGAAATCCATGAATCGACATTTTTCCTTTTATTCTGTAAAAAAAAAAAAAAAAATGTCAATGCTTTCGTGTCTAATGTCAACAAGCGAAAAATTCCAACTGCAAAAAAAGGAAATAAAAAAGATACGCGTGTGACGCGGATGACTTGGGGAAAAAGGCAAGGAAAAAAGATTGAGGTAAATTGATGCTGGCGATTGGAAATCGACGTGTACAAGGATTTAACGGTAAATCGCGTAACAGATCGAACGAAGGTTGAGAAATGGTGAATGAAACGCGGCTCGACTAGTTTGGTAACTCGATTGGATGGATGTCCGATTAAAACCGTTGCTCGGTCAACTTTTGCCCGACCCAATTCCGGCTGACCCTGCACCAGGTTCAAGGCGAATACCCAAACGAAAGTCGACCTTCGTTCTATGAATATTTCAACGCAATTGTCACGCGTGTATCGGTATTTCATTGGAATCTATACGTTAGCACCGTTCGGTATCAGAGTCCTCGGATACGCGATGCCCTCGATATCCCATATGGAAACTTTAATTTATTTTGTATTATTTTATCTAAAGTGACAGAGGAATCTGCAATTGGGGCTGGCAGAGTTGGGGCTAGTTGACTAAAAAAGTAGTGCAAAAATAGCTCAGTCCATTTTCAACACTTCGGACTCTGTCTTATTACGGAGCTAAAAATTGTCGAACGCTGTTTGAATGGTGACTTCAACAAAAATTGTCTCGTTTCGGATCGTTTTGGTAAATAGGCAAAATTTCATTCGGAGGATAAATTGTTTTCTGCAATTGAGAAACACTCGAAGGAAGAGAAGGTAGGGAACCGAGGCTCTTTTCACGATCGTGTTCGCGTAACGGTAAAGCCTTCTCGAAAAAGAGGTCAAAAGCGAGCCGTTCGAAAAATCTGGGTACGTATTGCGCAATGCGGCTTGGTCTTGCTGATTAATCGTTTCGTGAACACCCAGTCGCATCCAGTGACTCATAAACCAGCGTCCCTTTCCGCGTTTCGAACCGCCGCGTACCGTTAACCTTTTACTCCATTCTTTCCTTTGCCTCGGGGTACAGGTCGCGTCAAAAATATTGCGCCATTGCAAATGCCGTTGAAAGTAGCCCTTAAGAAAACCTATAACTCAATCGTAGGATAATAAACAGAATTTTTTTTTTTTTTGTATTTAATTAAAACTTAAGAACGCTTCGGTAGCGAGTTTATCAGCGATTCGGTTGGGTTAGAGATGTGGTGATATATATTTCTGCGTTATTAAAATACTTATTTTCTGCGGCGTAAATACCAAAGGTGACGCCAAGGTACTTTTTGTAGGATTAATATGACTACTATAACATATGTAATAAGCTTTTGGCTAATATACAGGTATAGAGCTATAAATCCATAGGTTCCTATAATAACCTTTCGGCTAACATAGAGCTATCGAGCTATAATACATAGGTAACTATTAATATGGCTACTATGATATACGTAACAACCTTTCGGCTAACATAGAGCTATAAATCCATAGGTAACTATAAATATAGCTACTATAATATTATTGGGTTGGCAAATAACTTCATTCGGTTGTTTAGGAGAGAATGAAGCAGAATTTCTTTGACACACAGGATAGATTTTGTTCAATTATATATTGGTTATTTTAATCGATAACATCTTGCCATCTTTCTACCATCTTGATAAAAATACAAATCGGAATCAAAACTGTGCCGAAGCAAAAACCAAATAATAATTAACAAATTTTCTTCGATATGAAATCAGGCTCTTTATCGTTTATTAAAATTCAAGCTCTTGAGATTCTCTCATAGTACCCAGTTTGCTTATTATTCGAATATAACAACTAATAATCCGTCTAAGAACTAAATGTTTCCAATATTGAAATGAATCTTCTGTACTTTTAAAGAGGAGCGCCGGGTGACTTGTTATTTCAAATATATATATTGTGAAAGGAGCGTTAATCCGTAGAACACCGAGCCATTGTACCGTTCTAACGGGCCAAAAACTTCGTAAGTGCGTCACGTTTGTAGACGAATGGCAGAAAAACAGCGAGATCACACGGCGAGTGTCTCGAGTTGATAAAAATCCGTGCCCAACCGAACAACCTTCGGTGTCCCTTTGATTCATGGGAATTAATCATCGGAACCCAGCGAGTTCGCCAGTTTTTATGGAATTCTAAGTGGAATTGGCCGGCCGCGGCGCGGCGGTTCGTTGGACTCGGTTTAACGAAGCAATTAGACGATGAACCCAGTCGTTACGCGAATCCATCGGTTCAACGATCGTCTCGCATTATTCATATCTGGTTGTCGTTAACCAGAAATGAAACGTTCATGAATCGATGGAAAGCTAATCCACGATGATCGAGGAAAAATATTCTTGGGACTGTATTGAATGGTCAATTGGATCGGCTGGATAGGGAAAATAACAATTGCTAATTGATGCAAATTAAGTTAAAATTAATTGAAACATATGGAATTTTGTTCGAGGGACAGAAATAAGGGGGCTGTGTTTGGAGGTGGTCGAATGAGTTTTTGAGAGCATGGAGTATGTTAATTTGTTTGTATGTTGGAGATATAGTGTAAAATGTGGGCAGTTTGGAAAATTTGGGAGACGTAGCGAATCTGTGAAATCTAGGGAACTCGGGGAATTTGAGAAATGTAGGAAATTTGGACAAATTTGACAAATCTGGGGAATTTATGAAGTCTGGAAAATTTGGAGAATCTATAGGGAACTTAGGAAATTTGGAAAATTTGACGAATCTGAGGAATTTAAGAAATCTGAAAAATTTGGGAAATGTATGAAAGTTGAAAAATTTTGCAAATGTGGGGAATTTCAGAAATCTGGAAAAGGCGAATCTTGGGAATTTAAGAAATCCGGAAAATTTGGTAGAACATAAAAAATTCCCAAGAATTAAATTTTGACAACAAAATTCACTTACCGTATATCTAATAATTCAATTACTCGAACAAATTCTATCAAAAACAATTGAAAATTTATTCCCACTGATCCTTCCATCAACAAATACCTTCGTAAATCTGAGAAACAATCAAATCCCACAAATATACCCTTATCGAAATCGAAAAGAAATGAAGATTTCATGATGCAATGAAATCTTTAATTATCCAAGGCGGCGTTCAATTCAGCGGGGGGTATGCCCTCTAATTTTGCATTCCTCGGGTAAGAAGCGAAAAGGTTTGTCGAGGGAGAGACGGTTATTTGCGGACGATGGAAACACGCCTGAAGATTGATTACAAGGCGTGCAGCCGTGCACCAGACGCATTTCGCTTAGGAACGGAGCAGACAGTAATGAGGATCATTCTGACGCCTAAAAAAGAATCATGATACCTACTTCCTGTTGTTCTGTTTGTTAAGATCTCTAGAATAATGTTTCTTATGAAACTCGCCACTTTTTTTTTTACTATAATTTTCAATTCGATAATGTCAGTACATTTGAGTAATCGGAGATTTATCATGAAAATGATGGATTTAGACATTTTTAAATATCATTAGATTCTTAGCTCCCACGGTCTAAAAGGACTTTAAGTCCTCCTCAGATTCCTAAATTTCTATAAACTACTTTCCGTGCCTATTGTTTTACTGAATGATTATTCCATCGAATTGATAAGTGTAAGATTTAACAATTTCATACTATAATAGGAGAATCGTGGAAATAGAAGTTCCAAGAAAGAAATATTCGAAATTTGACGCAAAAATATGGAAAAGATATTCGATTCCACGTTTCTACGATCTAAGGAGGACTTTAAATTATGAAATGAACCGTGAAATCGATACACGCAAATGAGTTTAAGGAACGTTGTTTTCAAGATCATCCTGCAAAACCGCATGCGCTTGCATAAGGAACTTTCGTTCCAGGGGTCTGTTTCACGGTCGTTGAAAAAGCGGGTCAGTGTCGGGTGGAAGGTGGAAGATGGAAGGATGCACTTTCACCGTGCTTACGAGAGACCCAGGTAATCGCGATACCGTTTATGTAACTCGAAAGTCACAATATCATCGTCCATTTACAATCTTCACATCGCATCTTTATTATACAATACTAGCTGACCCGGTAAACGTCCTGCGTTTAAATTTAATATTGTTGATATGAAAAGTATACACAAGGAAAACTGCATTCTCGTAAATATCTCCACCCCAGCGCCATCTGTCGGGTTCAAATTTTGTCAAAAATGTTCTTTTTATTTAAACAAATATTATATGGTGTGAATTTGAGCCAAATCGATCCATAAATAAGAATTTTCGAAAAAAGCGACCCCACCTGTGGGGGTGGGGCCTAACACAAACAAAAACAATCCGGAGCACCACACGAACATATGGTGTGAATATAAGGTGGATAGCTTCAGTGGTTCAGCCGTGATGGTCAGACATACATACGCACCAACGTTTTTATATTAAATGTATATTAAGATATTACAAGTCGGCTTTCGAGTGGCTTTCGTCTTGTTTACTAATTTGGATGAAATTTCGCGATTTAGTGAAGTAATCCATGTACCAAGTATATTATTATTCCGAGTATTAGTACTCCAAGTATGCTAGTAGTATTCTAAATATACTTCAGTTTTCCAAGTATACCAGTATACTAATATGTATACCACTCACAATCAGTAGTACATGAAGTAGTAAATTATTAATATTAACACGTTAAGCGCCACGTCAGTCACCCGAAATTTGTTACAATCGAATAATTGAGAAAAAGAAGTATGAAATAAACCACGGATAGCGTTAATATTAAGCTAATTGATGCTGGCCATCGAAATTTGAAAATTAATCGACCATATCCGTGTCTGACTACGTACGTCCGTATTCACTGTGCCACTCGACGTGTTAACCAACTATTTAACGAATCTAAAAAAAAAAAAGATCGATAGGTAGATAAATCGAAGTCTTAGAAAGCTTGAGTAAGTGATTGGCGCTCGTTGCTTACTTCCTTATGACGAAGTTAATCCACGCCCGACCGTGGCCGTTTAACTGGAATTATGCAAACGCTGACCTTACTCGCAAATCATCGACGGAACAAGCCGAGCCAGCGAACAAGAAATCATCGGCCGATGATTCAACGGACTGAACATCGATTACAGATGATGGAAGGTCGGCAGATTGCCGAGATTACACTTCGATAATAATCTCTGTTGGCGATTCCCATAAAGATTCGATCCGGTATTCAATCTTCAATACTTGAAATCGAGGATTTACGATAACGTTGGATCAGTAGAAATTGCATTTGAAATTGGAATAATTCGGAGACTTGGATATTTGAGTATGAGGTCGAATCGGTGGTATTCGAATGTCGGGAGGATTTGAATACTAGTTGAATCCGAATACCGGCAGAATTCGTATCCTCGGTTAATCGAGTGCCAGTTGAAACCGTATTCAAAACTTGGAAAATCTGGGGAAGTTGAGAAATCTGGAAAGTTGGGGAAATATGGAAAATTTGGCGAATATGGGGAATTTCAGAAACCTAGAAAATTTGGGAAATATAGGAAATTTGGAAAATTTGGCGAATCTGGGAAATTTCAGAAACCTGGAAAATTTGGGAAATGTAGGAAATTTAGAAAATTTGGCGAATCTGGGGAATTTCGGAAATCTGCAAAATTTGAGAGCGGCTCATAGGTTGCCGACGTCTGATATAAACCATAGGTGGGGAACGTGCGGCCTTCATAAAAGCTAGCTCCTGTATTAATTAATATTTAATTATACAGATTACGAAAATTGGAAAATTAATAGAATTAAATAAACTCTTTTATTACTGCCTAATTTAAATGTGGCCTCTAATAATAAAAAATGTTCCCCACTTCTGGTATAAACTCATAATAGTAGCAATAATTTCTCGCAAATGTCCAAACAATCTGTAAAACCGACGAGTTTCCATTTCAAGATCGTGCATCCTGAAGAATCCCAGGTCCCAAGGATCATCAGTTACGAATCTCCGCCGGTGGTAGAGGGTTGGAATGGCGAATTCAAAAGAAATCCACCGAACAAGCGGTTTCGTGTAACCAAGATCCACGGATACGCCTCCCCCGTAAGCCGGCGTTCCTCCTCGTTCCTCTTCGGTACGGGTATCCTTGTCACGAAGCACGGTGTTGCGGTAGATCGTGTCCTTGAGCGGTACATCTCCAAGCCTTCTTCCTCAGGGTTTTTAATTCTTTCTTTCTTTCTTTTCTTTTTTTTTTTCTTTTTTATTTCATCCTCTTTCCGTTCCATCGTGTTCCTTTTCTGCCGCCGTGGCTCGCCTATTCCTGGCCACTCCATTTGCATCGGGCCAACAAGAAGGCGAAGAAAAAGGAAATAGATGGCGGAGAGGAGCCGAGATCCGTTTAGACGGCTGGAAAAATGGCGGAACACGAAAGCGAGCCGCTCGTGCATCGCCGAGGGAAGACAAAATGTTGCGGGGGTAGAGGGACGTGGGGTGGGTACATAATATCTCTCGGGGCCGGCTGCACGATACACCGGATATGCCTACGTTGCATCCGTTCAAAACTCTTTGTACGCCTTGAATTTGCGATCGTACTACCCTGCCGCGGTTCCCTATTTTCGAAACCATCTGATAACTACCTGTTCCACGCACGTTTCGATTGTTTTCCTATTTTTCTTTTTTTTTTGTTTTTTCGAATTCCGCCTCTGGACCATAACCTTACACTATTTCTGGGCAAAATGGTATTTGCAAATCTCGGACTTTGTAAGATTCTCGGCGTTCGTGGATGAATTTTGCGATTTTTATTCAGATTCTGTTGCATTTGCAACCAGTCTAAAGTAAAGAAGCGTTTCCACCGTTACTGTTTACGAGTCGTTTCCCAAGTTAATTCTTTTTAGAAATATATTTTAGTCTTTGGAGTGAGCTGCTTCGCATCGACAGCCATAGGAACTCAAAATTGAAGATATGGTTTTTGACTGGAAATGTTATCTCTGTTATCTTTTTCAGAAATCTGGAAGATTTGGGAAATGTAGGAAAATCTTGAAAATTTGGAAAATGTAGAATATTTGGAAAATTTGGCGAATCTGGGGAATTTCAGAAATCTGGAAAATTTGGGAAATGTTGGAAATTTGGAAAGTTTGAGGAATCCGGGGAATTTAAGAAATCTGGAAAATTTGGGTCATGTAGGTAATCTGGAAAATTCGGCGAATCTTAGGAATTTCAGAGATTTGGAAAATTTGGGAAATATAAGAAATTTGGAAAATTTGGCGGATCTGTGAAATTTCAGAAATCTATTAACGAGTAACTACGATAAGTATTTTCTCTAACAATAAGTATAATAAATATGTAGAAGCGCATACTTGAATCTTACAAAGTCATTAATTGGAACATTTACCGTACGAATTCTAGATGGAAAACTGTTTGGAAGAGTGCAAGAACGATTGACACCATTGCGGTGAAAAGTTGAACCTCGCATGAACAGTTCACGTCTGTGGTATAAAAGTCACGTTAGGTCGGCACGAGCTTGTTGTCCGTCGATGTAACGGGCCACCCGCAGTCATCTTGCTGGCAATTCCACATATTATGCCGGCAACCCTTGCCCGGAGTAGCTCTGTTCGCTTGCGGTTCCCCGTCCGGCGACATCCACCGGCCATTGTGTTTCCACGAGCTTCCGCGATGCTGTCTAACGGAACCCTCTGTTCTCGGCTTCGTAACAAAGTAACCGGTAACCTTAACAAATCCCCTCCCTCGATACAGAACCGGAACAAAGGAATATTGTAGCAATTCCTGGGCGAACACCCGACAAATATTCCTCGTTATAATATAAATTTTTTAATCATTTTACCGCGTAAAACAACGATAACCAAAGGCATCGAGTTTCAAGAATTACAGTCTTGAACGGTGCATCTTTGGTCGCAGATTGGACATTCAATGAATTCCTAGTAATATCGAGCTGGCGATACGTTCCAGAGGCAATCTCACGCGAAGCATCTGCTTCATTCACCCAGCAGAACGCTATTTCTGTGCTCATTCGTCGACTAAACACTGTAATTCCTCAGGGTTAAGAACGGAGTTTCCGAATGAAGTCGCTAGCTTCAGCACCCTACGATTTTCTCCTGCTTCTTCCTTTTCTGCAATTGCGTTCCCTTCTGACTCTTATATTACCAAACCATCGCTCAACATTTTCATCGAAGAACAATGATTCGATCCAGATTTCGAAGACGTGTCTCAGGGTGCCTCGATTAAACTTGGAAATTGAAATTTACTGTCGACAGGATTTTATATATTTATTTAAAGACGTATGAAGGCGGCCTGATCAAAAATTGGGAACTCAAATTATCGAAAGCAAGATTATCTTACAATGGAATAACCTAAATTTGGAAATTTCTGACATGATTGTCCCAGATTTCTCTCGAGGCCCGTAACGTTATAAGAGGGTTGAGTGTAGAACCTAGCATCATTGCTTCGTTACGATAGCAAGGGAAACGAAGGGCTCGTTCGAGGTCGTTACACCTCCAGCCATCTCTAGCCCAGAAGAACAAGAAGGTACAATCATATTTCTTGCTTCGTCCCATTCGTACTCCTTCCCTTGTCTGAAACGACCACGAAGACCAACGACGCTAATTACTCGGGAGATTTATCGAGAGTACCTCTGTGTACCCTTCTTCAGGATCGATCCTTATCACTGGCCGAGTTTAACCGAGGATACCTCCGTTTCTTTCGACCGACAAGATCATCGTGCAGGACAGCATTTCTTTTCTTCTGTTAAAATAAGTAAATAGGAAAAAGGAAAAGATAACTTTTCAAAGAAAACATTACCGATCTCACCCCAAACTTCTCTTACGCTATCAGATCTGAAAAATAACGTATGATCCTAACTCGAATAAATTTAACCCTCCCACAATACTTACCGATCAGCTCCGATGGTTTATTCCCGATAATCACTTCTAAAACTTCCACCATTGATGGCGATCGCAAATCGACCCTGTTCTGTCCGTCTACGTTATCCAGACGGCGCTCGTTTGATTTATCGATCACCAGCCACGTCGTTAACGAGGAAACGATTTAATTGGAAGCGACCGAGTGACTCGAAGCCGATGATAAAACGAGCATCCTCTTCGCCTAGCGGATATCGTCACGAGACCGAAGGGGGACGAGAACTCTATTCCAGCTTGTCAGCTCTCGTCCGTTGCCGTGCCGTCACGGCCGCGGGGACCAAAGACATCCGTCCATCGGTGGTCATCCTTTTTTCATGCAAATTTTATCATCGCGGTGGGTAACCCGCGGGGAAGCGTTTCAATCCGGGCAAATAGAGTTTTAATCGCTTCTTTGGAAGCCCTCGCAGCTGTCCAGCAAGAAGATCGCTTCGAGGTTGTTCGAGCATCGGTTCTCGAGAAATCATCGGGATCTCTTCTTAACAATTGTCCCGGTCCCTTCTGTTCCGCGAACTGGAGGACGTAATTTTAGGCTCGTTGTCGCGCAGGGTAGAATTATTTCACCCTTTCTACTTTAATCGTTGCTCTTCGGGTTTGCTGCAAGGTCACGGTTGATTTTATTTCATTTCTGTTGCGTTGCCCGTAAATCTTAAGACTGTTACTTGTGAAATCTTCAATTCCAGGATTACGACAAGGTTACCAAAATAGAAAACTGTTCGTTATTTTATGATATTTACGATACCTAGGCCTAACTCGTCCAATGTACGAATACCCCGTTGTAAAATAAAATAAAATCCCAAAATAATTGTTCGAACAAGATTCGACTATGCTCGTTCGATAAATTATTACAAATTGCCTTCCCTGTTAGATTAGAATCTGCGCAGTCGACTCGAGGACGAATAAAATTCAAGCAACACCGTGTCCAAGTCCCATACGGGTATCACGGTTCATTAGTTCCAAGGTGTTCCTGTACGAGGCCCCATAGCCAACTCAGATGGGAACGATTTCTCAACGAGTCTCGGGGCTACCGCATTTTCTCACGGAAGAAGAAGAAGAAGAAGAAGAAGAAGAAGAAGAAGAAGCCGGATTCTAAACGGAATCCAGCGTTTTATACGATCGAGAAATGATGAGCGATCATCCAGCTCGGTCCGTGAAAGACTATGGAACCCAGGGTACACGGTCCGTACCCTATACCCTGAGGAATCCGACGACGGCCAACCTAGGCGCCGATTTACGTGCCTTCGTTGTTTATGAATCTCTTTATTCCGCGAAAGGCAGCCCGTCCTTCTCATTCTCCTTATTTATGAATCTGTTCGTTGGCTACCGTTCGCCAGCCAACTCGCGGACTCGTGAATCAGAACGAATAAGCAGATGTCTCTTCAGCCAACGCTTCAGCAACCTGTCACGGACCATAATATTCCCAATGGAGAGCCAGCCGGTATAATGGACGTTCAGGAAATCGAGTTGAATCGAGTCGGTTGGCTCGTTCGAGTGCTTTCTGCGACGTGCTGAAGAGAATTTACGAAGGACATTCCGTTTTACCGTTTCATTCGACCGATCGGTCGTACGCTGCGCGTTCTAAGACCAAGATAAATAAATTCTGACATAATCAACCCTTAACCGTCGTGATTTTGCCTAAGGATCGTTTATCTAACAAGCAGTCGAAGGCTCGTGTCAGTTTTTCTTCTCTTCTTTGGGATACTTATAATATCGATGCTTATATTTATTTTACTATTCTTTTAATATTGAACACGCTGCATTACCGGATAACATTTTCAACAGGCTGAAATCGCTTTAAGCAAAGGGCCAGGAGGTAATCGTCGACACGCTCGCTATCGGTTCGATCTGGCACCGAGTAAAATATGCAAATAACAATCAACCTGCCGGAAATGATAGGTGGAGCGAAATTAACCGACGGAAGCGATGGTATCGCGATACCTTAATCTGCCACGCTATCCACCAACGTGGTATCCGTGAATTCCACTCGTATTCCGATTCCTAACGTCTCCAGTTATGTTAGTCGTCTCCGTGAGCAATTTAATCTTGCCTGGATATAAATAGCGTAGAAGTTTGGATCGCTTTTATTCTTTATCTCTCCTCTTGTCTGACAATGAGTCTTCCATATCGATTGTGCCCATTGGAAATCCAGTATCGTTGTTTTTTATTGCCGGGTGTGATAATTTACTTTTGGATCAAGTTAGCTATTACTGCGACATACAGCAGCCTAATTATTTCGTTAACAAAAGCTGTGTTTAAGTTTGGAAATACAATTTTCTGATAAAAATTAGAAGAATAGGTGGTGTCGATTTTTTGATTAAACAGCGTGTAAAGGTATACTTTTTTTTTTTTAACCATAAGGTTGAATTTTGGGCGCCGCAAGAGAAGACCAGTTTCGCGGTTGGATAATTGATTCTTCACGGTACCACGAGAAGATCCCATCGCGTAATTGCACGATGCAGTTCGGAGGGCTCCGAGTATTCCGAAAACAAGGGGGGGGGGTTGAGAGCATCGTGACTTTGTAATTAACCGACGCCGAGGAATCCTCGTTTCTAATAAAATACCGCCGATCTCGCGTAATTACGAACAATTTACCGGGATCGGTCCGTTTAATTAAAACGACACGACGTCTCAAAGTATATCCTTCATCCCGTGCGTCCGCTAATGTAATCTTACAACGTAAGTACACTGTTTCACGAAAATAAGACTACTTTGATCGTTTTGCTACGTGTTCATGGCCACTGAACGAACAGAATATTAATCTCACTGGAATGTTGAAAGAAAGAAACAAACTATTTTTATTCATTTAGACTGGATAATATTACTGATAATTAATATTAATTAGCAGCTTGGGAGTTTAATGAATTAAACCAGCTTGCTTTGAAACAATCGCTAAACCGAATACTCCCGTTTATCTTAATCAAAACCTAACCGAAATTTAATGCGTAATAATTCTTAACTCGTTGCGGACGGAACACTTTAACACTCGACACAATAAACGCACGGAATATTATTTAATTCAAATAAAATAAACAGTAATTCCCTTCCTCGAAGTATATGCTAAAAATCTCTGTTCCTCTGTTCGATGACGATTCGGTTTGGACGCATACATACGTCAATCGTCCGCAAAGGGTTAAATATCAAAACAGGTGGTAAGGTTATCCTCCCCCACGTCGCCATTTTCTAGGGAACCCTATTGCGTCTACCATTACGCCTATAATTCCAAATATTGAAATACTAATTATGTTAGTGTTCCGTGTAACTTCCATTTCCCAAGATTTTTCCGGTACCCGTTCAACGACGTACGCGTCATTTTAACGAAGTGCGACAAGAAGAACAGCAAAACGATCGAATTCAAAGGATCAATAGATCGTCCGACGGACATGCTGTTTAATATTGATGATTCGATCGGTCGGTTGGCCGGCCAAGCCCACGAATAAGACCCGCGATCTTTTGAATCGAGTTCGTTACCGGCGGACGAGGTCAGGACGAGTTAATAAGGAGGATAGATCCACCGGGGGCGATCCTGTGGACGGCGTACGCTCCCAAGGATACACGGGGCAGGGTAAGGGTACGCCTCCGCAGAACACGAAGACTGCATTTGTTAGGGAATCGTTGTGCCTAGTCACGAGGCACTGGAACGAATGCCAAGACAAATGGAAATCCGTGGTTCGCGGTCGAGGGGACCCGTGATTCACGAACCGATTTCAACGACCGCACGAAGATGGTCCTAAAAGACTCGTGGCTTTTATATAACGAGGATAATTAATATGCCTGGGGCCGTTTGGATATCAATTATCCTCGTATCGAGAACAATTGGACCCCCGGTGGGTCCAATAGGGTATCGGAAGACGAACGATACTGTTAATTAACTCTTATCGAAGGTGACGCGTGCTATTTCATTTTATCACCTCCCGTGCCTCGCATGCGATGCCCATAGATGATTCGTTCATCGATTCTGTACGTCCCGTTTGAAGCATGCGTTCTGTAAGTCATAAACGTGGATCACACGTAATGCACGGGACTTGGAGCGAGTTACATCGGTAGGTATGGATAATTAACAGCATTGTTCACTTTTCTACACGCGATTAGTTTCGTTCGATGATCCACAGGATTCACGAGGATCTTTGAATGTATTTAAGGCATTTAACGAAGTAAAATGGACGATGGGCTACAGCTGAGACGTCTCGTAACCCGATCCAAGGTTCCCCCAACCGTGGAAGGAAGTCGTAGATAGAGCTAAACCCATGTGTCGCGGAAATTCTCGGGTCGTTCGAGCCTGTAACGTGTCGCATGACACGCGCAGCAAGAGAGAAATATACGTATAACTCAATGTCAAACGGTATAACCGCGACGGGTGCACGGGCGAGCTTGTTAAGTTTCCTTAGGGAAAACGGCAGTATAGAGTAAGAAGACTTTTTGAGCCAGTGGGTGCAAAAATCGGAATTTTAATGCCTATTTGGCGAGAAAATACTTTACGCCCTAGGGCAAGAATCGGGCACGTTGCCCTCGCCAAATAGACAGCCCTCTGGTTTAAAAAAATAACGTATGTAACACGGGAGCAAGGTGATTCTCACCCTTGTCTCTATTTAAACTCGACTCGGGCAACAATCACCCATTTTACGATTTTGTTACATAATATACTATTTAATGCCTATTTGGTGAGCGCAAAGTATTTGACTCGCCAAATAGGCATTAAAAGCCCGATTTTTGCGCTCTCTGGTTCAAAAAATAGCCTACGTAACACGGGCGCAAGGCGACTCTCCAAATCACCCATTTTGCGCCTATGGTACGTAATGTACTATTACTAAATTAACGAACTCGTTTTGAAATAATTACTGAACTCAATACAGACCTAATCTAGTTCATCGGTTTATAACCTTCCATTATTACAGCGAAAGATATCATTCTCCACGGAGCCATTTTTGCCTACGACAAACTTACAGCTCGACACCGTACCATTTTTATCGAAGATAAAATAATAAATATGAAGGATAACTCTGCTAACGACGAGTGTTAAACGACAAAAGATCTCGCCTGGTTAAGTATACACGATCTCGCACGAAGCGGTCGTTCGTGAGAGGAACGGTAGGCGAGGTAAGTAAATTGACAAAGAGGTTGGAAGCAGCCGTGTGAACTTCTCGCGCGGCCATTGTCTGCGTTTTACACCCGCAGGAAAAGCCGTGTGCACGCGGAACCCTGACCTTTACGTCACAACCAGTCTCGAGAAACCTGGTCGACGAGTTCACCTCGCGGGATGCCTATCTTCAAGGCTCCCGCCGCTTCAGATTCTGGCTTCCGGCATCATCGCGTTCCGTACGCCTAGCTTCCGGAAGGAGCGCTCGTTTCGCGGCCTCCTTTTTACTTAACGAGTTATCGCACTTACATCCGTGGGTACGTTTCCATGAACAACTTGGCACAGTACTGGGCGAAGCCTGTGTTATAATCGTTCAAGGATTATTCGTTAGCTGTATGATGTATGAATGATAATCGCTCAGAAACTGATATTTTTGTCATCTTAACGACCGATTAGGCTCGGCTAGGTTAGATTGAAAATTCTAAACATATTTGTTCGTTACATTCAGCTGATTAACAAATTGATGCTTCTTTTAAGATATCATAGAGATGTTAACGCAAGAATTGAAAGGTTATGCAATTTTATGCCTCGTTTTCCCTAGGAAAGCCGATGACGACCACGTTCTTAGAAGGAACATCGTGTTCTCGAGTTGCCGCGGAGAGAGTACAGCCGCCGGATGAAATCCGCTGTTCTTCTTCGAGTTTCTTTCGCCGTGGCCGCGGTTAGAGCATTAATCTTCGTAACAGTGCATCAACCCGTCCCGCCAACTGAACCGAAGCGCATTCCTCGTTGTTAGCGAGAGCACGCGTGTTCCTGAAGGTGGCTAATATCGAGCAGCCTGTCGTTTCCAGTGAAACCTGTCGAAGCACGAAGGAATAACTAATAAGCGTTTCTTGAGGTTGATCACCGTTTGCCTGTGGTTTTTGAAAGAATTTAAAAAACCTTTGTGATATAATACTGCCAGGCTAGACCATGAGAAACGAATGAAAATCGTAACCATTGAAAATACCTGCCGTTCCAACAAATAATAAAAACAATCTATCGGTAACCTAGCGAAGGAATACTCGATAAATGGTTGCGTGACAAGGTTTACGGAAGTCGGACACGTTTGTTCGATCTCCGATCAGAATATTCCAAGAGAATTCATCGGCTGTCGATGGATGAGCTGGTTCGGCGAATAGCGACGAGTAAGAAGAGCTTAGGATGTGAACCTTTGACCTCAGCACATGCCACGACAAAGGCCTTACCCCACTGTTACACGGTCCCTGGCTATTCCAGGCTCGATGACCTCGAACCGAGGCCACCAATCGACCGCCATCCGCCATCTTCTCCAGGCTCATCCCTCTAACGCGCCGTTATCGCATTACCTTCGTTTCAGCCGAGCAATCTCGGGTTATTTACGTGCTGCCGCAATTACCGGAAGGCGGCCCGTACGACACGGAACGTCCTTTTGCCATGTTTCTTTCTTTCCGTGACGCTACGGCGAATGGCCAGCGAACTTGACGATCGAACACGGAAGATCGATGATGGGATACTTACAAGGCAACACCGAGGACCGATACACTCCGAATCTGATGAAATTTTGGATAAATATTAACATTGGAACTATCAAAGGGGTCAAAATGACTTGATTCAGATTTCTTATTTTAAATTGAAGAATTTATTCTATAAATTTGAAAAAGTAAAGAAAATTATTCTATATGTTATAATAGTTTACATTTCATACTGTATTTATTCTGTTTTCTATTTTAGGTTCTATTTAAAAGTAAGGGTGCATTGAACCTATCCAAGAACCCTTTCATCCGAACCGCCCTTCCTATGTACCTGCTTAGGTATAATTTGTAAACAACAAAAAATATTAAAAAATGGTGGAAATAAAAGGTATACTGTTTCTTGAGATCTATAAAGCTGCGTGTAAAAAATATACACGTACAGCTTTACAGACCTCAAGGAACGGTACAACTTTTATTTCAATCGTCGGTTCGGAGAAAAGGGTTCTGTATCTCCCTCAAAGTGAGAAACAGGCACGAACGAACTACACCTGTCTTCTTAGATAGGCCTAATTAATATTTATTATGTATACAAAGTTTCATCAAATTCGGAGTGTATCAGTCCCCGGTGTTCCTTTGTTAGGTGGTTGACCGATTAGGATTGACGAGAAAAATGTTGGGACCGCGATTGGAAAGTTTAAGTTTCTTGATGGCTTTGATGAATCGTAGCTGTTCGAAAACCTTCGAAGGTCTTGAAAAAAAGTGTTACAGTTTTGATATTCCTAACAGCCCTGATAACTCGAAAGTCATGAAAATCTTAAGAACCAAGAATATTTCAACAATCTCTAGTACACACCTCGCAGAACCACGCCAATAACCGTTCGCCTCGGTATCCCCGAAGTAAATGAATGAATTAATATGCGGTCCGTCGTTATCCGCAGCTAGCACGGCACAGCAGGATCTCTCAATCGGCCGTAGGCAAACGAGAAAAAGAAAAAAACGATCCGCAACGCGAAAGGAAAGAAAAGGGGGAAAAAAGAAGAAATCGTTTAAATGGAAAGGAAACGGTTGATCGCGCGAAACATCGAAGAACGTGGCAGAAAAAGGAAGAAGAGTGGCTGTAAAGAAGCAACGGACGAGCTAGAGGATGGCAGAAGGAAAAAAGAGAAAGAACCAGGGGAGGATTGGCGAGTTTGTTGTAAAGGGAGCAAAAAGCTAGGGACAAGCTGAAGAAATCCAGGAAGTCGACTGACGTGCAACGGGAGCAAAAGGTGCGCGGGAAACCGGTGACTCGCGTGTGTGCTTTCCAACTCGCGCGAGCCAGCGAATTACTCGCGCACCGATCTTACGGCTTTACTTCCTCCTCGAGGTATCCTCTTTTAACGCTTACGCGAACGAAACCGATTTATTTACCGACGGATTGATTTACCGACCGTGCCCTTCGTAGCCCGCTAACGAGCCGCTATCCGCTCTCAGCCGAGCAATAACTGTTCCCTTTTCGTTTTGATCGGTAATTCGTTCGAAATCGTACGAGGAAATTCGAGGAATGCTGCGGAGCGGCCAGAGGATGATTTGAATCGAGAATTTTATAATACTCGCATCGTTTAAGAAGACGATTTAATCCTTCCGTTGAAAATCAAATAGAAAAATAAATCAACAAGTAATGAAACGTGTAGTAACATTATACAGCAAGTCTTTATCGTTTTTTTTTAATGAAAGCATCCTAATCAATTTTGTGAGTCTAAATAAGAAACACTCGGTCGGTGATTTTCACCGCTTCGGTAGGGTAACCTTACCAGTGTTATTTGTTTAAATATAACAACGAAACAATTGTTCAAATTACAATTAAATTTATTTTCCTTACAATCACAAGTAAAAAAACTTAGAAATATTTAACACATTATGTATTAAATTGTTTTTAAGTAAATTATTAATTGATTAAAGCTTTTATTTTTCAATGTCATTTCTTTCAATTGTATGATTCCTTATTTTTATTATTAGATAATACTTTTGTATTTTTCAGGCCTATTTCTCTTCAGAAATAATTGATGAAATAATAGTGATGAGCTACATTTCTGAAATGTTCCTAATAGCAATTGTGCTTAATAATGTTTACTTAATACATTTAACTACAAATATGGGATATTAAAAGTGTAATTTCGCTCCATTTATCAACGTTTAATAACTTTTCAATTTATAATTTACATTTCTTTCTGTAATTGTCATTCATTGCATTGGTATGCAGTCAATTACTGATTCATTTACCCTGTTTGTGATATAATTATTTGAAAGAAATACGTATTGAAAAGGAAATAAAACACAGAACTGAATTAACAGCGAAATTAAACCTGGCAGCTATGAAAGTTTGAAGAAGACTATCAACCTGAAGCATATCTGTAATGCTAATTATAGATTTTTAATTAAAATTAATGCTAAGAACTGAGAAATTGACAAATTAATCGTAACAGCAAAGAAAATTTCAAAAAATCCTAACCTAACCCATATCTATATTTCAATTCAATCATTTTTTTTTTTTATATATATTCTTATGAAAATATTGTAAAATAGTTCAAAACCTCAATTCTCTGGGCACCTTTGTATTTTATAAACGAAAATTTATGCAAAAAGTGTCGGATATCGAAGCTTTAATGGCTACTTGAGTATCCGATTGCGAAAATAAGGAACAGTTACCTTACTTAAGACGGCACAGAGAAAATAAAAGGCTCGAAATGTATGAGACCGAGTTACAGTTGCGGAACTTTGCTTGAAACGTTCCATTACTCGGACACGAGCACGAAATAGCTACGCCTAATACAAAATCTGCGCGATAAAGAGATATGGTTGATACATATTATTATTAAAATAATTTTTGTTCACTAACGGACAAATTGTTGGACGTGCGTCTATTTTTAGAATAAACTACAGGACCTTTTTTATAGTAAAAAATTCATGCACGTCATAGGTTTCCATATCAGATACATATCTACATATAATGAATATGAACGATATAAAGTATGAAAAACAGTTGGCAATTTAAGTGAAAAATCTGGCAATTAGCAAAACTACCCTGTCAGTATTTTTTATTATGTAATAAGAAAAAAGTTTTCCTTCTTTCTTTGTTCGTTCAAATACTTGACCAGACTTAGTTCGTAGAGATGGACGTTAACGACCCCTGTAACAGTCAACGCGTTAAGAAGAACACGATGCGAGCGGTGGACAAGCACCACGGTTCGAGCCCTGGATCCAATTAAGTCTCTAACCCGAGATTCGTTGCTTCTGTTACAGATGGGGTCGTCTGCGATCGGCACGATGGCGGCTGTAGCCACGAGCGTGACGTTGATGACCTTGATCTCTGTCTCCCAGGCAGCCCTTGGTGAGTTCAAAACTCCGAAGCTCAGAAATATTTATGGACGAAAACATTCCGTACATTCAAAAACAATATTCACGTGACTCGTTTAAGATTGAAAAAAAAAAATCCACATTAATCAAGAAATTTAAAGGGCTAAGTCCCAAATTTTATAGAATAAAATATTAAATGGTAAACAAAGTTTGTTGAACATCTTAGGAAACTGTATAAAGTAATGGATTAAAGAACCAAGGGTTATTCTAGCAATCGACGCTTTGATATCATGCCGTATTAAATTATTATAGCTAAAAAAAAGAACGAAGCATCCATGCGTAGTAATAAGGGGTAATTGGTATAATTGCGATATTACGCGAGATAATCGGGCACATAAATAACTTGCCGAAGGGTATTGTTTAATCACCGTCCGAACATGCCCCGTCAGTTAATTTTCTTTCTGTTTTAACTTCGATTCACGTCGTGCATACCGTGGTTTCAGCTAGGACAGCATTCGAGAAATTGACGGACTACGATTATCGTGGAACGACTTACTACAGCGTGAGGAACCTGTCGTTGTACGAGTGTCAGGGTTGGTGCAGAGAGGAAGCGGAATGTCAAGCGGCGGCGTTTTCGTTCGTTGTTAATCCTTTGGCGCCGATGCAGGACACCCTGTGTCAGCTGCAGAACGAAACTTCCGCCACGAATCCGGCCGCCCAACCGCAACGGGCTGCGAACATGTATTACATGACGAAACTGCAAATCAGATCAGGTAAATGCACCAAATGCAATTTTCGAAACCTTCTGCTATTCAAATATCTTATTATCATAGCATCTTATTGTTAGTATTCTAGCGTCCTAGTGTCTTAACGTCCTAATGTCCTAAGGCCCTAGTATCCTACCGCCCTAGTATACAAACGTCCTAATGTCCTAACATCCTAGTGTCCTAACGTCCTAATGACTTAACATACTAGTATCCTAACATTCTAATGTCCTGGAGCCCAAGTATCCTAATGTCCTAATGTCCCAATGCCCTAATGTCCTAACGTTCTAATGTCTTAATGTCCTAGCGTCCTAGTACCTTAACCACCTAATGTTCGAATGTCCTAATGTCCTAACGTCCTAATGTCCTAACATCCTAAAGTCCTAATGTCCTAACGTCCTAACGTCCTAATATCCTAACCTCCTAATGTTCTACCGTCCTAATGTCTTAACATCCTAGTATCCTAACGATCTAGTGTCCTAACGTTCTAATATCTTAACGTTCCAGTGTCCTAACGTCCTAATTAATGTCTTAACATACTAGTATCCTAACGTCCTGGTATTCTAGCGTCCTAGCATTTTAGAAATACAATAATACTACAAAGCTAGGCCATTGGCGACATAAAACAAGTATAATCAGAAGGGCGTGGGTTATAATTTCCATGCAATTTTATACTAACCTAACCTGAGCTTAATTGCTTTGCTCGTCAAGACGTTAATGTACTTATTTCGTTTATTATACCGGAATGTTGATGCATTGTATACGTTAATTTATTTTCCATCCATTATTTATACATTTTCTATTTAAAAGTCGGCATGCATTCGGTAGCGGCCGTTTTAATGTCAGACTACTTAACCCCGGCTCATTATGCCAGAGATAATTAACGACGCGGAGGGTACATAATGCCCTGGCTAGTTAATGAATCGAATTATCATAGCGTTGATCCTAAATGACTCTTTTTTATACGTATACTAATTATACCTTCATATTTTATCTATAAGTCTCGATAAAGAAAACGTATATTTTTCTAAATTATTACCATGAAGTTAGTTAACAATATAATCGTTGAGTTAATATAATTATTCATAATTGAGCAAGAAAAACGACTGATCCTGCATACGTTCGTAACTAATTAGCTTTGTTGCTGAACATGCCTCCACTTACGACCGCAGTTTTTTTTCTCCACTTTCATTTCCACTCGTCCAAGCATTTTATAATCTTCGTACATCTGGCCCTGAAAGAATTCGACCTTCGTAGGCTTAAATGGTCCAGCATAATCGAGCCACCAGCACGACTTCGTTAATGAACGCTAAATACCACCGGTCGCACCTCGCGTTACACCTTCCCGTGAACAAAACTCTTCCCCCCAGAACCGGTGGGTGAACACAAAGAAAACACGGACCTGATGGACGGGGGACGGGTCACAGGAAAGATTCTGCGACGAAAAGGAGACGGAGGGTGAAGAGATAGGCGCGATAATCCTTGGTTTAGGGCGAAAGATAGTCAGGGTGCAGGTAGACGTGCAAATACACGTGGAAGACGGGTAGCTCGTTCGTTGCTGAAGAGGTAGCTTGTTTGATTTCGAGTGAAGTGTAAACGAGTCTGGTTATCGGGGAAATAATATTTGAACTTGGGTGGAAATTTCATTTCTTGCTACTTTCTAATATAATTCATCTTTTTAATATTCTGGTATTCGAGTATTCGAGTATTTTAGCATCATAGCATTCTAGTGCTGTATTAAAACTTTCTAGCATTCCAGTATCCTGGTACTCGAGTATTCGGGTACCGTAGTATTTTATTATTCTGGTATCCCAGCATTAGCCTCCCACTATCCTAACATCGTAGAATCCTCGAATCTTACAATTAGTATTCTAGTACCTTAGTATCTAAAAATCCCAAGAATGATAAATTCACATAGAAACGTAAACTTCAACAACTCGCAATCTTATTTTGAATCGACCAGTACGAGTCCGTAGCTTGAAAGCACAAAGGATGGACAGGTTCGAGGAACAAGGGGATGGAAAATCGGTGGTGGTTATTCATGGGGATGAAGAAAGTGTACAATTTGGCAAAGTGAGAAGGATCGAAGGGTGGCGGCAAACAATGAAGGATCTTTGCTGGTGTCCACCGGATGGTGCGAGAAGGGTGCTTTTAAGCCACGGCCGCCGGTATAAACAGGTACCTGCAGGGTCGTGTCGAAGGTGTCGAAAAGATCCCAAGGGGGTCTAAGCAACCCCTAATATTGGTTTAACGAGCCTGCTGGTACCTTTCGATCGTTCAAACTAAGCGCGAACCGCTCGTAAAACCTTCTGGACACCTTTCGCTTGGGTCACCATTCGACAAGGACAAACGAAACGCTTCGAGGAAGGTTTCCGTTTCCATGAAACCATTCGATCGCTCCGTCGATCCAGGCGCCTGGTAGGTTTCTAAATTTCCAAGAAGGTGTCACAGAATCTAACGACGACGTTTCTTTCTAAAAAAAAAAGAAAAACCATTATGCAAGTTTAGAATCAATTTTATTTCATTCTCAGAAGTTAAAATTAAATTTTTGTATATTTCTTTTTTTTTTTTTTGTAAGAATCAACGACGTTTCTTCTGCCAATTTCCGCCCGAAATTCTTCCACCCTGAAAATAACTCGCAACAGACGAAAGAGATCTCGCCGTCGATCGAGGTCTCGACTCGTTAAGAATTCGCATGGCCGCGGTCGTTCTTCAGGGGTTCGAGCGTCCCGAAACTTGGCTCGTTGAACATTTTACGCAACCTATGTACATACGTCGGCTGGTGTCATTTTCATTGGAGAAATAAAACAGTCCGCGGCCTATGATTAATTTTAGACACTTTGTGAGTCACGGGATGACAGAGTTCAACGACGGTTCACTGCCAACTGAAATATTTCCAGTGAACAGAAATGGCGGCACGTACGAAAATAGTTTGACGTCGAAAAACAATCCTCGTCCAAAGTATTTTTATTCGGTACGCGGTTGCTAATTCTGATTCCTGTCGATTTTGTAAAATACTTAGGTTAGCACGTTCAATGACACCTTGGATTCACGTAATCCTCGAATAATATCAGGGATATTAATCGTAATGGTAGCGTAGAAATTTCGGGCGATATGAGTCCCTATAACACGGATTCAAGGTGCGACGCCGCTATTAATGCTAATACGAGTAGTAATAAGTAATGGTAGCGTAGAAATTTAGGCGATATGAGTTCCTACAACAGGGATTTGCAGCGCTCTCGATTACTAATGATAATAATATTATTAATATTAATAACCGAATTTGACACGTCTGTAATTGAAAATTTAACGGTGCTGTAATTTAGGTGTCCCCAGTCATCCCGGATAATTATTAACACGTAGAGCGTGACGTCGGTCCCTAGGGACTGATAGTGGACTTTTCGGTTGGAAATTTCTAAATTTTAAATTTTCAAATCCCAAATTTCTAAATTTTAAATTTTCAAATCTTAAATATCTAAATTTCAAATTTCCAAATTTCGAACTTTCAAATCTCAAATTTCTAAATTTCAAATTTCCATCTTTCCAAATCTCAAATTTCTAAATTTCAAATTTCCAAATTTCCAAATATCAGATTTCTAAATTTCCAAATTTCCAAATTGTCAAATTTCAAATTTCTAAATTTTAAATTTCCAAAGTTGAAACTTTTCATTGGTGCGTGGGACCGGCAGTGTCAAGGTTAAAAAATAAATATTGTAATATAATTGTTAATATAACATAATTGAGCGCTCGCTGCCGGCTGAACGTAAAGGACAATAAAATCGACGCCGTGCTCAACGTGTTATAATATTAACGTGAACATTATTGCCACAGGTCCACTGACCATCTAATTCCAATTACGTCGGCCAAATTAATTCGACAATTTGACGATATCGATGAGGAATTCGCAGACGACATCACCTGAATCATCCGGTTCGTTGGCACGGTTTGTCGACATTAGCGCCGGTTTCGAGGGCGTAACAAAAGAAATTGGAACGTTGATCGTCCACCGAAATCCAAACCGTATCTCGAGCCAAAAGATCGCGGTACGTGCGTCACGGGCAGCAACGTGTGCGACGTCTAACGATATTGCCAAGTCACATGTCACCTGGACGCTCGTGATTTCGGTGTCGCGGTTACCATGTCCGCGTGATCGACCAACCGAGAAATTCGCCACACTTCCTAACAACGACCGGATATGTAACTGTTTCTTCGATCGACGATCCATGGCTTCGAATGCCCGACTTGCGAATTCCCGACCTTCTTTTCCCTACTTTTTACAATTCTATCTTTCGTTCGGCACTTTTTTTATCTGATGATAATACGAGTTATAACAGTTCGTGGATGTTGGGAGTATTCGTTCAGTTTCAAAGAATCATGTTGTTGGAAATATAAGATGCACCGAAAGGCTTGAAAGGCTGGAAAATCCTAAATCCCGTAAAAATCTCGAAGCACATGAAATCTATGTACATATTAAAACCCTTGAAATTCTTTAGTTTTAAAAATGTTGAAAGAATTCTTCACCGTTTGCCTTACGATTTTCCCGACAGGCGCGTCAGTCAGAGTTAAATATTTATTACTCAGGAAATTAAAATATGACGTACACTTCACACTTGACGAGCATTAACTGTGTAAATTGTATTCAGAATTAAACTTAAAATTCAACTGTAATAAAAGTATGAACGACAAAACTCACATCTGAACCGTAAGCTGCGTCACGTGTGCGACACGATATCGTAACCAAAGAAGTTAAAGGATCAATGGGTTTCGAATGGTTTGAAAATTTTGAAATTCAAACACTTTACTTCGTCCACGAACATATTCTCAGGTATCTGCGAACATATCCATAATAATTCTAAACGATTACTAGCCCCGTCATTATCCACTCACCTCCGTACGTTGTATTCAATTTCTCAAGCGTTGGTACACAGCACACAGGTGTTGGCATATGAAACTGGCGTTGCATACCCGCTGACGTTACGTAACTCGTCGTTCCCTAGCCGGTTGCACACGCTTCGTCAGGTGTGCAAACGTCGCGGCCGCGGTCAGGCGTGTCCACGTGTCCCGTACCTCTATAAAACGAAAACATTTCACGTGTCGTACAATCACACGACGGTTGCGTTAACCATTTCGAATTATAATCGGACCAAGAATGATTATTTTCAAATGATCAAATATATGTAGAAAAAGACACGATTATTTTTGGATTAAATTTATACATCTTGTCAATTTCAAAATGCTATGGACAGAAATGATTGTATAAATGAATCATGTAATTTTCGATTCATGAATTATTATCACGCTGATAATATTTCTTTCAGAAAATGTATGCCTGCGTCCATGGTCGTTCGAGAGGGTCCCGAACAAAATGATCCGTGGCCTGGACAACGCATTGATCTACACGTCAACGAAGGAAGCTTGTCTAGCCGCCTGTCTGAACGAGCATCGTTTCACCTGTCGTTCGGTCGAATACAATTACGTGACCCTGCAATGTCACCTGAGCGATTCCGATCGAAGAACGACAGGTCAATACGTTCAATTCGTGGACGCCCAGGGTGTGGACTATTTCGAGAATTTATGCCTGAAGGGTAAACAGATACATGATAACAGACTTCTAACCCCATACGAAATCATAAAGCTATTGAATCAAATCTACCATAAATAGCTTTTGTGATTTTTTTTTGTCTACTCATTATAGTTTCTTGGTTGGTTATGGTGAAGGTATAGCTAATTTTCGAAAGTTAGCGATAATGTTAGCGTTAGTGGCATAGTTAACGATAATATTAGCGTTAGTGATAACGTTAGAGACAATATTAGCGTCAATGATAACGTTACTGATAATATTGGCGTTAGTGATAACCGTAGCGATAATATTAACGCTAGTGATAAAGTTAGCGATAATATTAGCGATAATATTGGCGTCAGCCTCAGCCTTAGCGTTAACCTTAGCGTTAGCCTTAGCTACAGTTAGCCTTAACGTTAGCCGTAGCTAGAGTTAGCCATAGCTAGCGTTAGCATCAGCTAGCGTTAGCCTTAGCATTAGCCTTAGCGTTAGTCTTAGCATTAGCTAGCTTTAGCCTTTGCTTTAGCATTAGCCATAGCTAGGGTTAGCCTTAGCTAGCGGTAGCCTTAGCTAGTGTTAGCCTTAGCATTAGCCACAGCTAGGGTTAGCCATAGCTAGCGTTAGTCTTAGCTTTAGCCTTAGCTACAGTTAACCTTAGCGTTAATACTGTCACTATCAACATTAATACCCCAATGGTACATAAGGAAATACTATAAATTCACCAAACCATTTGACATCGACAGCTTAGAAAATTTACAAAGGTTTAAGAATAGAAAAATTAATCTAAAAATAATAAATATTCAGGGAAAGAAGCTTGCAAATCGCAGAGGATCTTCCAAATGCCCAGAATAGGCGTGGCGGACGACAAGGTTGCACAATACGCGGGGCTGCATTATTACACGGACAAAGAGCTTCAAGTTCAGAGCGAATCCGCGTGCAGATTGGCCTGCGAGATCGAGAACGAGTTCCTTTGCAGATCTTTCTTGTATCGGGGTGCTCCTCAAGGATCCGCATACAACTGTCAACTGTTCCATCTGGATCATCGGACTCTTCCTGATGGTCCCTCCACGTATCTGAACGCGGAGAGACCACTGATCGATAATGGAGAGCGAGTTGGAACCTACTTCGAGAACTATTGCGAAAGTAAGTTGTCCTGCCTGATGTCCTTTTAACATAATTTCTCTCTCTTTATCAAGTGGAAAGTTTAAATTGCAAAATGAAACGGTCGTATTTCGAACGATTAGAATTATAGTGTGTCATCCTAGAAGTAATCGTTTACTGCAGCATTCATCGTACTAAAATTGCTACCCTCTCGTCGACTGACAGTAAAAAGGTTAAACACAACGAATTAATTGATCAGAAAATTGTTTAATTTTCCAGAAGGAACAGGTCCAGTCGCAGATCCCCTACCGGTGGTCTTCGAGACCACGGAGGATCCAACTATAAACAATCTCACTAGAAACGATATCAACTGCGACAAAACTGGTACCTGCTACGATGGTACGTAACTTATTTTTAAAATCCTTCCAAATACTAATAATCCAGAATATAAAATAAAGCTTTCGCCCGGTTGTTTGACGTTTAAAATTCATTAACATAATTACAGTATCGGTGGATTGCAAGGATACAAGAATAGCCGTTCAGGTGCGCACGAATAAACCCTTCAACGGTCGGATTTATGCTCTGGGTCGTTCGGAGACGTGCAACATCGACGTGATCAACAGCGATCTCTTCAGGCTCGATTTGACCATGAGCGGCCAGGACTGTAACACCCAGAGCGTGGTACGTAAAGGATCTGCGATATACTGGGTGTAAAATATTAAACTAAAATAATCGTACACTCCAGCCTCGTGTTAGCTCGAGTCGATAAATTCTGCTGAAACTGTCTGTTCACCATAGCAGCGTGACGGTTTTCAGACTGGAATCTACTCGAACACGGTCGTCCTTCAACACCATTCCGTGGTGATGACCAAGGCCGATAAGATTTACAAGGTGAAGTGTACCTACGACATGTCGTCGAAGAACATCACCTTCGGAATGATGCCGATCAGGGACCCGGAAATGATCAGCATCACCAGCGCGCCGGAAGCACCGCCACCAAGGATCCGCATCCTCGACAGCAGATCCAGGGAGGTGGAGACTGTTCGTATAGGAGACAAGTTGACGTTCAGAATCGAAATCCCCGAAGACAGTAAGAGTTATTATTTAACAGCTATTCATTCCCTCGAAAGATTGATTCGTTGTTCTAAGAGAATTGATTTTTATCGTTGTCTCATTTCTTCAGCTCCTTATGGAATTTTTGCAAGAAGCTGCGTGGCAATGGCGAAAGACTCGAAGAGTACCTTCCAGATCATCGACGACGAAGGGTCAGTGATTCGTTATTATTTTTTCAAACGATTGAAACTTGTGGAATTCTTATAGAATCGACCGAACCGACGGAACGGGGGCTTTGGTTAGATTCTAAAGGGAGTGATAAATCAACGGAATAACCCAAACTTACGAAGATCGTAATATAAACGATTTTGGGTATACGTAGGCGGGTCAACCGATGTTGAAAACAAAAACCAGCGTATTTAACCCGAAATTTAACCTTAACCTAACCCAAGATTAATCCTAATCCGATAATCCAATGTCAGGGATATTTCAATTGCCGAACCGACGCGACGCGACGAAATCCAATCGAGGCTTTAAGATTTAGAAAAGAAAAAGTAGCAAACAATATTTGACAAATATACTAATTTTCTAGTACCTCTATTATTCTCTGATTAATTACAAACAAATTAGCTACCAACGACGCTCTGGATATTAAATTAATACTGAACGACTAAAAGCTGAAACTTTTCTTAATTCTTCAGGTGTCCTGTTGATCCGTCGATCTTCCCCAGTTTCACCCCAGACGGAAACGCTCTTCAGTCCGTCTACGAGGCGTTCAGATTCACCGAGTCGTACGGTGTGATCTTCCAGTGCAACGTCAAATACTGTCTAGGACCATGCGAACCGGTAATATAATCGAACCGTTCAACAATTAATTGTCCTCAATCATCTATCCATCAAATTTCTATTTCTTTGCTTCTTCGATTAAATCGATCGTTTTCGTTTTAACGTGACAATTTGAATTTCTTCACCGATAATTGTAACATCTTGTTTGATTGCAGGCTGTCTGCGAATGGGGACGAGAATCGGTGGAATCTTGGGGCAAGAGACGCAGAAGGAGCATCGCGAATGCCAGCGAAGAGAAAACAGAGGACATGACGTTGTCGCAAGAAATCCTGGTCCTCGATTTCGGCGATGAAAAGCAGTCGGATTTCTTGAAGAGCGACGCTAGCATAGACTTCAACGAAGCAGGTAATTGTTCAGCAACCAAGATACTTTTTCATTTCCGTTCTAATAGCTGACTGTGGGGTGTCATTGTAAGATTTTGAAAAGAATTCTGATCTATACAATTCGGGCCTCTCGATCCCGTTAATCCATTCAATAATTCGTTGCTACGAATATTGCCAACTTTAAAATCACAAATTGAACGCGTTTACTATCCGCATCCAGAACACGGTCTGTCTCCACACGTCCCCCAGACGGATATCCTAGTTGCGAGTCGATAGGATGTATCGCATGCGATGCACGGGACGTTGTACGCAAGAATTCTTTGAAAAGTTAAATATTTCTTAAACCAACAACTTTCCGACGTACATTGGTCGATACTTTTTTATAGTAAATATCAATTACTAAATGTTTCCATTTAAAAAAAAAAAAAACAAGGGTAACCGTGAAATTTCCAAAAATCCTCTGCCTATAATAAAACGTTTGCAGTCAGATTACGGTCCCCTTTGAACCGAACAACTTTTGTGAATAAACTGTTCTCGTACACCTCTAAAAGTGACGGAGATATTCAAGTCCGAAGTTTGACCTAACCTTAAACGTCCCGTGTTATTTCTTTCAACGTTTCAATTAATTTTATCGACAACCGAAAAAGAAATAAGCTTCGACCGATCGACTACAAACGGTTAAGGTTTGTTAACATTTCTGTGAATTATTTTGTTTAGACAAAACGGTGACCATAGTGGAACCATGTCCAACGAAGACGTCCGTTTTGGTGCTGGGCGTGACGTGCGCCCTTCTGGTGCTCATCTACGTATCCACGATCTTCTGTTACTACATGAAGAAGTGGTTATCGCCCCGTAAAATGATGCCCTGAAAACAATCAGCCCGTTCACGACTCGATGGCGATCGAAGGAGGTTGGAGGAGGAACTAAAGTGCTAATTCATTCTTCGCGTAACTATCGCACGAGTTGCGACAAACAAACGCACGCGTACACACGGTTAAACTCGTGGAAAAATTTTGCGGCTCGTCTGCCGCCGTTCGCGACGTTACTCACGTTTCCAGCGAAACCGACTTCCGGGAAGCTGCGCGTCCGGTTTTTCCGCGCGTGCCACGCGAGGACGATACGATTTCGGATTTGACGCGAGGTTTGTCGTGATTGTCGGAACAGACACGCGTCAAATTCGACGTGTTCGTTGGTAAAGGTGATTATTAAGGGTCGAATTTGATCCTTTCGCTGCCCGAGGCTGAGTATCGACAGTCAAATTTGTCCCTTTTGCTTTGTTAAGGGTGGATATGGTAAGTCGAAACAATAAGTAGAGAAAGTATGCAGAAAATTAGGGTAGTTTGTTTGTCGGACGAATTTGCAAACTCCTTAGTCAAGAATAGAAAATATTTTAGATCGATTAATACTACTTTTTATAGATGTTAGAGAGGAATACTTGAAAATTTCCAAAAATTGGAATCAGAATATTTTAGACAATTCTTGTATCGAACTTTCCCACGGCGAAAGGATCGAATTCGCTGAAACGAAATTTAAGATGCCTCCTGTGTATTAAAGAATACAACGGAGTGCAAGAAGAGCAGCCATCAAGGACACTTTGAAGGGGTAAATAATCTTTTTCGTCGACGACGTTAAAGGTTGGCTCGTTATAGAACAGTTTTAAACGCGATATTTAGCGACGACGAGTGTCACGAGTCGTCCGAACGCTTGTGCAACGCCGCGTGGCGAGGATCGATTTCCGCGGACGGCGAACAGAGAATGGTCGTCGGGTATCGGTTTCGCCGCTCATCTTCTACAGAATATTTATCGTGCATATCGGATCTTTTCTAGATCGCAATGGGGCGACAATCGCAGGGATTTTGCGTGCAATATACAGTCCTCGTCCCACAAGAGCGTTTTCACATCTTCGCGAAATCGTGAATCGAACGTTAACCCTTCGACTATCGTTAACCCTTTAATATCGCAAGCAGGCTCGACTTGATAGATTCGGTGAAAATTGCTTACGATATTAACGTAGTTTACATAGAACGGGTTAATAATGGGTGTGACCTTTATTAGACTTTTTAATTTTTAATCGGGAATTGGAACAATAGGATAACCTAGATTTTACATAAACAGAATAAATCTGAGAGAATTTTAATTTACACGAACCGAAGAAGACTATTATACATGGTACATGGCTTAGGTTATGGCAATGTCTTCTTGTGGGACGGACTGTACTTCGTGGCGAGTCGCGGAACGCTTGATTTTCTCGAGGACGATGAAACGATCGGTTACGAACGAACAACATTTCTCCTCGTATCGAGAAAATGAAAGTATTAAGTTGTTGCAAATGAAATGGTCGATTTGATTCATGAAACTTCCAATAATAGTAAAGCAAAGGGTGCGTAGGAAGGTCTGTGTAATTCTTTGAAGCGGCGAATCAGAGGCGTAAGAATCGGGTACCTCCCGATGGAATATTTAAAAGTTTCAATTATTCAATAATCATTTCAACACCGCCTACAGATTTTATCTTCGCTGTTTTCCTACGAAATTATTTTTATTTGTTTAACGAAGTGTTATCGGCCGTTTGTTGTGCAACAATCGAATACGATCAACGTGCATTGCTTTCGACTGAACAAGAATTTGTTCCTCGATCCGCGAATCGCTGGGTTCATTAATTTTCTTTTCTCTGTACGAACAGCCAGGGTCATCCTGACGACAGAACGTTGTAATAAGTACACTTCTTTTTTTTTATTTCTATTTAAGGACATTTTTAGACACAACTAACGGTCTTATTCCCTTGAGAAGGGCTACTTCTGATCGGGTTGCAAGGAGAGTCAAGGTTACACGAAGCCATTAGCGTAGCTAGGTATCGTAAGAAAAAAGAAACCACCGCGGATCTTTTCCAGATCGTGATAAATGTCCCGTAACTCCTTTCCCCTGACCCCTTTCATTTTTCTGCCTTTTTCCTTTCCTTCGTTCCGCAGAAATCGACTTGTAACCCGTATCAAGACTAGCGATATTTAAAGGTTCACGCTTCACTAACGTCTCTAACGATACAAGTAGCGTTTAAGGTAGCTGATAAACGGAACAGCATGTAGACATAGGCAAAGAGGGCTGGAGAGAAAGAAAGTAGTTCTCATTTTCCTTTTCTTTTTTTTTTTTTTTACGAGAAACAGTTTCGATCTTGATGACGGTGGTACCTTTTATCAGTCGTCGCATCGTTCAACAGATCATTGGATATATTAAGGCTATATTGCAAATATAATGAGCATGGGTTTCGAAGTTTTTCAATTGATTTTGGCGGGAAATTTAAATTGGTGAAAGTAGCAATCGCTTGCAACGAAGAAAATTGTAACAAACCTTTAGAAATCCTTGAATACAAATAACTTCTGTTCGAATTACGATTATAGCGCGCCAGATGAATCTATGCTTCGAATTGTATCGTGATTCGAGCGGGAAATTCAAATTGGCGAAAGTAGCGATCGCTTACAACGAAGAAAATTGTAATAAATCGTTAGAAATCCTTGAATATAAAATAACTTTCGTTGAAAATTAAACGTTACAGTTATTGAACGCCGTATAAACCTACCTTTTACGAATTACCGCGATTTAACCGAGAAATTCGAACGAGTTCACTTAAAACGATTTGTTAAGGTAACCACCCTTCGAGATTATTAAATATAAACGCATCGGTGCTCGATATCGAGTCCTCAACATTGACACACTCTTATAACAAGGAATTTTATATCAATAAATTAAAGTTGACAATGATATTAGTCAAATAATACAGTTACGGTGAATTTTAAATTGATAATGGTTCTGTATCGTTCGGAAATAAAATGGTGACAAGGTATACGATCATCAACCACGATAAAAATATTTTTCTACGAAACATATAGGAATATATCTCCCAAGTATCGCTTTTACGTACTTAAGAAAAAATAAAGACAGGTAAACAAGTACTTTAAAAGGAAATTACATTTAATCGTATCTTAAGGATTGTTTCTGACTGCATTTACATCGGTACGAAATAGATTCTGGTAAGGAGCAATAAAACAAGTGTATATACATATATATTATCGGATCGCAGTAGGTGTTGAAGAGTGGAAAGACAGAACATACACGCATCAATATCACATGTATTTGTACTCTATTTATGTACGCGAATATTTGAATAATTAAACGAAGAACAATTTCGATAACAACTTCTTTATATCCACTCCTTGTTTTTCCCTTCAATTTTAACACTTTGACTGCCAGGCTAACGGCGCTGAAAATATTGTTAGGCGAAGCATTTATTTCTATCAAATTTTATCTGTTGTTGTTACAATTTCTCGTAATTTTTATTGTTCGGAATTTCGAGTACCTAGTACGACGATTGAAAGGATATTAATAACGCAAGCGACTTTCTATGTGGGTAACGTTGCAGTTAAACTTCAAGAATTCTTCAAATTACAAAAACAATCTTAGTAATATTGAAAAGTATCCAACCACCTTTATTTATTAATTAAAATTGATAATCAGGCGGGGAATATCTAAATTTAGAAATTAATCAATCATATCTGAAATAAATATTACTTCGATGCATAGCAATTTTTAGATTTATGGCAATCGATGCGTTAATTAAGAACCCACCGGCACGACCGAACGCATAAACAAATTAAAATGATTGGTCGATGGCCAAACAAGTGTTTCAATCTTGTGATTAATTGATATGTGTGTTGGGATGGGTATTGAAGATGCACGTGTTTGCGTTTATTATTGCCACAAGTAATAATATGAATCACTCGATACCGTTCGATGTCGATGAATAGTTAGTTGACTTTAGATAAAGAACAATTGCAACATTTCCCTTTAAAAATAGACGGCTATTGCAACCGGTCAGTGTATATATTTTTTCCGCTTGCTTCGGAATATTGAAATAGACTACTTTCCATTCATTTAAAATCAATTTCTGATAAGAAAATAATTTGTTACATAAAAAAATATAAATCTACGTCGAAGCAAAAGTGTTAATATTTTCAGAGGAATATTAAAAGATTGATGCCTGAGTATCCAAGTGGCCAAGCCAAGGTTAGTATATCCTTTTTTTTTTCTTATAATATTATACTGTATTCCAAACGTTGCCGAGAATTATGTATCGATGACGAGTCATATACTTTAACGAGGTTTCAAAGGCTAGCGTTTAATCGATAATAAATTTAACGAGCTTAGCCGCTCACGACCCTCGAAGACACGCGGTTATCTGGACGATAAATGTTTTCAGCCGACTCGTTAAAAAGAGATTTTGCAATACCGACGGGACGGCTGAATCATTTTAATAGCAGCGAACATGTATCTCTAATTTCATTCCACGAATTCAACATCTTTCCTCGGACGACGGACCATGGAGAGAACTATCAATTTCGAATTATCGAACATGAAAGTTTTTTTTTCTTTTCCGTTTTCAAACATTAAACCATTAAACCATCGATTAAATATTTTTTTATCGAATATACGACAATGGAGAAGATCGAAAAAATAATAATAATTTATATTCCAAGATAAGGACATCTATTCTTGTTAATACTTTCGAGAATAATTAACTTGAAATAATTGTAAAAGCTATCCGAGCAAACTGACTTTCGTCGATAAAGCGAGTCGCGTACTTTTTATCGTTCCCTTTAAATTTTTTACCGCTCGGTCGATAAAGTGGTTCGCGTCGGTGTGTCTCGTCCCGAGATCAGCCCGTTTGAAGCCGCGTAACGATTTCGTGGTCTAATTCAAGGTTCCCGTGGCAAGAACGAGGTGCAACAGGATGCTTAGTAGTCGGATCGAAGCGTCGTCATTCAGCTTGATCGTGGACGTCGTTGTTTTTCGTCGTGCCAAAAGGCGAAACGCATGGCAACCTCGTCAACCTCGATACGCCTTCGCCAATGATAAGATAAAGGTTAGCATATGTGTGCAACGTTTCTGCTTCGTGAAACGTGGGCGTTGTTGCGTTTCGCTTTATACGGTGTTTACATATATCGTTTTCTCGATAACGTTTCCTTCTTTTCTCCTTTCTCCCGTTCGTATCGCGAAACAAGACACTGGCTCGGCGACGTCGGAAAAATCGTTGAACGATGCTTTCGTTCCGCGAGGTTAGCCTCGAAAGCGGCAGGTATGCGCAGGTATGCACGAGTAGGCGCCATCGTGTGACCGCCCACCGAGAGAAGGTATATTTCTGTATTCGTACGTGGGCTAAACGAACGATGCGACCAACTGTGACGCTTAACCTAACTGTGTACTGGTTGAAATTTTATAATATTATAAGAACCAATGGTGATTTAACCTTATCTTCGATAACTAAATTCGATACAACGTTCGCAAAGGTATAATCCTTTTATTTATTTGGTTCGTCGTGTACCTATCCAATTAGATCGAAAACGTACAACGGGAACACCAACGCACGGCTATGGAACGCTGGTGCACGTGTGGCGCTCTCCCAGTTAGCGCGTACATAAATAAACTTAGGTTATGTGGTCGAGCCTCGGGATTTTAGCGAGCCGTCGTTTCTTTACAATCGGACAAAAGAACGAACGGGCATGTATTTATTGCAACGTTGAAGAAGTACCGTACGGAAAAGTTGGTTACCACGAATCCGTAAGTATTTATATATCGTTCGACGAAAACACAAAATCACGCTGGCTAAGTATAATTAGCTGAATGAAGTAACAATGCAAGACTGAGAACATATGTAAGAGCGGTATCGTTTACTGGACGGGAGCCAATTGTACGAAAACTCGGAACAATTTCGGTTCCAGACGTGATTCGATCAATCCGGTGAAATATCATTGGCGACCGGCAGTCTGCTCTTGCCAAGAACCATTACACCGTTGGCTTCTGTGCAGAGACAAGGATAACGGGCTCTGCTCGTCTAATGCACCTTTTTTTTTCTGCAACCGCTACACCCTTTTCTTTCCCCGTTCGCATTCTCACGTGCTCGAGTAAGGTAGGTAAGGGCCCAGTAGCATGGCGCACAAGATTCAAAGGTGAGGTGTCGCAAGTCGAGGCGGTGGTAAATAGAAACGGACTCGGTCTCGCTCACTCTTGCTCTCAATAGACGGAGTCGGGATTTTATCCTTCGATTGTGGTGTACCCACACATACCGGTAGGTGAAAAGAGAGCAAGGAAAGCGAAGGCTACGAGAAACCGAGGCGAACAAACACTACGGGAGCAAGAGAGATGGAGAATGGTCGACGTACATCATTTGGGCGCCGAGAAGTCTGGCGCGACCAGGCCAAGCCAGGCCAGGCCAGAGGCGCGTCTCTGGTTACGCGACCATTTGGGGCGCCAACCATTGGAGCGTCGAGGGGGTAAAGAGAGGAAGCACGGATAGAAGGGAAAAACCATAGGAGGGCAAAGAGAGAGAAAAAAAGAGGGCCCGAAGAGGGGTCAGTGGAGTCGTAGGTAGACGTCCAAGAGGGGGAATCGCGTAGGGTGGTGTGTATGGACGGAGGGCAAAGGGGGGTATCAACGAAGGGGCCCCTGTAGGCTACATTCCAGCGGGACGCGAGTTTTCAAACATGGCTACCCACGTGAATGTAGGTCCACGACCGATCCTATAACACATACACACGCTCGTTCCTTCTTTTTCTTTCTGTAATCAGCTCGAACGATTCCCTCCCATAGCCTGTGTGTGTGTATACGTGTATGCTTCGTTCCCCCCTAATGCCTGCTCCGTCACACGCTTGTACAGACACTAAGCTACAGAATCCCCCTTGCCCCTTCGCACCATCGGGTTCTTCGTCTCCCCTGTCCCCTAGCAGCAACACAAACCCGGACGGGCCGACCGACCGAGCTGGCGACACCCTGTCTGGCAAGACCGGCCGACGGACAAAGGAGGGGGAGCCTGGCCGCTGCGTTGCCACGTCCTCGGACTTCGGGCTGCGCCTACCTTCGGCTCCAAGGACAAATCCGACGAACGTGCCAGCCGTCGTGGCGTACTTAGACGACTGCCGGTCTGCTGCTACCGCTACACCGCTTTCCACACATCGCTTTACCGATATTATTGCTCGTTACACGCGATATCTGTAACGGCACAATTATGTACCAATCGTTCGATCGTGATTCAGCGTTTAAACCAAAGATAACCTACGAGATACTCAGTGTATCGTGATGCTCGATACAAAGAGCCAACGAAATCGATTGCCCATAAGAAATACCTAACGAATGAGCCAGCCTCGTAGTAAAATATGCGAAGGTCGAATCCAGTTCGGAGGCAGGTACCTTCTCTATCATCGTAAAACGTTAGCTTGATGATCATTTAGGAGGGGCTCGGAGTCGACGAAGCAAGAATAACCGGCGAGTTTCTACGAAATGCAGCAGGGTGCTTCTTCGTGGAACCGCAGCAGGATCGGTCGGGGTCTCAGTTTCTCTGTTTCTGCTGGTGGCGCAAATCGTGGAAATTTACGAGGCCTCCGCTCGTTTCTTTCTACTCGACCTATCTCTCTCTCTTTCTCTCTCTCTCTCCCTCCCTCTCTCTGTCTCTCGTTCCTTCAAATGTATATACTACATAACAGGCGGCTTGCGTCATTTGCTCGCAGGTCTTTTCTGCGTCCGTATATACGTTGCGGCCTACGTGCGGCCGAGCGATATGGCAACCGCGCGTTAAAGCTAAACATATTAACTGTCGGCTCACGCCACAAAAACAACATGATCTCATTCTGCTTACGTATATGCGAGGAACGTGCGATTCGCATGGCTCGCAATCGAGACCTCATTCACTGATAACCGGGGAATAGAAGAAACGGTGAAGAAATGAAAATAAGAAAGGCGAGCATTGTGGGGGGGGGGGGGGGGGGGTGCAGGAAATAAAGTGACCGACGATGACTCGTAACGGTAATAACCAGCCAGAACAATACAGATCGCATTACCCTGCCAAGGAGGCTATAATAGGGACAACTTCAACCCTAACGAGACTACCAATACCAGTAAGCTGACACGGCCACGGGTGTTTTTCTTGGAAGGCAAAATCCCCTTGCGCCTCGGTTAAGCCTTCCCCCCTTTATACTCGATGCCAATAAAACTTCCTAGACGACGGTGGCCGTTGTGTTGGCGCTCGGTACGGAAAGCTTTCAAGAATTGTACCGTATGCGAAGCCTGACGTAGCTCTTCAACGATTTAACCTAGATAACACGCCTAATCTCGGCGAGCGTGGAAACATCGTAATTCGAGTCGATTCTTTTATCTTTTTCCTTCCATCGATTATAGGCATCGGACGAAATGGACCGTGGATATAAGATAAAATAAAATTGGTGCGTAGCATATGCGAGCGTAAGCGAGTAGGCGAGAAAAGGCAGGGTCGAGTCGCGGGAGAAAGGCGAGCAAAAATCGCGGCTCCAAGCTGGCTAGCACGGCGAGAGCTGGTAAGCAAGCAAGCGAACGGGCAGGCAGTCGGACGAGCGCGGCAGACAACATGGCGCCGAGAGCGTCGTCACGCCGGCGTGACGTTTCCCGCGCGCGTCACTAACGGAAGTGAGCACACAAAATGGCGGAGTTTTACGGCGCTGAGGTGTGAAAGAGAGGCGATCTGGGGCCAGGGGGTAAAAGGGAGGGGCGGGTGGGGCGCCTACGGGTGCAGGCCAGGCCCCCCAAACTACCGTATTTCGCCTGAAGCCAAATATAGTTCTTGCACATCACTAGCAGGGAGCGCTGGTATCGCTACTAACACGTATACACGACGTCGATGAGATACACACACAAGAACATGGTGCTATATATGTGCTATATAATATTTATACTTATAAGCAAAATAAATTATGGGGAAAAGAAAAACAGTATTTATGAAAAGAATACAATATATTAAAATAATATTATACAATTTTAATCGAAAATAGACATTTATATTAAATATACACACAAAATACACGCAAAATATATTAAAAGAATAATACGTCCTCCTTTGATGGTTCAGCCTTTTACGCTGCATTTCCTCCTGCTATTCCTCCTATAAGCATATATTGTACTGATTAGTTTTATCAATTACCATTGCAATGTTTGAAACAAGAAATAATATAAGAATAATTATAACCAATAAAACATAAACATGTACAATTCTTTTTGAATTTTCTATATTTTTATTAAAATAATGAGTACTACTTACTTCATGCTCGTTTCTTCCTCTTGTTGCATATTTTCCAAATATAACACAAGTTGATTCAATAAAAAAAGCCACAAAGAATGCACAGAACCTAAGCCAAGTAACCACGATGACCACGGAATTCCCGCGTGAATTACAGAGAATTGGTGGAAACGTGACGTCACGATTTCTTACTTTGTGTGCAATATCGGTGATTGAAGTATACATGGAGAAGAGCGCCTCTAGCGCTCCAAGTAGTGATGTTACAGAACTAAAATTGGCTTCAAGTTCACAAGAATGAAGCTTGGGGGGCCTGGTGCAGGCAGTCAGGTCAGGATGACGAGAGCCGTGTGTAGAAAGAGAGGAGTTTGGTGGAGGTTAGGTCGGTGGCGCAAAGAAAGAAGAATGACTGGTGGACTAACGCCTGTGTGTACAAGCGGGACGAGGGACGCGTTTGCTGGATGGAGAGAAAAAGATGGAAGAAGCAGCGAAAGAGAGAGAGAGAGAGAGAGAAAGAAAGAAAGAGAGAGTGGGTGAGTGAGAAAGGCAGAGAGGTTGGTGGTAAGTGGGAGATTCACGGTGAGAGTGTGCAGTGTCGTGCGCGCGCGGCGCGGCGAGGGGGCTCTAGAGCGAGAGAACGAGTGGCGGGGAAGGGAAAGACCGTTTCAGTGGGAAGCAGCCGCAGTCCTCGGCGATGGTGGGGATGAAAATTAGTTACGGCATCTACCAAGACCTAAAAGGAACTCCGTGCGCGGCGCGGCCAGGCCACTTCGTGCAATGTTACGCGTTAAGGTACCCCCGTGCGTCGTCGTTGGCAGTGCCCGGTTTCGAAGCTCATCGTCGTTATTGTCGTCGCCTTCGTCGTTCGTGTTCTCGTTCTCGCGTTCAACGTGACGGCTCGTCGTCACGCAGCGAATACACGGTTCGGTATACGTGAAAACACACAGTATGGCTCACGGCGTAAGCCAGGTGCTCGGTGAGGGGAGCACGGTGAAAATGGTGCATCAGAAGCAGCAACAACAGCAGTCGGTGGTGCAACAAAACTCGAAGAAATCGGTCGGTGTTATGGGCAGCAGACGAATATTCGCGCCTGCCTTTAAGCTGAAGGTGCTCGATTCGTACAGAAACGATATCGACTGTCGTGGAAATCAACGGGCGACCGCGAGGAAGTACGGCATACATCGACGTCAGATACAAAAGTGGTTACAGTGCGAGGATAATTTGAGAAACAGTTGCGCCGAGGCTGGTGGAAATAATAATGGCGCGGTCACGACGTCGGTGATCTCCGCCGCGGGTGTATCCAAGCCGGACGGCACCGTGTCGGAAACCACGGGGCCCGCCGTGACTCCAGCAGCGCCGGCCTTGAACCTCAGCCTCGCCAGACTGCACGGCGACGAGCTGGCTACACAGCAAGGGCCCCCACCTCTTCTTTCTCGTCCTCCTCATGGTAGTTCACCCTCTTCGCCCCAATATGTTTCTCAATCCACCACGGCTACAACTTTACCCGTACACCTTGGATATCAGGAATATTCCGCCAACCAGGAACAACGTCATCCCCGTCGGGACACGGACGATCGAATACAGGTAACCGACGTTCATGGATATTCCGAGTCTCGAGTGAACCACGAACCTAATTACTACGTTCTAAATGCGGACGGTCAACGAGAACTCGAAAACGCGACGTCGTTCGATTCTAGAAACGAGGCGAAAGTGTACCAAACCCTGACCACATATCATCATCATCATCATCACCATCATAATCGTCGTCAGCAGCGATCGTCGCAGAATTACGGGGACGTGGATTCGTCGATGGATGGGAAATCATCGTCGTACGACTCGCTGCTAGCGCCGTCGATGATAAAGACGGAACGCGCGAGCCCAGACTCGGCGGCGACGCCAGGGCCGTGCGAGTCGACGGGTTCTCCCTGCAGGCTCCCACTCTCGCCGCTTTTGCAGCCGGCGAGCAACAGTTCCAGCTCCAGTTCCAGCTCGACGACGTCCGTTCACTTCGATTCCCCGCGGGCCTCCGCGAGTCCGTGCTTGTTGCACGTGCACGCGCACGCATACGAGTCGCCGAGCCCGGATTCCGAGAAGCCGATCGCGTCCATGCAGAGAGAGTCGAAGGAGGACGTCGCAGGGGAGGCAACAGAGATCTGCAGGGCGGTGGTCAAGGAAGAGGTTCATCTGGACGAAGAGGAGAACTGTTGCGAGGATGGACGAGAAGGCGTGACTACGTCATCGTACATGGATTATCAACGGCCACCTGCCGTTACGTCTCTGGTCGATTCGCGTCCCGCGAGCCCGGCACACGATCGAGAAGGATACTCGTTACCCTCCAGCCCTCCCGGGCCCGCCAGTTCCGGCAGATCCAGCACCAGTTGCTCGGACAGCGAGATGGACCCTCTCGACTGCTCTTCCGGAAGTCACAATTCGTCCAACGATCTTGCTCGTCGACGATCCTTCTCTCTCCGCTTCAAACTGGACGTCCTGGACGCTTTTCACAGGGACGTCGGCGTGGCGGGCAACCAACGTGCCACGGCACGAAAGTTCGGCATAAATCGTCGTCAGGTACAGAAATGGCTGGGCCAGGAGACGGAGCTCAGGGGCGAGATCGCTGTGCGCGGTAACTCGAGGCAACGGCTCGGCCCTATCCAGGATGTCGCTTCCGGTGACTCACCGGTAGATCTGAGGACGTCGAACTACGTTTCCAGCTTATCGCAAGATCAAATCGAAGCCGAGTACGAACGATCGCCTCCTCCGTCCCATTACTGTTGCGACATCGGCTCCTCCCAGCATCTAACGTACTATCAACATCCTGCCGCGATGGAACCGTCTTCCGAGACGGAGATCAGCGTTTCTTGCAATCTGTCCTGTTGCATGGACGCTCACGCCGTGACGGCATCGGCTACCTCGTGTTACCAGGAAGTGTCCTTAAGAGGATCTTGCTACGCGGACCCGCAGAACAGGCTGTACTGTTATTCGCCCAGAGAGTATTCGTCCGAGATCACCTCGATCCCCGAGGAGCTGTCCTCGCCGGTCAAGAGGCAACACTGCACCCTATCCTGTTGCTACGAGGCGTTGCCCTCGCCGAAGAAGCTTTGCGTGGACGTCGAAGAATCGACGAGCGTGAATTCCTGTCAGGAAACGCCTCCGCAGGAGACGCCGTTGTGTCTGGTGAAGCCGAAAAGGCTCGTTGCCGCCTCGACAGAGCCGGTGACGAGCACCGTACCGACGCCACCCGCGTCCACCGTGCCACCGACGTCCAAGAAGGACGCCATCTTGTTCAAACCGTATCTGGACAATCCTGTGAGCAAACCCGGCAAGGAGCACACGGTTCACCGAGGTCAGTCGCCGGCCACCAACCAGAACATCGTCAACAACAACAACAACAACAACTGCCAAAGCGTCTGCAATCTGAACGAGGGCAGCAGGGGCCACGACTATGCTCTCGAGCTCAGCTTAAGACTGCCGGTATCCTGGAGGACTCATCCGAGTCCGTACACCGAGTTCCCGCAGGTCAGGAGCGCGTTCGTTAGGTATCCAGCGAGTCCTCATTACAGTTAATCCGAACACTCGTCCGATCCTCGATCCCGCGAAATAATACGGCGACGTCGATCAAACCTCGAATGGCGGAGCTGGATCTCCGCTCGTTTAACATTCAAATTCAATTTGTGTCTGCATATAAAGAATCTTTTCTGTGCCACTTGAACCCGCAATTCGAGCAAACGTTCGGCCCACCACTGTCCAATATAATCCAGATACCCTGGAATCGATTCTGGGGACGGTAGAAAATTTCTAATTCAACTTTTATGAATCTTAACTCAACGATCAGTATTTTTATAGCGCAGTATCGATTCCTGGGTGCAGTTTCTTCGAGGACAAGGACCTCTCGGGGAGGATCCTTAAAGGATCGATCGGTACGTGATCTACGACACGTCGTGCGCCACGTAAGCGTTTTATCGGCTCCACGGATCGTCGGTACCGCGTTATACATCGCGATAAAGAGTTAATCGGCCATTGGACGAACCGGGACGTGGTAGGAGATTATACGCGCGGATCTCCTTCGGACATGCTCTGCACTTCCCCTCACCTCCAAAATCCAACAGACTGATACGACCGGGGCTTACTTTTCTTTTCTTTTCTTTTCCTTTTTTTTTCCGCACGTCTTTATCGTCGAGATTAGCGTCGAGCAGTTATCGGCTAGGCCGTTTAGAGGTCGAGTGCGTTCGCTATAATTACGGAATTATGTCAGTCTCCGAGACGATACTGATCGCGAAACGGAAAAAACGTGGATTCGAAGCGTCGGGTTACGCAACCTATCGACGACACACCGTCTCTTATTCGTATTGCGAAGAAAAATAAAACGCTCGATTCTTCGTTCCCGGTTCGTCCGCTACGGAGCTGGGCTTTTCCTTACGAACGATAACCGTTTGGTAATAGTATGTAGTAATACTATGCTGTTGCGGTAATTATTATAGTAGTTGTGTACTTATATTACTATAATAATTACTGTGGTAACGATGCACTATATTTGATCAATTTAGTACTACACCGTGGCCGTTCCTAATAGCAAAAGAGTTGATATAAATTTTGAACCTCGGTTAAATTAGCCGTTCGCAATTTTGTTGTTAACCCTTTGAGGACGGAACACTTTTACGCTTGACACGGTAAACGCTCGGAATATTATTTAACACGTTGGCTGCCACCGGGGGTCACCGGTGACCGGCGCTCGAAATTTCTTCCCATCAAATCATTAACGAAAGAGTTACATTTGAAAATTAATCAACTGCATCCTTAATAATTAGGATTTCAACGTGTCTGACTACGTGCGTTTTCACCTGTGGCGGTCAACGTGTTAATTAAAATAAAATAAGCAGTAATTCCGTTCCTCGAAGCATATGCTAAAAATCTCTGTTATGTACGAATCTGTAATAGGAAAAGGTTAAAATAATGCCCAGCTCCGGTCGAAAGTTTGGATCCGCCGTTCTACGGTACGTTTCCAACGAGCGATTCTCGCTTTCTCGTTTCTATTTCGTCGCCGTCGATCGAGGATCGATCTTTTTTTCGATATCCGTGTTTAATTGCTCAAAGAATTTCTTCCATGGGCGCAGGCGTGCGCAAAGTATTACCACAGGGTTTCCCGCTTCTTCGTTTATTCTTATTCTACGATCGTCTTCCCTTTTGATCGATTTCGATCCCCTTTTCCCCTGGACAGATAATTTTGTAAATATTGTAAATAATTAATCCGATCGATTTGTAGAACACAGGGTTAGCATTAGAGTCGAATCTCCATTATATGAATCGATAGTTAATAGAAATATTACTTTCCTCTTTTATATTTTAGTATAATTCATTGCAATTATAAAATACGAAGAAAGTATATTATTATTATTATTATTAACAAGTCTTTTCATTTTCTGTTTCTTTTTTCTTTTTTTAAATGTATTTATTTGTCCAAGGTTATATTCTTTTTATGATTTAGTTTATATTATTAGGGTTCTTAAGTAGGTGATTATTATTACAAGTGTCTGTTAATTATCTTCAGTATTCTATAGAAAATAAAACGTTCGAATAATGGAGATTCTGTCGTAAATCGGTCGTTCGTGGCGCGATTCTAAGGCTATTTTTATATCGAGGCGAAAGGGGAAATACAAAGAATTAAGTATTATAAATATAGTACCGTTTGTTTTCTTAGCACTGTGAACAGAAGAAAAATGAGTACTTATCTTACGATTATTACAATAATTCGATCTAAAAATGAAATTCAATTATTTCTACAATTTCGTCGTTAGATTGGCAACGAAATTCAAGACTATTATTCAAAATCTATTGTAGACATATCAAGAAATTATCAAACATATTATTTATCACTGTTGAATAAATAATTCTGTAACGAAGAAATAGTCGGGAATCGAATTGCCAATCTAATTGAAACTGACAGAAATCGAGGTTAAATTTTGCTCTTCAATTTCAGTGGTCGATCAACAGGGAAGAATATTATCCAAAAGACAGATACAAAAAACGCTCCGAAACAACCCGCGTGCCTTATACACGATACGTTAACACCTTCGTGACCGTTCAGAAATTCCAATCTTGAACGTAGTAAAAAAAAAAAGAAAAAATGACGGTCACGAACGTGTTAAAGTTAGGATTTAGGATCCACGTGTCGTGTAGCATCGACTGTTTTAAGGGATAGAATTGTAGAAATCTAGACCAGACGATGTTCTTAATTATTCTGATAAATTATATAAGCGCGACGTATTCCCCGTTGAAGCGTGTCTTTCGATTCTTGTACGATCCTTCTTCGACCCATAGGGCATCGTGCCCACAAATGGCTAATATCGTAAAGTTCCGTGATACTTGGAACATTGGATTACTGTGATTGAAACGTTTTCATATTAAGAAAGTAGGAAAGGAACAAACCCACGATTTATTATAAAAATTTGAGGCTAGAATAGTATTGAATTTTGAAGCCAAAAAAGGAGACGAAGCTGGTTAATAAAAAATAATACAAAAATTCTAGACCTTCGCGAAACTGATAATGCTACTAAGAATAAATTTGAAATTAAATTCAAATCGTCCGATGGTTGATATTAACCCTTTGCACTCGAGTGGTGCCTCTGAGGCGCCATATATAAAATCAACAGATTCATCAAATATTTCTACCGCTTTTCTTCCGACACAGTGCGTTCGGTTTCTGGAAGCATACCTGGATGATTGGATTACATCCGATTACGTCCAAAAATGCTTCGAGTGCAAAGGGTTAACCTTCCACGCGACCAGTCGTCATATTGAGATACTTTTGAACCAGCAACGATAACACAAACAATAACAAAGGGGAGGAGGGAGAAAAGCGTGGAAGCTGTTCGTCGTTATCTTCGATCCTGAAGAGATAATAATCACGACAACGACGGAGTTGATCCGTCGTTCGCGAGAATTAATATGAAAAAAGTTAACACGGTGACGTGATTGAACAATTTTCGAGATTCCGTTCGAATGAAACGTTCCTTTCCTACGGTAACAATTCAAAAACATGCAAATCGCTCGAACAAATGAGGGACATAATGTTTGCGATCCCGGGCAATTGAGCGAGTCCACTGGTAAGGAAGGGCAATTTCGTAAATGACCGTCGCAGACGATGCAGTTACGTCAATGTTTCAATATTCAGACCCAATCGAGCTCGTTCCCAACCCGGGCTAATCTCACGTATTGCAACAACCGTGTCGCGTTATCGGTCGAGAATACGCTCGTTCGTTACCGTACGAGTCGACACGGGTCAGCGATACATAACGTCATTTTATTTTTCAATCGAAAAAATCCTAGCCTTCGATGTTTGATTTTTATCAATTTTTCCAAAGATATTTGTCGGAGAGATTGATCTGAAAGAAAAATTATAATTATAGAAGACAACGAAAAACAATTCGTGTATTGCAAATAACATTTAACTTTCATACTGTAATTAAATGTAAAAATAATAATTTGGATCGTGATACGAATGACTTAACCGACTTGCCGCGTTAACACATTATCTACCGCTCTAGAATGGAAAAGTAAGCCCTACTATTTTATAATTTCATGGTAATTGAGAATTAGGGGGAGTAACGTAGCACGCTTAACTTTCATTATTTTAACAGTGTTATAAACGAAAAAAATAATTAGTCAAACGTTTGTTAATTGATTTTCAGTTACCAGTGGGTAGTATCGAAAAGCCTATTAGTAGGCTTCCGGTAGATAAAGCGTTAAGAAGGGGTTGGAAGAATTTCGTTGTTAGAAGGATGAAAGAATCGAAAGACATGGGACGAGGGAGGAAGTACGATCGTGTTTTTATCCTTGTCCACGTTCGTCGATAGGGTCAAGGTGGCAATGTACAATAAAATGTAGCGTAATCGTAAGCCATAATGAATTACATAATGCCATAACGTTTTACATAATGAACGTACATGTAATAAGCGTCGAACCTGACTGACGAAAGAAGCGTAGGGGGGCGGGAGGCAAGGTGTGGAGGCGTGCTCGATGGCGCGAAAAATATTAACACCTCGACTGCTGCTGATTAAACCTGGGAAAAATAGAATATTCGAGTTTCCGAATTGAAAGTTTCCCGAATTTTCTAAGAACCTGAATCCTTAGAAATGTTATTTATACTAATTATACGACATCTTCTTATATTTTCTAAAAGATCTAAATCACCTATCAAACTTAACATCTATTAAAACTTTTTACTTAAAAAAAAAAAAAAGGAGATATTCAGGATTGAAAAAAGAAAGGCTATGCATCAGTGGTCAAAGTGTTAATTAATTAAATGCGTGGATTGGGTGAGTGCTTGCTTGCGTGTGGTGCCCCGTGTGCACAGCCCACAAGAGTCTATTAAACGAGGCATAAAAGCATTGTATAAGCAATATATTTTTTAAGTGCATCAAAGTGTGTTGGATCGAGCACAAGAGTAAAACCCTTGTATTCGTGGGCGAGCCCCCACGTTTGACAAACTTCTTCGTACACGCATGGACACATACGGAGCGTATGTGCAGGCAGGCATGTATACACACACACACACACACACACATGCAGAGTTATGTTGGTAATAAGCATAATGCTCGTGTATTTGTAATATGTACAAAGATAAAATTTATATAATAGTGTTGGAAGATAGAGGGAGAGAAAGAGCGCGTATATATATATTATATATATGTATGTATACATAATTATATTATATTTTAATACGATGAACTTTTAGGTTAAGAACGAAGCGCCTGAGGATTAAAACTCGCCCGGTGCCTTTTTTTTTTTTTAGATCGCTCGTGCCTTATAGCTTCGCGACCGAGTCGGCCATTATTCGGACCAAAGTGGCGAATGACTATAATATAGTAATTTGCCGATTAACAAGTAATTGAATAAATTCTTTTATTGAAATTATGAATCTGTAAATTTTTACATTTGAAAATTAAATTTTTAATTTTTAAATCTTCAATTTTATGTTGTACATTCCTAAACTCCTAAATTTCTAAATTTTCAAGCTGTCAAATTTGTATTGTAAATTTCTGTATTTCTACGGTTGAAAATTAAATTTTTAATTTTTAAATTTCCAATTCTATATCGTAAATTTCTAAATTTGAAAATTAAACTTTCAAGCTCTCAAATTTATATTGTATTTCTCTATACTTCTAAATTCGAAAATTTAATTTTCCAAATTTATAAGTTCTATTGTATATATAATAAAAAACAGTATTTATTATTTACGAATAATTACGAAAAATCGTTGTTTCGAATAATGCCCGTCTCTGGATCGCGCGAGAAGGAATCAAGGACCAAAAGAAAAAAAAAAAAATAAACAAAACAAAAACGCAAAAACGCAAAAAATAAAAGTGTCTCGTGTCCTTAAAACGAGCCACGACGTATTTATACGTCCCCCTCGGCGACGGACAAGCGTACCGTGCCTGGTTTCTTGGCAAGGATCACCCTCCACGACCAAATGCACACGGACACGCATCGTTGTCCTCGTCCAACGATGTAACAAATATCAGTATTCAGAATTTATATTCGTTTATTTATTATTGGTCGACGACACGGTGGCCTGTTTCCACCTTATTGTTTCTCTGTCTCGTCGAATAAAGAAGAATATTCGAAAAGATATTACTGTTTCGTTCCTTTACCCCATATCCTTTCCTTATAAAAATATAAGGAAATATATTCATGGTTGTTTAATTCATTACACCTTTGGGTGTGGTAAGTTTCTTTCGGGGGAAATTCCGGCAGTTACTAGATCTTATTCTTTTAAATCAATTCGTCTGTTATTAAAAATACTAGATCGTTAGTGTACCTAATCTGACATAGATTGTTAAGTTGGTTTAGAATTTTTTTAAACAATCTCTTTGGTAAAACATATCTCCTAGTTTGTTGGGGATTTAATCGTAGAAATTTGGTTTTTGCACAATTTAACAGTATTCTATGTTGGTTTAACCCTTTGCGAACGAAACACTTCCAAGTTTGACACAATGTATGCAGGAAATATCGATAACTCAAAGCAAAACAAACAATACTTGAGGCCGCACGTTCCCCACCACTGGTATAAACTATATATTTTATATTAAATATATTTAATAATATATTTTCTAAAATATATTTATATCTACACGGGATGCTTTTCTTTTTTTTTTTTTTGGATCATTAATTTTGTTCCGCAAATTTTTCATAAAATCAGAAAGTTACTAGGTATACCTAAACTATCCATCGTCCACTCAAAACGAATATCGAGCCAAATAATTCTCAGTAACTTTCGAATATCTGAATAAATCATGGAACCATTTTTCCTTAAGGATGATTATCTCGCCCGACAGTGTATACAATTTGAAAATTAGTAACTTGGTAGAGTAGATTTTTAAAAATGTCTCACAAATTGCAAGACACATTGAAAACGTTAAATTAAGAAACTGATCGATCCGATTGTGCGTGAACTCGTTGCGGGGTTCAATCGGGAGCTATATCGAAACGAACCGATTGGGGTTCGTTCGTTCAAAGTGTGATAAATCGCCTCGTTTCTCCCGAGGCTTATCTAATTCTCTTTTTCTTCCTCTTTGTACGGTCGGGAGTCGGGGTTCTCCGGCGAGCGTAGAACGCTGGCGAAAGCAACGATATTTATTTAACCCTTTCCGTCATCGATTCGTCGAATAATAATAGAATCATCAAACTTTTACACGCGGTTAGCCTAAAATTGCAAATAAAATAAAATAATACAATGAATCTTTATTTGCATACAAAATTATGCTGAGAAATTTTGTAATTGAAAATTCTGATACGAGTAATTTTTACTGGTTTCGTATTTTCGGTGTTTTAAGGTAGTTAAAAATTTGCATGGATTGCAAAGTTTCAGATTATATTTAGCGCAAATATTAGAAATATGGATTGTTGAAAAATTGGCTTTACAGAATTGCCAACCACATCCGTTATTGTGATTCAACGAGAAGAAATATTTGCGAGATAATAAGTGAGAACGATCATGATGTGATCGTATATTTGTTTTTTTTTGTACACCGGATAAAAAAAAAACAAAATTCATTGTATTTACATTAAGTTTTTCCTGGCGAGTCATGAATTCGACGCATCGACACCCTCTCCGAGAAGGCGCTTCTGAAGCTTTAGCTTCAGTCCTGCCCAACGAACAATAAGTCAATACTCAATACTTTAAATCTTACATTCTTTACAATACTTCTACTTCCAAGTCTTTCTTCCTATCCATACTTTTAACATCTATCTTCTCTTCAATACCTTTAACTCTCTCTTTCAGCTCCTTACTCTCTTCTAATTGTCCCCTTTTAGTCGCCTCTTACGACAAGCAGGGGTTACTGTGGGAGTATTCTGCTCCCCCCACCACAGGGAGAAATTCATTGTATTAGATATTCTATCATATACACACACGCGTACATACGTAGATTATTGAGAGTTTTAAAGAAAATATACGAGACTATTTTGTAATTTCCGCGCTTTATTTTCCTGTTTCATTTTATTAGAAAGAAAATACGGCAAAGTCTATAAGACCCCACGGACAGTTAAAAAATTATTTAAACTGTTAAAACAACAATTTTTTACGTGATTGGATCTAGCTTGCCAACAAAATGTGAAATCCTCATTTTCTTGCAAGCTGAACGTTCGAATAATTTCTTCGAAATTTGTTGTACCGTCTGAGATGACAAGATTAAAAAGAAATAAAAAGAAAAAAAAAGAATGAATGTGTATTCTTCTGTTGAAGCGTATGCACGCGTGTCGAGCTGAATGTTTTCGAGATAACAACGAGCGCTGATAATTTGAAGAAAAGTTGACACAGTCGAGGAAAGATACACCGCGTACGGTTCGACACGTTCATTCCAAAAGAAGCGGTGTCCTCTTTGATCTAAAATCCGTTTCATTGAAAATCAAAAAGAATTTCTTAAAAATTCCTGGAATTTGGAGCACAATTATTGCGGTGCATGATTGATTGTTTTATTGTGAAAAAAGAATATATAGAATAAACACATGCACATCCTAATACAGGGAAAAATAGTGAAAAAGTAATTGTATTATAAGACGTCAAAGTGTTGCCACTCGATTAAATATATTCCCCTGTTAGTAATAATTATACAACCGTATGCAACGAGCACAAACTGATAAGTTTGGGGTCATTTGAACGGTATGTTGCCATCTAAGCGTTAATATGTTAAAGGAAACATAATCAATCCGGTTAACCAGAACCTCTGCTTTTCCCGGTACTCCAAAATTATTAGAACAACATTCATATTCACGGGAAAGGGGGTTATTTGACGAGAAGGTAAAATGGACCGTGGCTCGGGTTAACTTCTGATCCCGTGAATTAAATATAACCGTAATTAGTAATTTTCCTGTATCGGTCAATTTTCTTGGTGGCCGGATAATTTTGTCGCGTTTGTACAAGGAAGAAAGTTACGACGGAGATAAAATAGAAACCAGCTCGTGAAGTGACTCGTGGACTGGATTGCGCACCCATACAAATCGATGCATTGTTTCCGTTATCGTGGTCGATTGCTGGTACGTAGCTCGATCGACACAAGTACACAATCGCTAAACTTTTCTAAGCACGCAACCGCACGAATGCCTGTCGCTAATTAACGATGCACTTGTGCCGATAAATGACGTCAAGCTCCATCTACGTGGCCGGTAGTCTTTTCTTTCTCTTCTCCAGCCGTTCGACGGTTCATTCATCATCCTTCGAGCCGGTGTATGTGTATGGACTTCGATTTTTCATCAGAGTGGCCAGGTTTGGCTATTTGTAGCCAAAATGGCGATTTTTTGCTTATTTTGGCGATATAATTTTTAGACGTGGCGATGACGATTTTTTTGGGCTACATCGCCGCTCCGTTGGCTATCTCAAACATTATTTTTAGTACAATTTTTACTTTTGACTCGGAATAAATATAGAATTATATTTACAGATCGCCTTAACATAATAATAATACAAATAAATGATATTTATAGATATACATAGGTGCGATTGTTTCTCAGTCGTGATTTATGCCTTATTTTTATGGACCATACTCAGGACCATGAAATCTTTAAATCAATGATCAGCAGTGCTGCCAAAAGCACAATTTCTAACTATTTTTGTAACAATAATAAGGAAATTATAGTTTAATCAGTATTAACATTTATTTCCAATATTTCAGTTATTCGAATATAAAAACGTAGCTTTAATAAACTACTAGAAAAATAATATAGTATTATCTGTGGGAATCCAAGAACAACAAAAAGCAATAGATTTTCGAAAAGAAGGGGAGCAAAACAAAGAAATAGTTAAAACGTTTTAATGCGTAAGCGTGTAACAGAAAATGAAATTTCAGTTTGTTTTGCAAATTATGTCTATAGTATATTTTATCTGGCATATTTTGATACTGAAAACAGATGCGTACATGTTAATTCCGACATATTAATTCTTCAATGTTATTCTTGAACATATTAATTATAACTTATCTTGAAAGCTTAATTTAAACAAAAATTCATTGATTCTTTTGGCGATTTTTTTGCCTATATTGCAAACGATATGTGGCGATTTCTGGCGATTTAGTTGCCTGTAGGCAACCCCTCGAAAAACGTTAAAATATGTACATATAGGATCATTTTTCTGCAGCAATACGGCGTTGATGCACAGGTGCACATGATGCAACGGTATACTTCAACTTGCTGTAACGTGGCAAGGTCAGATTTCATCCTGATAAAGTTTAGCCAAAAGTGGTATTCGATTAAGAATTATACACAAAGATTGAAAAGGTGCGGGGTCGGTGTTGATTTTACTATGTATTGAGCATTATTTTTTCAATTTCAACAGGGCCTGCACTAGCGGTTACATCGCCCCGGATAAAAAGACAAATATATTTTTTTAAATAAAAGTATATATTTTTTATTTTGAATAAAAATCAAATTCAAGCAGCGTCCTTTACAAATTCTGCGTTAATTTTTCAATAGTCTGTTGAATATTTTTAGCTTTAAAGATATAAACGTTATAAATACGATAGACACTGTACATTATTTTTACCGAACGAAAAAATCGATATGTGAAATTGTCTATTAATTAGGTATTTAACGCATCAGTATTTTGCTCACGCTTACAGCCAAAATGGCACTCTTAAATTTTGCCACTGATTTCAATCTTCAAATCCCTGTTCGGTGGAAGTTAAGTTCTCCATGTTTGACCATCTTGTTACAAAATTTCTAAATTTTCCAGTGGTTTAACAGAAAATTGTAAAATACTCTACGATATTAATTGTTATATGCGAATTAATTCGTATACATTTGTTACAGGTATTTACATTATTGGTGGTAGCAAAACAGCTACCCTGCTTTATCGGCGTTACTCGAATAAAATGCATTCTCCAAATTACAAATTATAAAAGTCGTATAAATCTGCAAGGGAGCACGAGACCTTTGAAACTTGCGAGATTGGGCCTCGTACGATTTTCACGGCAAAATTTGCTTCCATATTTTTTTTAATACATACTCAAAACTTACTCTGACTTACGGAGCTAGAACGTCACGGGACACACGATCCAACCAATGCTCCATCGATCGAGTATAAAAATTAATTTTGAAAATTCCTATCCAACCTTCCTTCGTCGAGTTATCATCGTTGAACTTGAACCGAAGGACACGAGCCGCCCGTAATGAATCAACTGTTTCGTGCTAAATTATTTCTTAAAAGAAAACAATTAATGTTACTCATCAAAAAGTTTCTGTGCGCTATCCGTTTTTATCGAGGACACCGCGTGCCCGCGGACCGGACCTTGAATCGAAGCATGACTGATGCAACGCTTCAATCAACGCCGATAAATGTCACCAGCATAGTATAATATTTATACAAATAACCTCCGTACAGCACGGAGAGATTTTATTTTACAAAATAAAATTAACCCTTTGCACTCGGGGCAGTTTTGGATACGATCGAATCTAGTCTGCTATTCCAGCAAACATTCTATGTATTCTGGAACGGTCGAGTTTCAAATTTTCTTCAATTTTCTGCGTTCTAATGTAAACAAAGCTTAAATGTCGTGTAAATTAAATATGTCCCCTCGGAGAGGACAGCCGAGTTGACCACTGTATAACAGGGCTGAAGAATTAGAACCCTATCCTCCGTATAACACGGTATTTGTACGGTACTATCCTGTCATGACAAACCGATAGAAGATATTAGAGTTTTTGGAAAAAGAAGAGTATAGTAATTGAGGGAGGCAACGTGTGTACAACCCTCGTAGGGAAATCTCTGTATAAGAGATTTCAGAAACGATCGAAAAGAAAAATTCACGACATAGTTGCACGTGTTTGGCGTTCTCGACCGGAAATTCGAAAGGGATACCAAAAAGTATCTGGCATCCTTCCAATCGACGAACTGAGCATCGCTTCTGTTCATGAGGTAAGGATCAGCCGAACGACAAGATCTTCGTGTTTCGTTTGATTATTCCTACCGTGTACTTCTTGTCCATCCGCCGATACCGTCGTTCGCCGATTTGAGAATCGCCAACACCAACAGATCGCATCGTATTTATAACCAAGGGATCATCGGATAAAACGATTTTTTACAAAGAATTAGCGTGGTTCGTTGCTATTCGTATATCGTGCTAATACTATCATTATAAGGATAATTATTATTCTCTGTTATATAGTTCAATGCTAATAAAATTTGGTAAAAATTCGAAACAAGCGGCGGGAAAAATATTATTCCTCGCGTCGTGAAAGTCCAGTCGGTTTATTTTTATACTAGACGAACGTGCGCGTCTCTTCCTATTTCCTCTTATTTCGACATCGTCTTTCGAGGCTGTTAAGATCAATCTTCTTTGGTCGATGGTCTTTTTTCTTTTGCCAGTTCGTCGAACAGAATTAAACGTTTATCGCGGTCGAAAACTGGTTCGATCAGGAATTATAATCAGACAGACGTTTGGAAAGCGATACGTATTTCTGGTTACAGGTTCTACAGTCGGGGGACGTTCAGGCAGAGTAGCCGTAAATGACGGAGCGTTATGAATCGCCCGAGGTTACCACCATATTGACCAAGGAAGAGATTCACAGACGATACCAAGACACAGCCTTAGTTATACACAAAGTAACTATATATCAGTGTTTTGTATTTAAATAACAAAAGATATAAAAACAATGTTTTTGATTATTAATCTGGCCACACTATCTAGGCAATGTATACATGGCCAAAATTCATCCAGTAATCTTTATGCTTCTAATCCAACCTGAAATGTAAATTAGTACACTAACAGATTAATAACCTAATCTAGGTCTAATCTACTTATAACGCGTAGAAACTTTTTAGTATTATAGCCAGTGATGGGGTTTCTTCTCCTATGGCGTAACTTTCTATAGAAAAATTGGTCTCACTGTTCACAATCAGTATCGAATGTTCTAATACTATATATACTATATAACACGGTGCCATTTTCCCTAGGGAAGCCTACCGTGCCCAACACTCCTAATCCGAAGGTTAAATTAACAACAGATTGAGATTAATTTTTTTTTTTTTTTAATTAAAAAGAGAAAACACAGTAGTATATTAATACTTTGCCTACAATAGTTTTGGTAATGTATACAATTAGCTAGGACAAGTATAGTAAATAATAAGCATTGTCCGGATTTTACACTTGTACATGACTATATGTACACTTTTCTTTGAACAATTTGTATGTTGCACGTTACAGGAGCAACAAGACAAGAGAGAGACGATGAGTTATTTAACTTTTGGAAGTAGTCGCAGAACAATGGAGTACAGTAGCTACGGAAATCAGCCGGTCGTTATACGAAGACCAGCTGGTACTCTGGCAACCCAAAATGACCAAAATGTCTCCTCCCAGATGCTGAGGATATATCGAAAGCCTCGAGATAGTTGTGTGATAAATTAACTTATGAAGTTTTTAATTGTAAATTAAATTATCGTTGTTTCGTAATTTTTCGATCTTCGAGCGTCCTTCCTTTCCTAGATCGCTTTCAAAATTAGTCTTCTTTCATTTTTCTCCTGTTTTCTCGACCGTTAATCGTTCGACGATGCTGATTACAATCTTTGATTAGCACATTTATTATACACGAACAGTTATTTAAATATCTATACAATACGATTTGTTTGTTTCACCGAATACAATTCGTTCGATATAGAATAAACGTGGTACAACGTTGACCTACGCGCAGGTCCTGCATTTTTGCGAATTACGATTTAAAATTCGTAATACCTTCGAGCATTACGAAATAGTACAAGCGACAATAATAGCCTGGCGTGATGATCATTGCTTTCACAAGAACAATTAGAGCGATACTCGTGACTTCGTATAAAATAAATATGTAATAAAATACGTAGAGCATAAAAAGATCCACGCCGGTGGATCTGATTTGAGCGCCGGAAAGAATTGGCAATCGAAACAGCGGGTAAACTCACAAAATCACTGACAATTAGCGAACTCGCTGTTTTAATATGGGTTATGACGTTAAAATTAAATGCAGAAAATTATCAGGATAGCTTAAATGTTCCGACATCCACTGCAGTGGAGTTTCCAGAGGCGGCGTGATGCCGTGAGTTATCACTTTGGCTATGAAAGAAAAAAGACAGATACACAATAGCAGTACGCTGCAACGTGAAAAACTGATAAAAAATGAAAAAGATGTTTACCATCTTCCTGATCTGGAAAGACTTCGTTCAATAAATGCCTCAACGTCTTTCTTTGGCCTTCTTCGTTAATAGGCTTCACAAGCTTCTGCACGTATTTGTCTTCGCTTGTGTAACAACGAAACGGTATGTATTTGAAACCCTCTTCAGGGTTGGTAGCCTCCATCAGCTTTCTGTTCACCGACCAAAACTGATCAAACTTGTCGTTGAGCAAGCCAGACCATAACTGATTATGATCCTTTTTTTGCATACTAGAGACTACTTGGCCTCTGTGTTTCAACACATCCGCCTCTTTTATACAGGAAAGAAAATACGCTTCGACAATTTCTCTGCAAGTATAACGTAATCAGATGATACGTCTTTGCATTGATAAACATAAAAATAATGCGTATCGTGTACCTACTTGTTCTGACAGTGCATTAGTACATTCTCCGGAAATTTATCAAAGTGAACGACGATATTCCAAGGCAATTGTACGTCGTTGAAATATATGTCCAAAAGTACGCCAATGGGGTAGTGCCATTTCAAAGGGATACCGTTAAACTCTAACCACATTTCGTGTTCCTGTTTGCTGTCACTTTGTATGTGTCGTATGAAATGTTTGCGTACCTGATCGCAGAAAGAACATAACCAGCAAAGCAGAGTTAAATAAAATAGTCTTCTTAATATGAAACACTTGATTTGTTTCATGCTGATTTACCTTATCTGTGCAGAGAGGAAAATAACTTAACCTAGGTACCATAAGATAGTACGGATCAGGTCCTTGCAGTTCACATATCTCCTCGGAATCGAGAGTGAAGCAAACGGGAATTTTACCATCCCAAATTTCTCTGAGTACCTCCCTGTCATTCGCCATTATGCGTGTAATGACAGATAACGTTTCGTTTAATTCATTCGTGGCTTGAATAACAACAGGCTACCCAATAATCAAGAGGTTATGTTTTTCGTCTGCTACAAATATTGACTATATAGGACAGAGATGGTCGAGCTCAATCTGGGATTCCCCTCGTCGCAAAACGTCGAATAATCGAACGTTTTCGATAGATACTTGTTTCTGACAGTTACGCGTGAAATGTAATCCATTCTTTTCAAACAATTGATTAATACCCTGTTTAAAAACAACGTATACGTATTGGCTAATGAAGCTGGAATCGTTAAAGACACATTTCTCTTCCTTTTACCGTATGAAATATACATAAATAATGACGAAGTATTGAAAAAGAAGGTATAAATAAAGTAGAAGTAAATATCTTCACAAACATAGAGCCTCGACAGCGTAAACAACCCGAATATAAAGCTGAACTGAATAATGTATGTTTGTGAAACTTTCAAATTAATATATTTTAAAAATTATTCGTAAAATAGTTCATTTGGCGGACTAAGCGCATTCCAAAAGTTTTATTTTAATTCTTTTTAAGCATCAAAGTGACTTTGATTAAAAAATGTGAACACGAGCATCTAATCTAAACCTGTAGATCTGGTCAGTACGAACGGACATTTAAATTTCAAGCCATTGCGCGCGCTCTTCTAAAACAATGCCACCTGCGTCATCTAGCGACGGACAGAAGGAACTAACAAACAAGAAAATGGCATTTTTCCGCAAAATTAGCAACTTTTATGCATTGCCGGAGAAATTAAACCGCTTTGTATTCATGAGGCAATCAGAATAATGGTTTCATAAGCAGCAAAAATCGTTTGAATCGATAATTGAAAAAAGTGTCAACCTAGGGTCATGAAAAGTCCTGGCCATCTAGCAGTGATACCCTGGGGACTAATTCCCATAAGTTTTCCTTATTTTTTCCAACTTGTTTTTATTTATTTCGAACTGTGCAAGAGCATTTCATTAGTACACACCTTTCGCCACTAGATGGCGATACCATTTCAATGTCCGCCAGACGTAATTTTTTTAATTATCGAATTTAACGGTGTCATTATTTCAATTAAATCGGAGCCGTAGAATGGTCCGAAAATATGGGCAAGTCGTGAAAACCGTTAATTTCGCAGAAACACGGAATTATCTTTCTTGTTAGTATCTGCACTCACCGCTAGATGGCGCTGGCGGTATGGTTTAAAAAGCGCGCCCCGTAACGTTATTCGAAAACATTTAAAAATAGCGCTTATTCAATATTTTCAGCTGACCAAATTAATCACGTTCTAATAACGCAATATTTTCTCCGACTCTTGTTTATAATCTCTTTTAAAAGAACACCATTCAAGCTGATAAAATTGCGATTCGTCTTTGCGGTAATCGTTAAGATAACAGAACGATATACCTAATTCGTGTCTCAAACGAATAAAATGCTGAATGCTACCGACTGGTAGGGTCTTTGCTTCGCGATAAAAATCAGCAATGAAACGCAAAAGGAAATGTAAAAAAGGATACGCGATAACGGTCGCGAAAGCGCCGTGCACACGCGTCCCGCCGTTTCAAACATAAATAAACGAAGCGGATCTGTTATCAGCCCGAGCAAAGATGTCGGCCGAGTGAACGTATTATCGGTCGAACCTTTGAACTTTGAGAGGGCAGAAAGAAAACTCACTCTCTTTTCGTCTTGTCACGATAAAATGGCCGGCCACCGTCGTGCGTTAATTAGATCGGCCATTAAAATTTGTAAACGCGCACCAGATATCGTATCGATTCCACGCACCTGACGTCCAATTTTGCCCCTTCCCACAAAGAAAAAAAAAAGAGAGAACCAATTCATACTTGGATATATGTTCTAAGATAATTCGAATTTCGCAGTTACATTCCAAGATTCCAATTATGCAATCTTCCGTAAACGCACACATACACACACACACAGGTTTGGCAAACATTCTCCAGCGTGGAAACGTTGTTTCAACTTTCCTATGCAAATATTTTTGTCATCGCTTCTGTCGTTGTTCTACCGTCTTATCAAAGTTGCAACGCGTGCACGAGGTATTCTGGGTGAGGTTAACCTAGGGAAAATGGCGACGTTAGAGAAGGTAGCAGCGTCACTCGTGCGAGATCATTTTACCTAATATTTATAGTAACCATACTATATGGTAACTAGACCGTCCTTCTTTTGCGAGGAGACCCGAGCGTCACCGATTTCGATGTATTCGGAAACCGTTAGTTGCGTAGGTATGTAGAATCCGAGTTTCGCTGCGGACGTGTTTGCGTGGCGTTGCACCTTATGTTTTTGGCCGTTTCCACAATACTTCCTTACGTTAATCTAATCCAAATACTCTAATTTGTACACATAATATCTTACACAATAACTAGTTACTACATATTATTAGTAATATTATCGGTTGGTAAGGGAATATTTGTCAGAATTGGCGGTCGAACGGTAAAATAGTACTCGGCCGAGTAATGCGCCGAGTTTTTTACTCGGCCGAGTCACTCGGTAGGTGTATTCGACTCTTATGCTAGGTTTACACCTACCGAGTAATTCGCCGAGATTTTTACTCGACCGAATCACTACAATTCCGTTCCGTGGCAGAAATCATGGTCGTGTAGGACACCCTTGACACTACGAACCTAAGCGCGTCAGGAAAAGACACATGGCCTGCTTGGGGCATTCGTTACCCTTTGCACTCGACTGTCCCTTCCGAAAAAACATATTCAATTTACTAGAGTATATTAAAACTAATTTGAAAACGAAATTTCAGAATGTAGAAAATTAACCTCTTCACGCCCGTGGCCACGTATGTGGACGTTTAGTTTTTTATAATTGTAATTATAACGGCCACAAATGTGGACGTTATTTTTTTTTTTTGTGAATTTGTATTGTTTTCCCCATTTTTTATTTTTTGAATTACTATTAATATAAAATGAATAAATCGTTAAAAGAAGAAAATAGATTAAGTCATTTTTGTCTCACTATACAAAAAATCGTCCCTGAAGAGGTTAAGGAAAAGAACAACAAACGTTGGAAGCTTCGCTGGAAAAGTAGACCAGACTCATTACAGACCAAAGGATCGGTACGCTTCTGCGATCAACGAAGTCTGCCACCCCCGATCGTTCTCCGGCTCTCACTGTTTATAATACAAATTTATCTGAAGCTGTCGTTTATCGTCGGAGACAGACGGACGGGTCAGCCTGTCCGAGGATGAGACACGAGCGAGCCATGCACACGCGGCTAGCAGCGCAGCTGTGGCGCGCCGCCCGCTCGTACACAATTTCTACGTAACTCGCGCTAGTTATTACTGGATTCCGCGATAAAAAAAAAACTCGACGTAGCAGAAAAGTGAAGGAAGAAAAAGAAGAAAAAGAAAAAGGTGAAACGATAAATGGCCGTTCGATACCCCCGAACGCTCGACGCCGAGCCTCGTACAACGATAGAGCCTAGTAAGTAGACTAATAGACGGACGAATACAATAATTATCCCGTTCGATGCAACGATGTTATTAGTAACATTACTGTGTAGTAGTGTTAGCAGTATTACGTACAATAATGCTGGATAAGTGGTAATCACAAAATTTATTAGGATGCTTTTATTAAGGGGGTAGACACGGCACGTGACCCCGCCGATTTGGCAGGTCGTTATTATAGCAGCTTTTTTCCTCTACAGAAATGGTAATACCGTATCCACTACTGGAACTAAATTTGTTGCGTGACTTGCTCTGTAATATCAGCAATATGACAAAACTCGTCTGTGGGAATGCATTCGGGATTTTTCCTTTGCTGTCCTTATATGAGGAAATTTTGTGCCGGGTGAGCATTCATTCGAAAGAGGAAGGTGCAATGGTTGGCGCTGGATTCGTTGTTTCGGTCACACAACTCCTTTAGCGAACTTACAACACAGGGGTATGAGTTTAACCCCTTGCCTTACGATTTACTCGACAGGTGCGTCAGTCAAAACTGATGGTGTCAACTGTAATCCGAATTAAACTTAAAATTCAATTGTAATGAAAGCTTGAACGACGGAAGTCGCATCTGAACTGTAAGGTGCGTCACGAGTGTAACACGATATCGCAGGTCAAAGGGTTAAAAGCATGAAGCTATGAGACCACGTGGATACGAAAGTATGAGTGTATAATAGTATAAACATGAATATAATAATAACAATACGAAAGCATAAAGCTTTCGAGGAAAAGCCATACGAATATTAAAGCAAAATAGTAGAATGCTTGGCAGACACAAAAGGAACCATTTTCTGATCGCTGAAAGAGTTAAGTTAGTTACATATAATAAAGAACGGAACGGATTACAAACGAGTTTCTACTAAAAGCTACGAAACCTAATCTATAATAATACTATATTAAATTAAGTAAAGTATTATATTACATACACTAACACAAAAGAGTATAAAAACATGAAGGTATGAAGACACAAGAATACGAGAACGAGGCCAAGCCAGTAACTACAACACTACAAAAATAATCGAAACGTATGAAAACACACCACCATAAAAGTATATAAGGTCTCGAAAGTTTGGGCCCTTTGCTCAACCTAAAAATCCTGTTCCATTTTACAAAAGCAAACAACCCGCGTCCAACAGATTAAACTCGATCCACGCTAATTGCGTTAACCCTACGAAATTAATTTTTTGTAAACAGCTATTAAATAAAAAAAGAAACAATCTTATATTCGATAACAGAAGGCAGAGAAAAAGAAATGGGAAGAATCCTCAGTCGTGTCTCTAGCTAAGGTCATCGGTGGATTTATTCTTAGCGGCGACTCTTGATCGAGAACGAAAGCGTGTGTACGATAAACGTACGAGAAAAGAAGAAAAAAGAAATGATCCGGAATCTGGAATCGATAAAGAGAGAAGGACGAAGGCGAGGATCAAAGACAGAAGCAATTCTCAAGGCAGCTAGGATTTGACCTTTGTTACGCGCATATTAATTTAACCCTTCAGCACTCGTTCAAATAGAAGTGTGTTAGAATTTTATTAAAATTTGGATGGGTCAATATTTGTTATTATAAGCAATATAAATATATGTTAAGATTTCAAGCGATCTCCACTTGGCTTTTACGTTAATTTCAGCAAGATTTGATTTTTGGATTTTGGTCGAAACGCGTCACTGTCGAAAGAGTTAATACTGGATTAGACGAAATGCGATAAAATTCGATTACAAGAATTGCATGCAAAGAATAAAATCCATCCTTTTCTTATCTCTTTACGAAGTCGTCGAATTACTTCGGTGGTAATTGGGAAGTTAATTAATACTAAATAATCGTGGCTCCTTGGGGGGTAGCGGGGCCCCTTGGCCCCCCATCTGGGTGCGCCACTGATCGCGGTATCTTTCGACGTCGAGGTTAATTAGCATAAATCGCAGGGGAGACAGCGTCAGACTTCTTCCTTTTTTTTTTTTCTTTCTGTACCAAAGATCAGTTTCAGACTCATCCTACCATTTACATTCTTTATTCTTTTTGTTTCTTTTCTTTTCTTTTTTTCATTTCTGATAGTAACAATTTACCATCGTCGGTACTCGTTTTTGTTCTCCATTCGTCTGGCTCGTTTTGCGATAAAAGAAATTATACGCGTGCAATAAAGCAACCTTCAACCTCGTTAAATGGCTCACAGTTATCTTGTCGACGACGACGACGATGAACACGAGTGAGAAATGTTTCATTTGGTTCGGTGAAACTAGTTGTTTCGTTCGTGAGAATTCAAAATTGCAACATTAAATTATCATTTCTAATACTTGCATCGTCAGTTTGTGCAGTTTTCTATACAACCTTCTTAGATAAATTCATAGAAGCTATGAAAATTCATGGCAGGGATAGCGGGATCAATTTTTTGTAATTTGGATGAAAATAAGGTGACACAAAAGCGTGAAAAACGTCGACGCAGAGTCGAGGCGGTGTATGAGCCGGCACTTCCGGCGTCACGGTACCGGAACTGCACGCACCGGCGGTCTCGGTGTCGCGACGACGAGCAGAACTCGCCCAAAGTGATTTCACGCCCGGCGGAGCGTGGAAACGGGCGTTTACTCGAGATTTTCGTTCATAAATCAAGGCGTAAGCTTTCATGCACCCTTCTACGATTCTATGGGGGCCCGATTCGCTTCGATGGGGGTTGCGTTTGTTGTTCAGTCGTCGTTAATCGATGCACAGGAAACCGGAAGGCTTATAATCGCTGCACTGATACCGTCTTAGTTGTATTAAACCATTGATATCCAAAGTTTCGTATCGAAATCATTTTATCGTGTCTTTTGTGATTCCAAATTTTTATTTATTTTTTTTTTGTATTAGTTATTTAATTAAGTAAATGTTTAACGCCTGAACCCTACCGTTACGGCCGTCTTTGTCGTTAAACGTTTCCTAGCTTAAATATTAATTCATTACTCCAGATTATGTACAGTAAAACAGGATTGAACATTCCTCGCCACTCAGGAGTGTAACGTCCACTTGTCGCAAGCGCTCTCGATAGTTTCTCGCGTGATTTTCGCTCTCAAGTGGACACGTGTCGAGTGGAAATAGAAATATTTTAATCCGAGAAACATTTCGTATCTTTAGGTCGGTTCGGTCAGGAGTCTTTGGGAAAACTGCAGCCGTAAGAGATACCCAATGTTCCCATCGCCTTATTTATACTTCCTCCGAAGAAAAGCCTCGTCACAGGATACACGGTGAACCGTGGAAACACCACGGGAGCTGATATTATTCTGATTTAAAGGAAATCAACAGGTGACTACCGACAGACGGGCAGCGAGTGTGGAAACTTAGAGGCTGCCCTACCTGTTTCGGCTCATTTTCGATGTTATCCCGCAACATGTGCCCGACAAGAGACAGATGGTGGAAAAAAAGTGTTGACTCGAACAGCGGTGTGTGACACGGGACAGTTTAAAGAGCCGCTGTTTCTCTTCTTCTATCGATATCAATCGTTCCCCTTTGATTCGCGAACGTGCTCTGATCATCCTACTCTGTGACGAACCTAGCACCGAGTAATAGTCTAACTACTCAATGCAATAGGCCTACCTCGATTTACTGGTGGAGGCTAATAGTATACCTATCTACCGGAGGCAAACCTAATTTAACCTTTTCGCTAGAAGCGTTTCCTCGGTATGGAGACACGTTGATTGCAAAACGCTTGCGATTGGTAGCCATAGAAATAACAGATACAGATATACTCTGTAAATGTGAAAATTCACGGGTGACTATACTCACTGTCAGTACATAGCGAGGGTTAGGCGTTGGATGACTATTGTCACCGTGCGGCGGTGTATTAGCGAGGGTCAGGCGTTGGGTGACTATATAGTCACTTGAAGTCCGTCCACCACTGACAATGAGTACTGTCAGAAACCACCAGCTACCCCTAGACAACTATTTGAACCTATTAGCCATCCTCATTGATAAATTAGACCCAGGCTAAGGTTTCTTCTTTCTAATTCGTCGAGGGTTCCACACAAGGCGTTCGATTATATGACCGATGGTGGCCAGGAAACGTAAGAAAATTGATGATAAGGACGGTAAGACGCAGGCGAGCTGCTCGCGGAGAAGGATGACGACTCGGTCTGTCCCACCTGTACACGTACACGAATATACTTTGGTCACGATGTGTGCGACGACACGCGCTCGTGTTCCTGTTCGATCCAGCTGCCATCCGCCCCGTCCTATCCAGGAGAAAGGAACGTACAGGTGCGATCGTTAACTCAATTGAACTTTGATAAAGTAAAAATACGTCGAAGAACGTTGCTACGTAAGTATATGCATTGGCAAGAAGCGGGTGTCAGGTTTATCGATCGAGTCCATTATCCTTCGGCTCCATTAATAATCGGTTAGCCGCGAGGCACGGTAAGTGTCTTTTCATAAATTCGAACGGTGACGGGATTAAAATGGTGGAAAATTTATTCGACAAATTGTTATTTGTATCGAATGACCTGTTCGGTTGCGTCCTTCGTGAACGGAGATCGCTTTCTCTAGATTGTCCCGGTGTTACTGTTCGTTCGATCGTGATCAAACGCTTTTGTTGCACAGTTACGACGTTAATTGCCTGCTGTTCGCGGGCTGCTGTTTGTCCGTATTTCTGAGCGTACGCAATTTTGGTGGTCGATCGAGGCGAATGTGTACCTTACGGTGTATGAGAATTGATCGAATCGCGGTAAAAACGGTAACAAACCCTTGAAACTTGATTCTGAAGTGGTTCGATGTGCTTCAAGAGCCGGTGCCATTCAAGACTTTTAAACCTTTCAAGAACCTCAGGATTTTTAAACCATTCCCGACTTTCAAGAGTCTCAAAAGTTTCAAGGGTGCCAGGATTTTCTTCACTTTCGTTCAAGAGCTTCAAGCCTTTTAGGAGTTGCAAGATTTTCAAGAATTTCAACACTATTAGCATTCCTAGGCTTTCAGGACTTTTCGAAACTTCAATCCTTTCAATCTTTCTCAGACTTTCAAAAGTTTCAGAACTTTCAGGATTATTCTCTCTTCTCCTAATTTTGCATAAAAACGACACAAACATGAATTTTATCTACGACTCGTAAACAATGGTTAATTTTGTCCCAATACCCAATGATTCTTGAATCGGTCGAACCTCACTAGTAAACGCTATCTCTCCACCTCGAAAGTAATATCCTCGCGTGTAGTCGAGTATTTAACGAAGAAGAATATTCTCCGTGTCGGCTAATTACAGACAAGGTCGAGCCGAATCGAGCCGAGGCATCGAAGGAAATACGCGTGTCACACAAGCGGGCAAGCTGCACGGTGTGCTGGATCCTCAAGCTGAGCCAACGGACCCCCATAAATGAACGATGCAGCTGTGTGCTCTGAGAAAAAAATATCTTGTACATGTGGCAACGGATGATCGGCTCGAAACGACGAATCAAGCAGGAAACTTGTAAGACGAAGGAAAAGTTGAGAAAATATATTTTAAACGTATAATAAAAAAGAAATAAACTTTCCTCCTATTTGCAGGAAGATCTTCGGAACTTTCGAGGCTTTCAAAGTCTGCAAGGTCCTTGACACTAAACGTACCAAGTGGTATCAAATGACCCTTTTTAAAATTTCAAACGTACGAAGAAGAAACCAGTCTTGATTGTTTTAATTTATAAAAATAAAAATATATATTTGATTATTTGATTAGAAATCAGAAGTTATGTTGCGAATTATTTCCTTGAATAAATTAAGAATTTCTTTCTAATAAAAATCAACGTTTATTTCATAAGGTGTCAAACGACCCCTTACGGTAAGAACATAGTTTCCGTCCGTTCGAAAACTCGCAAGGCTCTCGATGCTTTCAAGACCCGAACCCGCACCTTTTTCTTTAAATTACAAACTGAGACATCGGATTTCCCTCTAAATCCCTAATCTCTTTATCGACCCGTTTCAAAAATTCATTTCTAACATCTTCAGTGGCTCGTACTATCGCCTGATGTGCTTAAACACCATGCTGCTTCTGTCACTTGGCAGCCAATACGTTGCGAGGAATCGAAAATCAACAACGAACGTAAGACGAACGTTATTGTTTCTTGATGTGTATCGTCGAGGAGGGAAGCTAATCGGCTTCTAGAAGAAGGTCGAAGCGATTTTCCTTCTAACGGACGAGCCAAGGGAGCTATGGCGGCGGCGATGGCCAGCAGGAACAGCAAGCGGGCAACAGGTGTATAGCAGGTGCACACACCCCGAGCGACTTCGACAGTGCCGTGGAGAGTTAAAAAGTTTCACGTCCACCTGAAGGTCCCACACGAGAAACCGGCCGACTTTCAACCGTCGTTTTCTTCAGCGCCACCACACCACCCCTCGACTCCCACCCCTCGAAGCTCGCCGCGCCGGCCCACGCGCGCTTCGTCCCATCCTCTTCGTCTTCCTGCCGCGACAGCACAATGCCATACGGGTAAGAACGAGAAAGAGTCCTCGAGAACCGACGCGGCGAGTCCGTTTGCCTCACTCTCGATTCTTTGCTGGCGATTTGGATTTGCAGAAATTCGGATAATTGGAATACTGAGTTATTCGAATTTGGAAAGAAGACGATAGTCTTTCCAGCAGGGAGGAACTAACGAACGGCGAGAAGGAAGGTTAATTCGAAGGAAATCCGAATGAAAACCGGAAGAATAGAGAAGAATGGAGAAAAGGGAAACGGCGGAGAGTAGCAGCTGCGTCTCATTATCGATCATCTATCGAACAGGGCCTCCAGTCGAAGCTACCCTCGGACCTTGGGTGTGCACCGCTACGTTTCCGACCGTTGAACAAAATCCACCCTGCGTCCTGGAACCGTCAGGTGCTTCTTCCTGGACGGCAAGTGGTTTCTCGATTTAATGACACGTTGTCCCACACGAGCGTAGACGTTCACGAACACTCGGCTCGCCTTTGCCTTCGACTTTCGTCCTGCCCTCGTCTCACCGCTCTCTTCGTCAAACCTTTCTTCTCGTATTCTTCCCGGATTTCCGTTCGCCGTTACCAACCACCATCGCACGATTCTTCCACCGGACAAAATCTTTTAAAAGTGCACCTCGAATCGCACCTAATTCATCCAAACTCGTCTTGCACTGGTCAATTTATGGGATTGCCAGTGGAATACCAACGGAAGTGTCGCGAATTCGATAAAAAAACCCTCGATTGACCGCCGATAAAATCCGACGAGCGACGAACAAGGAGCGAACCAGTCGAGCTTCTGTTCCCGGACTCTTGATCCTTTTTTTCTTGTTCTTCGACGATCGCGGTTGCGCAACGTTGGCGGGAAACGAGTTATAAAGTTGTACGCTTTAGGCACCTCGGCGAAACATTGAAAGAAAAACGAATGGCACCTGTGCGCTTCTTTGTCAGAATTTCTTCATCGTGCCAGCAGGTGAAACGGTCGTCCCGACAATCGGCCGCGTCGTTCGATTCGCGTGCAACGGACATTTTTCAGCAACGCACGTGTCCGATGAAAACTTCGGGGCCAATTTAGCCGCTCACCCACCACTGGCCAGTCGTGACCGGCTTACCAGCGTCGTCCATATACGATAATCGTACGAACGACCACTGAGAGATTCGATCTGAAACGGTTTACGGATGTAGTAATTAGCGGTTGAATGAAAAATATCGTCTGTTTTCTCGACAGTTGTTCCATGACTCTACGGAACCGGGACATTTTTCATCCGTATCGAAATTCGAGATGTGTCTGCGTTCAATATTGAGACGATATAAAGTCATTCGGATTATTAACACGTTCCGTGCCAAGCCCTTTTTGCCTGACTTGTCATTCAGGCCATTTGATATTTCGACCCAATTCGCACCAATTTATGTTTAGTATTCAATTATTGTAAATATAACAATTAAACAAATTTATGTGGTTTGTTCTATACTGCATTTTTTACAATGCTCATCCTTTTGGTGGAAATATATTTCATAGAATCAAAGTTGTCATAAAATGTATGTTTGCAGCGTTTTAAATGAATACGTGTCAATAAGAATGGGTAGAGGGTAGGAGGTGTGCTCATTTTAAGGACTACCGGAGGTCTCGATAATAAGGCTGTATAATATTCTTCAGGATTTAAGGATCGGACCATAGGATTGTTGGAATGTACGGGGTGTAATCAAAGATGCTCAAATAACCCTTTGACTGCGAGCTGTTCTGAAAAAGTGAAGCACGGGAATGGTCCCCTCCGATTTTGATGAAACTTCGTAAGTTTGACACTGCCGTTACGGACTGCTCCACAGTCCGCTACGCTTCTTAGTTTCCACGATTCCCTCTTCGCTATTGAATCTGGACAGGTCCCCATACCACATTAATAAATTGTATAATTCTTTAACGGTGGGGTCAAGTTTTCACTGACCCGATTTAAAATTTGATTTTAACCCGTATTCCAGTGTTTCCAATAGAACTAAGGTCTTCAGTTTACATTTTAGAATACTGAATACTTCAAATACGATTGTCTGAACTTTCCTTAACCTTTTCGCGCCCGCATTCTCGGGAGCCTACCGTCCCTCACAGCCCGCCCGTTCGCGGGTAGGTTTGATTAGAAGGTAAAAAAGGCAAGTATCAAAACTTATATAAAACTTATATAAATTGTAATAGAAATTTACACACTGAATGAACGCCAGTCCCAAAACGGTTATTATCGGCAGCGGGCAGCTACGAAAAGTACAAGCAGCCCGATATTTGCCGTTGGCGGGCAGTTACGGAAAGTACAGGTGCCCGATGTATCGCATTGGCGGGCAGCAAAACGTTAAAAATCAATTTCATTTCCAACAAATTTATTTGTGCTACCAGGCACCTACTTATCACGCTTATTTATAATTGCGCAAAAAGGATCGTCTTTCTTATAAAAAAAAAAATCTCAAGAAGAGTCTTCTCTTGTTCCAAAAGGAACAAAAAAAATGTGATCCTCTTTCAGCCTGCACCTTCCCATGCTATTTTCGCAGTGTTCAGGGAAGCTAATCCCGAAGGTGTAACGATCTTTTCGTTCGTGAGAGACAAGAACCCGGTTAGCGGATTCTTGGTCGTTCGAGTGGACGGAACAAGTGAAGTGCAACGGGCGACCATGCCTTTGGTAAGGGAGCTTTAATGAAATTCAAACGCGATCCTACAAGGCGTATCAATTACGTATCCACCCCCAGCGTCTCTTGGTCGGCGTCTTCGTAAAACGGTTGGCGCCCCTTTCTCGACATTCCCACGCGTCGTTCGAGTCGTCGCCGGCCAACTCCTTCGGGGTCGTTCCACTCGACTCCCCAGTTCCGTCTGTCCGTGTAACGAGCCTCTTCCGTTATTAATCCACGCTTCTGTCACTCTTGCATCCACGAAAGTTGAACCTTTTTTCCCTTCGAAATCCGTCTGAAAAGTCTTGAAAGTTTCGAGGATCCATCGAGCCTCGAAATTCGTTAAAAACCCTGAAGACCGGTGACTGAAATGATAATAACGATGGACGACGATGGACTGTCGTGGAGGAGCAACAGATCGTAGCCGAATGTAACCGTCGCGATCGAACGAACCCTCGCATTTCGATTGCTGAAAGGAGGAAGGCGGAGGAAGAGGTGGAGGGCAGAACCGAAAAAGGATCGGCGTGTGTGCCCCTCGTGGAACGAAAAAAAAAAAAGAAGAAAAGAAAAAGAAGAGTACCACTGTGGGAGATCCGCGTACGCAGGGTGCAAGCCGGTCGAGAAGTCGTGAGAGGAAGCCTGGTCGGTAAGAAAAGGACGAGCAGAATCACCTGCGGTGCACCTGCTGTGCAGGGGGCTCCTTCGGTCCCGTATTAAAAGTGTATCAGGCCTTCCTCCTTCTCCTGATGTTTCCTCGGCTCCTCTTCGTCCTGTTTCTCGCGATCTTCCCCCTCGGTCTCGTCCACTTCAATCTTTCTACTTCTTCAACATCCTCTTCTTATGATAATTGCTTCTTCGATCGATTTTATTAGACGAGATCCTTACTATTTCCCTTCCTTCTGATTAATAGCAAACTCGGAATTTACAGTTTCACGATTAATCATGATGTTCCGATAAAAATTATGTTAGGTTAGCTTTCTCTTATGATAATTACTCCTTTGAGAATCTTACCGAGATCAGTGCCTAAGCATTCAAAATTCTAGTTTAATTTATAATACTTTGACCGAAGGTAAGTTGAGTTAGGTTAGGTTGTATAGATTTGTAACGCTGTTTTTATTATACAGGGTGTCCTGTAATTAGTGTAACATTGGGAAATGGGGGGTAGCTTTGCATAAACGTTGTATGGGGCTTCGTTTTTGAATTATTCACGAAAAACACCGACCAATCAGAGCGCGCGTAGAGCGCAGGCTTAGCCGTGATTCGTTCTAGTCCAACGTCCCGGTTCGAAGTTACCTTATCACGGCTGAGCGCTGATTGGTCAGTGTTTTTCGAGAATAATTCAAAAACGAAGCCTCCTCCGACATTTTTGCAAAGAAAATTGTTGTTTAGAATCGTCTCAGCTACCTCTCCATTTCCCGATGTTACACTAATTACGGGACACCCTGTATATGGTTTTTAAAAGAAAAATTCAGGTTAAGTTTCTCCTTGCGATAACTATCCCTAAGCTTAGATCAGGTTTCTCTTCGCGTGCTTTAAAACACCTCGTATTAATCCTTCCCAAAACCAATCGAAAGAAACCTTTTCATCGGTTACTTCTAACCTAACACGAGCAATCTTATTATTCCAACGAACCGAATAAAGAATAAGACTATTTATAAGTTGAGCATCTATTTTTAAACAAAATTCAGGTTTGAAAGAAAGAAGAAGAAGTGGTAGGAGGAGGAGGAGGAGAAGGAGGTAAAGGAAGACGAGGAGGACGTTGTCGATGGATGTGAAGGGAGGATAGCGATGCGGCAAGGTGCTGCCAAGGTGGCGGTTAAGGCAGCTGATCTTCGAATAGCAGCAGGTGAATGCGAAGGAGTTTGGTTCGTACTCGAAGAAGGAGCGAGACGTCGGGGATGGTTGTTGCGGTAGACGGTGCCTCTGGCCGTGGAGGTGGAAGAGGTGGAATCCACGCGTGCATAAAAGGTGTTTCGTTATTGTTACCAGGCGCTCACGATGCAGGTCCTTTCGATTATTCCCGTGGCAACCGAACCGAACATATTCTTGTTATTTGAACCCTTCAACGCGTCGTAAATAAATATTGGCAATCGTTAAGAAACCTATTATGGCGTAGGTGTTTTAATTTTTCATTCCGCGAGCGGCTGTTCAAGGATTAATCCTTAGATCTTGCGCGAGGGGCTACTTAAGTAGTACCTACTGTATATTTCTTACTGTAATTGGGGGAGGAAAATATTATTTTTGGGAATGTGGGAGCTTAGAAATATTATTATTTTTGGGAATTCGGAAGCTTAGGAATATTATATTTTTGGGAATTCGAAAGCTTAGAAATATTATTATTTTTGGAAATTCGAAAGCTTTGAAATATCATATTTTTGAGAATTTTTAAGCTTCGAAACATTATATTTTTGGGAATTCGAAAGCTTAGAAATATTAAATTATTGGGAATTCGGAAGCTTAGGAATATTATATTTTTGGGATTTCGGAAGCTTAGAAATATCGTAGGTATTTTTAGTAACTTGGCAACTTTAAAACGATATAATATACAAAACCTAGAAACCTCTATAAAAATATGTTCCTAACCTACTGACATTGTTCCACGATAAAATGATGAAATTAAAGAAAAAATATATAGGAGCCGAGGATCCCAACGGTTGCCAAGGAGTGGCGCAAGGTGGCCAAGGGAATCTGTGAAAGTTAACGGTCGAAGGCGGACAGAACAAGTGCACGGACGGTGGCACTTGTGGGAAGAAGGGCACACGGTGTGTTCCCTGGACGAGGTTACGGCGCAGAGGGTGCACGAAGGTGGCGGGTTCCTTCGTGGCCGTCGTGGCCGTCGAATTAATAGGCCATCTGGCTTCTTCGTAGCTCCTTCGAGGAAGTCAATGTTTTAGGAAGTCCATGGGAAGCGACGACAACGGAAAGACCCATATCATGGGAACGTACGTTCGCAAGGAAGTCGTGTACGGGTACACGATGTCCGCTTCCCTTTCTCCCTTCGTCGTCCTCATCGAACGAAGGGGAAGAACAAGGTGTAGGTGCGGTCACCGATAGAAAATAACGCCTCGAACGTTTGTCCACGCTCCCTTGGGATCATTTTTCTATTTTTGCTTCGTTTTTCAACCGGTCAGACGGTTATGGGGTATCCTTAACCTGGGAACAATCTTATTCTTATACTTTAACTGCTCGAAGATAGTTGTAATGGACGTATCTTCTCCAACGACATATTCTGCAGGACGTTGTACAGTTTATACACATTAGCAAATTACTTCATTCTCGTTGGGATAATTACTGGACTCGTATTTAAGGGGGTAGTATACATTTATTTAATTGTTTTTTTTTACCATATTTTTTTAATCAGTAGAATTTATTTTAATTTATTAATACTTTGATATATGGTAGTATAGATATTGAAGTATGTCGACAAATTTTTTTATTAATTTTTCGAGCGTCTGAATGCAAAAATTCATATTGATTCTTCAAGAGTACATGATTTTTCTAAATCGTGGTCGCCACGTCAAAAAACGTTGTTCTGAGAAAAATGCGAAATCAGTTTTCGTTCCACTGGGCTTACTAGCTACTAGGCCTCTTACTGTACTGCGATTTTCTGCCTCTTCTTGATCGGTTTGAGGGTAAAGACGGTTTCTACCTTATTTGTATAGGAAAATACTACGTAAAACTGCAAAGAAAAAGAAACTATTTTTTTTAAATAAATGTATACTACCCCCTTAACTTAATTAAGCGCAACGCGACGTACAGTGGTCGATTTGTCTAATTTTTCAGCCAAATATCGATATTACTTGAAATTAAAAAAAAGAAAATTGAAATTTCTTACCAGATAATAGTTTTAATCGTCATTCAGTTGAACATCTTCGTTGATTACAGTTGTCTTTCTTCTATATTGGCAGTTGACGCCTTTTTAGGTGCTAAGCAACATTGGTAAAAACATTTCTTTGATAGTTCCGTTTCCTTCTAAGATTTCTAAGAGTAGGAAAGCCATCCATGCTCGACACTGTACCAGTAAAACAGCAAACTCCCGTTGAAAATTCGTCATTCTTCGAATGAACAATAATCTGAAAACCGAGCTAGCAAACATAGTCGCGACGCGATCTAACAATTTATCTCGAAGACAAAGGAAAAATGAAAAACATTGCATAATCGTGGGTGAAAACAATACTCGTCGGCGATTATCAAAGACGATCCCCGACGGTCCAAAGCCCTTCACCAGTCACGCTGAAGACAGGAGCCCTCGTAGATCCTATCGCTTACCCTTCTAACCTCTCTTTATCTTCGTCCATCCTTCTTCCACCCTTTCGTACCTTTCATTTCCCAACGTTCATCGTTGCCGACCGGTCCCCGGCTTGCGATCGCATTATTTCGTTCCACCGATTCATCCGGACCTTCCATCGACCGCAAGAATTACCGGGGACAACCGTGGCCCTTGTTGGTCGCGTAAGAAAGGTATTGGCGCCAGGTAGTTAACCATCAAGATCTCGGATCTTGCGTCGTCAGGGATGGACCTTCATTTTTCCGCTCCAGGTTACTGATTGCTAAAAACCCTCGGATTCTCGGTTCTGGAGAAACCAGTTTCTCTAGAATTCGGATACATAGTGGCGCGGTAGGAGCGTCGTTATCCCAATTTACAGGGAGAAGGGGGAGGGTATAATGGTCAGGATAAGGGAAATCTTGGAATAACGAAGTTTTAATTTTATTTTTAAGCTTGTTATCGGTGAACGAGAAAGGACAAATGATTCAGGGTGTACTTTATTGAAATCGATAGGATTTCTTATCTTTCTTTTTAATGAAACTGACACAGGTTTTTCAGTCGTTGACTGATAAAACGCTGGTGTTTTTAAAATCGTTGATAATATTTTCTATACAATTCAGTTTACTGACTTATATGTAGTTTATTTACGGGTTAAAATGATCCAGCATCCATCTTTCGACAGCGTACGACGCACAATAGGTTCAGATAAAACTGCAGCCACAAAATGTTCCCCCTAAGGATCTAAAAAAAAAAAAAAAAAAAAAAAAAAAGATGTTGAAGAATATCAAAGGTGCAGGAGGACCACGTGCATACGCATTTTCCTTCTGGACAATTCGCTGAAAATACCACTAGAAAAAAGAAAGAAGATCTTCCAGAATCTGCTCGTCGTCCCCCACAATGGTGGGATTACGTAGGCGCCCTTGGGATACCTATTCAACATTCAGCCTCGTCGAATAGAGCCTCGGGATCGTGATGCACCCACGCGAAAACTTCGATAAAAAAAAAACAAGAAAAAGAGGAAAACAAGAGAAAGAATAAGACAGAAATAACGGTAAAGGAAAGGTGTCGAGCAACTGCAAGCCGTCATGTAAATTATTACTGAAACTTTGCAGGCTACGTATGAAAATAATATTACGCAAGATTATAAAAAAGAAAAGAAAAAAAAAAGAAAGAAAGAAAAATTGCGAGTATCGTTAATATTTCTGAAATTGGTAAGCAAATCGATAAATTGTTTAAAGAGCACAAGTTGGTCGAGTTGGCCCTATTATTCGGTACACGTACGTGTTCGTCCACCTGTTGCTCCCTCCTCTGACTGCGCGCCCACCGGCTAACTCGTTTCCTACAGGCTCCACGAGTGCCTGGACCACGAGAGAGGGTAAGCTCCTCTTCAACGAGGAGAGGAATGAACGGGAGAAGAAAAAGAGAGGAACGAGATGAGTGAGCCGCCCCCAGCAGAGCATGCAGCCTCCGTTGGCTCGTTCTGTCCCACGTTTACCTACGGTCCGCTCGATTCTAGTTCCTTTTCTTTCAATTTATTACCACTTCAAATTTTCAATTATTCTTCGTGATCGACGAAAATTAATACTATTGATCTTATACATCTGTAGGCTCTTCGACTTTTTTTTAAGTACAACAGTGCACGTTCATTTAACAATTTTCGTACTCCAGTTACGATACGTAAATTGCTACTGAATGATGAAATGTTTACTCATACAAATCAGTTTCTCTTATGACAATAGTTTACGACATCGTTATAAAGCGTTCGAGCATCTTCTTCAATACAAAGATTTTTTTGAAAATATTTCGAGAACTAATAACATTTTTGTCATAATACCCTAATAACTTTTTACGCAAAATAAACAGAAGTAACGATCTGTGCACCAAAAAATATACATTTCCATTTAAAGAAATGATGCAATTGTTAATTGCACATGCACTGTTGCACTAATAAAAAAAAAATCGAAGGGCCTACAGATGTAGTTCTCTTCGAGCCATTTATCTTTCTCCTTTGGCATTTTTTCGTAAATGCATTAATAACGGTGTTGTGATCTGAAACAATTGCGTGGACCACCCTGTATAATATTATCTCACTTTTGTTTAACACTTGGATGCCTTTTTCAAGTCAAAGCAGCCAGAATTTGACAATGTGGCAAGATATTGTATATAACCATGGAAATTATCCGTCCTATTTTCTTTTTGTAAATAAAGTTTTTCGCATTAAAACAAAAACGATATTTCTTTTCGCTCTACCTATTATATAATTTCTATACTAACCTAGGTTAAGTTACAAATACTACCTAACCTAAACTTTCTCCTTATACTAACCTAATAAAAAACTCGTCTATTTACGCCCACGAATCGTTCGGTTAGGTTAACAATACAACGTCAGATTAAGAAATTAAACATTGAGTGAACATTCAGTTTGAATTGGCTTAAAAATTTGACATTTCCTCGTCCAAGTAAATCAATGAACGTCTCCTTTAACTGAAAATTAAAGAACGACGCGAAGATAACTTAGGAGATTAATATCTGTAAAGGGAACAGAATTAAGAGCGTCAATTACGATTACACAATCGGAATTTTTGGCTGAGAGCAGATCACGAGAACCACGAAGAGGCATTTCTTTGTGCACCCGATCCCCAGAATCCCCACGGCCAATGTGTGGTGCCCTCGAAAGACGGGCATACGTGTCCCGGGGTCCTTAAATCAATCATTTTATGGGCGTTTCAAGAGGCCGCCGTGCTTTCGTTGCTTTATACGAGGCAAAGTGGTCGGGGGCAAAAGAAGATGAAGAAGAAAAAGGAAGAGGAAGATGAAAGACGAGGGGAAGAAGCGAAGAAGCAAGAAGCCGCCCCCCAGCAGAGCGTACAGCCTCTGCGGCTCAGCATTCTGTCCCACGCAATGTTACGGTCTGCTCTTCAGTAGTTCCATCGTATTCCTTTCACAATTTTATAGTAAATGTTAGACAAAGTTTCTGTTTTGCAATCGGACAAATTATTATGGATTTATAAACGAAACAGAATATTTTGATGCCTTTGTCAAAAACTTGAAAAAGAAGCTAAATATCGTAGAAACGAAATGCTAGGAGCTGAATTTCCTATTATTTTACCGTGACACTGAAAATGTTTAAGGTTAGGGTTATCGATACGTCCTCGAATCGTTAGGTCGGGTGAAAAATGGAAATAGTTTTTGGGAAAAATCATAGCCTCTATGTTTAAGGAATTAGGAAAATGGCGGGTTACCTCATCAGTAAATAAGAATACGAATCTGATGGATTAATATTTACGGAATGGAGGAGAAGTATTAATTCGGAACTCGTTGTAAACATATACATATGTCGAACATCAACCAGACAATATCAGTCGTTTACAAGTTATCGCCCTGTAAACAAATCAGTCCGTACGAAAACGACAATCATGGAGCAAATTGAGTACCGTGTCGTAATCAAATTCCTTCTCAAGCAAGCCATTTATTATCTGTTTCCAAATTAAAAAAAAAAAAAATGAACTGAGAGGTAAACAATTTAAAGACGACGAAGAAGCGAAGAGAGCGATTTCGAGTCATTTTGAGGACAAAGATAAAACATATTTTATTTTTATGGTTTACAAAAGCTAATTTTAAGGTCTCAGAAATGTATTGAGCGTATGGGGGATTATATTGAAATAGAAAAATAGTTTAGTGAAATAGCACAGTGAAAATGGACGTATGTAGTCAGACACGCTGAAACTCTAATTATTAAGAATACAATCAATGAATTTTTAAATTTAACCTTTCAGTTCGATAGTCCTGGTCCAGTTCCATTATCAGCTTAAGACTAACGCTAATAGCAGGTTATTTTATCGCTTCTTTTGGTAATTATTTGATTGTAAAAAATTTCAGGTGCCGGTACCGGTGACCCCCGCGGCAGCCAACGTGTTAATTTACATCCCCTTCATTCCGTGGACTTTTGGACCTCCCCTCGTATGTACTCTTCTGGTACCCACGTTGGATCAAGTTTTCCATTGGGGTCAGAAAATCTAGAAACAGGCGCCATTGACCGATCGGTTCGTCATAGACCCAGAAGACGGTAACGCGAGTCCTTTTTCGGCGTCGAGGCTGACCTAATTGGGACCACCCTGCTAGTGTCCTCTTATTCGGCGATCGCGTAATTAACCCGATTTGCTGCTGCGGTAGGTCCTTCGAAATTTTAGCAACACCGTCATCGAAATTTCCAATAAAAACAAACCTATCTTCTACGGGTAAGGTTAATCTTAATCCTATCACGCTTCAACTAACATTAAAGGGTTAAATTTTTGAATAAAAGACTCTTAACCTGTCAGCCGTGACGATCTCTTTTCAGACCACCTATGTGCGTCGCGAGAATCAAACGATGACTGATATAGTCGTCAAACACAGAGTAAGTGACAATGTTAAAATATTGGATCAAAAAGACGGCTTTATTTTATAAATTGAACCATTTTATTACTCGTTCTCGTAACATAAACATAATTAACAATTCAAATTGCTGCTGTAGAGTGGTGATTCTTTTCTAATCTTATCCTTATAACAACGTGAACACCTTCGTGTAGGATTGTTTGTTGCTGAAGTGCTTGATTCACATTTTTTATTTGTTTATTTTATTCCGGTCTGGCCTCAAAATATTCTACACGTCGTGTTTGAGAATATGTTTTAGTTTTCACTAAAAGTACAACATTTTTACACAAACTACTGACATTTCTCCGTGACGTCAGGTTAAAGTTTTGGAAAGAAGTACTCGCGGTAAGACTTATTATTTATAAATTTCTAATGCAGGGCGCGTGCACGCATTACACACGCCGCGAGTATTGAAACGCATTCGAAGCAGGGGGCAGGTCTGCCTACGTCTCCTCCGAGTATATTAGGATGATTCCGATGCGTCTCCCTGTATCGTTGCGCGACCGAACCTGAACAAAAAGAGCCCAGAGAAAGGTGGCCCAAAAGAACATCACTTACCCCGCTCACAAAATTATCCTTATGAAATAAAATTTGCAAATATACCAATAACCATTAAACGCATATATGCGTCCAAGTCCAAAGTGAACCGTCGCGTCGTAGAAACTTACAAAGTATGTACTTGCATTCGATAAATATTGTCCTACGCTTTTGATACAAAAAATAAATGTGAGTGTGGACAATATAGAAGAAGGGAATTATTACTTATTTTATTTTAAATAAGGAATATTCAATGAGTCCGCGAAGGGTTAATTATTGCCAGCCTGTATCGAAGCATACACGGAATAAAAAGATCCCACGGGATAAATAAAACATGCTTCGCGTTTTAATTGTAAACAAATCAGGTTTAATATTGATACCGCGTGATTTAAAAATCTGGCAGCCCGAAGTCCGGTCGGTCGGTGGAGCGAAAAACAAGCGGGCATTGTTCAATGATTCCTTGGTGCTCGCTGCGAAAGAGTTATTGCGACCACGTTCTTTTTCTTTTTTTTTTTTTGTTTTTCGAACGCGGTTAGTCATGTATTCGTACGGGAGCAGTTGCGAGCCGACTGTCTCCTTCGCGGTGAACAACGTGTGGCCGAGGAAGAGGAAGGAGCCGCGGGGATAAGAAGAAAGCTCGCGAGGGACTCCCACAGGGCAACCCACACACGATCGGAACCGAAGGGATCATCGCCTTCCACCGTTCAAAACCTTTCGTTCGAGCGTGCGGGCTGCGTAACGGAATCGGGAAATTTTATTCCGTCGTCGAGTGACGGATGTGCGCTCTAGCCTGAGTTCGTATGCAACGGGCAGGTTTTTGCTCGAATGGGAATTCTCGATGAGTAAATGCGTACACCGACGAGCATCATTGACTTTTCCAGGGAAAACGGGGAAAGAAATTCTATCGTTTGCCTTATACTCGGATGTTACTACTCGTTATTGTATTAACCGATTCGTTTCGAAATTATTCATTATAATAACAAGTGAATACGGCTGTAAATTGCGAAGCCTTCGATCGAAATCAATGTTTCATGGCATCTGTCATTTGTTTTGACACATCTTTCCATTTGTATAAAAATTGTGAAGAAATAATGGTATTTTGTCATCAATTTCACTTGAAAATGAAAACTAGAACCTTTTTACCATTAGAGGCCGTATTTAAATTAGGCAGTAACAAAGGAGGCCGCTATAATTTTTTATAGCTTATACAAATATGTATAAATATTCATCCAGATCTTTAAAATTTAATAAGCATGCGGCCTCGAGGCCGCACGTTCCCCACCTCTGACATATACTTTTATTTGCTCGAAATGTACAACTTTGTTGATTATATGGAAAAAGTGATCAAAGTTGATGGCATCACTCATAAAATTTTGTGTGAAGGTGAACCTGACATTTCTTGCATATGTCCACATATGTGAAATATAAACACATAGACAGAGATCTTGTAAATGCCTTTTGACACATGTACGATGAGTTTTGTATAATAAGTTCATTTTGACTGCAATTTGTTGCAGTCTTATTTTTCCAATTTTATCCGCTGCTCGAAATCAATTGTTTCATTTCAATTAAATATCAACCCATTGTTAAAGTAAGATGAAAAAAAGAATTCAAGCAAAGATGGAAAAAAAAGCTCAGGCAAGTAGAGATAAAGTTTAAAATGCAGCAACGAAATTATTAAAAAAATCAGAAACTATCTGAGTGATATGTTTAATTTATTAATAATAAATGTTACGTTCTATATTTATTTTCTTTTTCTACTATTATTATGGGACAGAGGGAGTACTTTTAATCCAACCTCAACCAAAGTTTAACACCCGGCAATTTTCTAATATTAATAATATTAGTTAGGTAAAAACAGGTGGTGTCTACGTACGCCGCCATTTTCCCTAGAGAACTCTCCGATGCTCCACACTGTACAACATTGAGTAAACCCTAACCATCCCCAAGAAAAATGATCATTTACAAGAAGAAAGTTGCACCATTCCACTTATACTTGGAAATGACCAAGGATCATTCCTACGCAACCAGAATTCGCTACGTTTTCGAAAATAAAATAAACGATAAAATATTTTCAAAGATCCTTACGAAGAATATCGACTGTACCACGACCCGTGTGACGTTCGAAGCGTCAACCGCCACGGTGGTATCCAGGTCCCGGAAAATTACCTTCCTAATAAACAATTCATCGTAGCCGACGAAAAGATAAGTGGGGAAAAAAAAAAGGATCTGCATCGACAAACCGAGCCACGATCGCGATAGTTACACGCGACACACGTACAAACGCCTCGGGCACCGGAAGAGCGAGCAAAGAAAACCGAGAGACGACGGAGCGAAACGAACGATAGTCGAAGAAGAGAAGCTGAAGAAAAGAGCGAGGCAGAAGACGTTACACGCTCGGTGAACTGGAAGGGATAAGGGTTGAGGGTGTGAGGTGGAGGGGGCTGTTTGGTCCGGGTTAAGTTAGGTTAGGGGTCTCCCCACTCCTTGTAAGCGTGGCGACCGCCTCCCAGGGGCCCTGGGGGCCCACGAACACCGCACCATCCTCGGCCCTGACTGACAGAGACACTTCAAAAACCAACAAGGACGCGACCAACAGAAGGAACGAAGGCCACCGTACACGTGGAACAGAGACCGGACGAGAACCCACGTAGAGAAGGAGAGCGTGAACGAAGGAAGACAGAGAGGGAGGGTGGGGAAAGAGGGGGGAAAAAAAAGGGAAAAACGAACCGAAAACCCACACCCGAGGCTGGGACTCGCGAGGAACCTCTTGGTGCTCTCAGTTCGAACCGAGCATCCTTGGAAACTGGCGGTTCGATTCAGACTTTTCGATTATACGTGATCGTTCTTCGTCTTTGCTTTATTTCATTCTGATTAGTTGTCGTCGCGCGCACGTGTCCCGGAAAGCGTGAAATCATCGTTACCAGACGAATCCAATACGCAGTGGCTTCTAACTTCTTCGAAGATCGACTCGACGGTGTTTAATATATTATGTATACTTGACCGGGAGCACGTGGGCCGCGATACACGACCGGATATGCAGCGTGCAGCCTGACCGCATCCACGTTGATCGTTCAAAAGTGACACTCTTCTTGGAAGAAGGATTTTTTCTTTCTTTCTTTTTTCTTTTTTTTTTTTATTCTTTTGGTTGTTCCTCTTCTCGGTGGCACTGGAACCGATGCATCGAAGGGAATATTGGCGGACGACCGGCTGGACTCGTCATTGGTGAGTTTCCACGGGTTTTCTTTTCTCTTCCTGTTCTTGTTTACGCGCCGCCGCGTCCTTTTCGAGGCGGACGAAGGTCGCGGCTCCTCCAGCTCCGCTGGTAAATATTGCACGAAGGTTGGGAGACGGACGGGGGACGAATGCAACCGTGTATAACGTCCTATGTAAATAAGCTCGGCTCGATTTTCTTCTTTCTTTTCAATGTTTCATCGTGTTGCACAATATCGTATAACCTGGAAATATATATACATATATTGTGACGCATCCCCGGAACGACTGGAAAAATATTATGAAAAATTCCGAGTAACACTCACCCTTTCTTTAACGCGTTATTTAATCGAGAAGCGTAATAAAATTGGATCAAAAATTTTTTCTTTTTTATTAATCAAAGTCGAAGGTGAAATATTTGAACCGAATGATATTTTGCCGTGTTCTGCAAGGATTTGAAACGACAATTTTTATTTTAATAGGTTATGTTCAAGAAAACTCACTTTCCTTCCATTCGAAACTTAAATAAATCGCGTTCACTAATCGAGAGGTAAATAATTAAGTAAAACGGTAGAAAAACTATGATGAAAAATAGATTTTCCCACGATAACGATTAAAGACCAGTGGCCCGTGGGGCGCCCAACGCGTTCAGGGTTACCTTACATCCTTTTAAAAATATAAATAATTTATTCATCATTAATCGAATCATCTTCCAAAGATCTTCGTGCAATATTAAAGTTTGGAGCTCGAGCCGTTGATCGATCCAGATCCTGAGGTTATCGTTTCGTGACTCATAATCTCCTTTTTACATTTTGGATGAAAATGATCCACGAGATGTTAATCGATCAGCTTCCACGAAACGATAGCTTCGAAGGATCCTCGAAACCAGTTTCCTAAACCCTACTGGATGTTGAAAAGGCCCGAAGAACGAGGCTTCTTCCAGTGTGTTTACGGAACTCCACCGAATTCGACCAGAGACGATCACTTTCCAGAAATCAGAATTAATTCATGGAAACCTTGACATCGTTGACAAACAAGTAGGTACCCTGAGAAAATGATATTTTCGTCCCTTGCTTGGGATCTGATTTTAAATGTAAAAGGTTTAAAAAGTGCAAAGTAAAAATCATATTTTTCTTCGATCTGGATGTCGCGGTTAGCCTTAGGGTTGATTTTTCTAAATTCCTCTTATTTCTCTCGAATACTTCAGCAAGCCTACTAATAGGCTTTTCGATACTACCCACTGGTAACTGAAACTCAATTAACAAACGTTTGATTATTATTATTTTTAGTCTATAACACTGTTGAAATAATGAAAGTTAAGTGTGCTACGTTACTCCCCCTAATTCTCAATTACCATCAAATTATAAAACAGTAGGGCTTACTTTTCCATTCTAGAGCGGTAGATATAATGTGTTCAGGAACTGAATATTCCCGAAACTTAATTTTCCAAATCTTCCGTCAATCACAGCCGGTGTGCTCGCAACCGTCCGAATCGAAACGCGGTAGATTCGCGATCACCGACCAGCCGGTTTTCTGAAAATCGAAAAGGAGACCGTGTCACGGGGGGGGGGGGGGGGGATAGGGGGTGACAAACGTCGTGGCGTCGAAAACGGATTCGCCACAGCGTGCGACAATGCGCGGAGGGTCGGATAAAAAGGAATCTCGGCCGACGATGACAGAGGACGGGGTGGCACCAGGTTCCTGGCCCCTATAGTAAGGGTATTTTTCGAGTTCACGGGGTACAAGGGGGGTCCATAGGGATTATCTCGGGTCAGGTAAGAGGCCGTGTTCGATTCGACGCATCGGATGCAACAATATGACCCGCAGGGACGTTCAATGGCGTTGCGCAACGATTTGGTGTGTTTGCTCGTTGAAAAGAGTGTGGGAGTCTTCCGTTCGATGGATCTGGAACGTGGAAAATGGGGGGCGGGGATTTTTCCCCGATGTAACGTGCTTTAAGATTCGCCGGAAACCGGATGAAAGATTCCTCGGCCTCGACACCTGCGGGGCCTCGGAACAGCAAACACGGCCGATTCGTTCTGAGAACGGTCCCGATCGTGGGCAGCAGCGCGCCAATGGGACACAACGGCTTTCGGCGAAAATCTGTTTAAGTACATTGATAGAGAACGAAGTGTAGTTTAACGCTGTGCAGTCGGTTTTTTTATTTTCATATTTGCTTCCGTTTTGCTGTGGCATTCGGTGAAAGCCGGTAGAAATTCGTCAAAGCGAAACGCTCATGCTATGTGATACTCGTAACTTTGATGTACGATTCTAAATGACTTAGCTCGGAAAGATGAAATTCAAATGAATTATAAAGTTTAGCAGCGCCGCGTATATGCGCTGCGCTGTTTCAATTCGTCTGTGGAAGCCCGGCGCCGTAAAATATGCGTCAGTTTCATTTCAATGTTATAAATATAATGTTAACAAAAACATCCAATGTCATTTTAAGTCATACAAGAGAAAATTTCGTGGGCTGTGGTACAAGATTATCTTCTCAAGCGCCCGTAGCGAACGTGTTAATAAAGATTCTATTCAATCCATTAAGTAACGCAGAATGTTAACGGCTTGTTAAATAATAAGAACTGATCGAAAAGAATAGGGATTTTAATTAGTCAATTACAAGCAATATTTTCAAATACTTGATAGTTTAATCAACCAAGAAAGTAAAACAGTATACCAAATTTATTCCAAATAAATATTGAAAATAAAATCACTAACTAAAAGGATTTTGTACAATTGTAGAATGAAAATATAGTAGATGTACCCAAACTTTTGGCCGGTAGTGTATATTAATACAATTTCAGCACCATAATGTAGGCAACAAGTTTTCAAAATTCCATGAAAATATTTCCAGACTTCGAACCAAAGTTACAGACTTTTGATCGCCGAGCGCCGTTTTGTCCCACTGTGCGGCGTGGGCTGATTCGTACGGTCTGTTTTCAAGTTTGCGATCAGAAATTCCGAAGAACCTTGGCTTCTCTCGATTCGAAACGGCGACAGAAACAGCTGGATCGAAACAATCTTATGTCAATCAGTCCCCGTCAATTGATAATAGAAGCAAAGGGGAATTATTGCGACAAATGACGATTCTTCAAAGCGTTAACCTAACCTATCTTCTTCGTATCTTATCTATCAACTGTATCAGACAGTATCAGAAGGAATACAACAGTGCCTGCATAATTTAATCTGTAACAAACCTAACCTTACGTTCGATCTATACCTCGAAAGTCTTAATAAAATCCATCTAAAAATAATCCCAAGTTTCTGAATCAATTCAAACAAGGCCAACTTGGCTATCAAGAAAATCCTGTTCCAACGAATCCTCCGAACGTTCACCAGCTTCGAACCAACGTACCTCATCCGCCAACTGCTTCTGCCGTTCCATTCGATAGTTCGTTGACCGTTGCGCAAAAAAAAAAGAAAAAAAAAGAAGAAGAAGAAAGATCGAGGAAGATGATCTAGGAAGTCCAGAAGCATCGTGACCGTTAAAGATATGTCCGGAGTCAGTTTCACGGGTTCTAATCTCGGCGTAAACAATGGAGGACGTTTCGCAGGACGAATCGTCCCGGTCCGGGATACAGGAGGAACCGGTATCCTGTCGCAGGACCGTTGTCGCACCAGATCCTGGTCGAACGAAGAAGGATAACGGGTCACGCGGAGGGAATCGAAGGAAATCTTTCGAACCCCTCTCGAACGATATCCACGTACGTGTATGTACGTTCACGTACACCCCGAAGAATGAACGGTCTTCTCCTTTTGTGTTCGATGCGCTAGGTGATTGTTCTATTGTTAACGGGGAAGCAAGGAGGAGACAGGTTTCATTTATGGTCACGTATGGTAATGACTCCGAAGGATCTGTCCCGGGTTACAACCGGGAGCCAGTCAGCCAGGATGATATATACGAATAGAAATTTGCATATTTTCGGCCCGCATCCTTCGACGTCCCACGTGGGAATCCGGCTAAAACTTCTCCGCTAACCGAATCGTGAGTCGAGTGACGATGCTTTAACGGTTTCTTTTGTAACCAACCGGGGATCCGCGTTTCTTTCATTTTTCTTTCTTTCTTTCTTTCTTTCTTTCTTTCTACCTTTAATAATGGGCCAACCTACGCTTGCGTGTTTTGTTTTGGCTGGATTTCGAGCAGTCAGGTTCGGTTGCATCGATGGGATTAGTTATTGGACTTTGACGGTCGCGTTACACCTACGCGGTGATCCGTGCTTGTTTTTTAGGATTTATGGTGAAAGTTGGTGTACCAGTTGGGCGGTCGTTTGCCTCGCTTATGATTTGGAGTTCGGGGATGTAATTGGGGACTCTTGGATGAGAGGGTTTTGTGTGAATTTAAGGAATTCGTGGAATTGAAAAAGTGAACTTGAACCGATTTCGACACACGATATACCGTTCGATGGGTTACCAAAAGAAAATATGGTGTACCAAGTTTCAGCCATGTACCTAAACCGGGAAGGTTGTTATGGGGTAAGTTCGGATTATCGAGTTTTGCCTGATTATTCCTATTTAACTGCAGACAAAAAATCTGAAAAAATTCTCCAACATACGTTACTATGCCCGGAATACTGTAGAATTTTTTCAGATTTTTTGCATGCAGTTAAACAGGAGAATTAGGCCAAACTCGATAATCCAAATTGACCCCATAACTACCCTCCCGGTTTAGGTACAGTGCTGAAACTTGGTATACCATGTTTTCTTCTGGTAAGCCATCGAACGGTATATCGTGTGTCGAAATCGGCTGAAGGGTTCTTTTGACCATCTTATCCGGCTATACCGTTTACTTTGATTCTACCCAAAAATCAATGATAATGAGCGAATACTTTCGAAAATGACGTACAGATCGCCCGGATAATGAGCATTAAAGGCTTAATTATACGGTTCCGTGAAATTTGCAGTGTCAATTACCCATGACCCCCCGAGGCAATCGAAGCTGACCGAATAATGTGCGTTAACCGCAACTTAATAAGACTCACCCCCCAACCGGAATTGGTCTTCCTCGGTTCGTTTGATACGGAACTTTGATTGGCCGGGACACATATCCTGCGTTTCAGCGACCTTTTTTTTTCTTTTTTACTTTTATTTATTTATTATACGATCAGTCAGTGTTTGTCGCGTTGAAAAGCAACCTCGGTGCCCAATTTGGCCTTCGTGGACGCCGGAGGTCGTGGTGGTAACCGTGAATGACCTTACGCACATTTCTCTTTTCTTTTTTTTTTCTTTTTTTCTTTGTTCACCTTTTATCCACAAACGCGACTCGCAAAAAATGAATTATCGTCGTTCCCCTCTTTTCAATGTCCTCGCATAATGTTCACGAGACACACCATTAACACGGTTTCCTTCCTTTCTTTTTGCGTCAGTTTATGTTCGGTCTGTGAGCCAATTTATTCAATTTTGATTGCAAGATGTATAAATGATTTGCAAGTGTTTTTGAACAGAAGTTGATAACAAGATAACATCGACTATTCCGACTCGGTTATTGCATGTTAAATAACTAATTTTGAAATATGGAAAGTCTGACGCGATTTCATGACATAAAAGTTATTCGAAATAGCATTTATTCTATATCAATGTAAAGCTCGAAGTTTAATTAAAATTATGACATCGACCCCCCATCAATATTCCTAATACAAACTGGAGGGTTGTCAATCATAGCAATCAATGACATGGTAAGAAATGGGTTAGTTCGGATACCAAATCATGACATAAAAGTAACTCAAAATGGCACTTGAAATGTACTAATTTAAAGCTTAAAATCCGAGAAAAATTACTACGTAATCCCCCCGTCGATATTCTCAATCCGAAATAGCCGAATCCTAATTATAGCAAATGATACAGTTTCCAATATCTCTGGGAAATGTTTGGGCTCAAGATCTTCCTGGAAAATAAACGACAGGACTGTGAAATACCGCAATGTTGGCAAAATAGAATCGACGGGTGGCAGGGTACGACGTCACGTGGAGAAAGATCTAGGAGAGACGAAGCGTATTGGCTTCCTTCCGGTAAGATTTATGCGGGTTGAATAGCTGGACGCTTGGCGAGGAGCCCCTCCTCACAGGGGGTCTCGCCGTATTGTTGCTAATTGCACGTTTCCACGGTGAAAATACCGTTCTGGTGGTCCATTATTCCTCGAGTCCGGCGTCAATGACAACGAGGCACTCGTTACCACCTACCATGATCGAAGGCCATCCTGTAAACGCTCGACAATGGTCCCACGACCAACCAAACAGTCTCATTGTTCCGTTTACGATGTATTTTGGCGTTTTTATGAACTGTCAGGTATCGTGTCTATGGTGCGAGGTTCTTTATGCATTTATCGCGTGTTCAGATTTTGAAATTTTCAAATCCAGAAGTTCTTAGAACTTTGCAATTTTCAAATTTGCGAGTCTGGAATTTTTTAATTTTGGAATTCTCAAGTTCTCAAATTTAAAAGTTTCTGAATTTTGAAATTTTCAAATTTGGGAGTTTAGAATTTTGAAATTTGCAAATTTGGAAGTTTCTGAATTTTGAAACTTTCAAATTTGCGAGCCTGGAATTTTCAAATTTTTGAATTCTCAAGTTTTTAAATTTGGAACTTTCTCAAGTTTGAAATTTTGAAATTTGCAAATTTGAGATTTGGACTTTTTAAATTTCGAAATTCTCGAATTTTCAAATTTCTTAATCTTCATATTTCCAAATTAGGAAATAACTCATATGTCTACCTCGGATTTAACGTTTATCGATTCTCGAAAATTATGACGAACGCTTCCCTTCCCCCAGATCGCGGATTGTCCCTAAGAAAACTCGTCGCGCTGGAGAGCATGCACAAGCCATGGTGTATCCGTGTACTTCCGGTCACGGACAGAATTTGACGACCAATTTCATAACGAGGGGATTGACGCTCGTGCGCAGATACATATATCGCGGCTCGCGAGGCTACTTCCCGTCCAGTGTCCAGGCCGGGCGTCTAATGGCAAGGTGGTTAAGTGACTCCTCTCGGTTTTCCTATGGCGTCCTTCTCTTCGAAGGCTCGTCCATTCTTTCCTTTTCTTTTTCCTGTTTTCTTCTTTAGTTTTGCGTGGAAGGAGAAAGGAGGAAGGTCGTGTTACCAGAACAGAGAAGGGAGTAGGTTAGAGGGGGGAGGGAAGGGCGATCCTTCGTGTGTGGTCCTCCTCGAGTCTTCGGTCAACTCGAAGCCAAGGTGTCGCGTTGTGTGTGGTATACGCCACGGTGTGTTGCGTCTCGCCGACTCGTCCCACGTGAAACAACCATAACCATCTATGCCCAGTAATTTATATTAGTTGTCCTCTATCGTTTTAAGCACGAGAAAATCTGCAAACGAATCGATTTATTCGGAAAAACTCGCCCTGAGTGTATTAAACGAATTATAGGCTAATTACGAGAAGTTAAGATATTTTAGGAAATTCTACAAATTGATTCTTGGTTGGGTCAATCGTGACCCTATTAAAATTGAGTAGTTGGATTTTTAACGTTACAACGGGGGAACTAATTACTTACTCATTTTCCATCAGAATTCCTTGCATCCCTCTCAAACGTCAACTTACAATAAACATGCAATAAATAATAAAATATCTGCCATTCACAAGTATACAATTTTTTCAAATTTATCGTCACCCGAAAACAACGAACCTAGCTTACGAAGGGTTAAATTTACCACGCAGCTTACAAATATACGAATTTTTTGAATGATGTGGGAGGTCGTCTGGTATCGTCGCAACGAAACTGTTCAAGAATCATTTGTCAATGCGGTCCAGTCGAACGATTCGTTTCACAGACATCGAGCTTCCATGTTGCCGTGGCTCTATTCAGTTCCCCGGCAAAGAGGATCCAAACCTGGGCTTGAGGTGTGAAATTCGTGATTAATTACCTACCGGGGCCGCTGGTGGGCGGGTTTCAGAACCAAGATTAAAGACCCTTCGGGAGATCCGCGAACTTCTACCTAGTCCCATATGGTCGATCGAAGGTCCGAACGATTCCTAGAAACACGGATCGACCGAGAAATAGAGAAATAATAATTCTTCCCCTGCACCCTTCATTTCGAGATTGAAATTTTTTCGTGTCTTCAGGGTCCTTTCAAATTGTGAATCTTCGACAAAAAGAGAAAAAGGGAAATTTCTGGATAAATAGGGAAGAATTGTATCGATAACGGTCATTGTTTACTAACTTATGTTAAACAAAATTATTTATTAGAATTCAGTGTATAATTTCCATCAAAAAGTTTCGAAAGCCATTCAGGAATGCAGGAAAGCAAAGTTATAATTTTGTAAAAATAACAATGACCGAATTATTGTCCTTCGACCGCCATTACTCTGCACGGAGCAAACAAAGGGAAAGTCGAACAAATATTTTCCTTGCCACGGGACATGGCGAGGCATGGTTCGAGTTTGTTTCCAGAAATCTAGAAACGTGCGAAGGGTTAGTAAAAGGTAGGGTAAAAAGAAGGGGCCAAGGAAACGTGTTTGAGAAAAGTAAAACTTCGTCGGTCGGCCTGTTTATTTTTGACCTCGTCAACCATCCAAGGGGTCCCCCCCGCCAGGTTCTCGGACAAGGTAAAACTCTCGCTCTCGTCTCGTCGGACGAATACATATTCCCACTGTTATTAATAACATTTGTAACATTGTTAATATTCAAGAATTACTGGACAGTAAACGTAGGTTAAGTATGGATCGAGTTAAACGCGACGAGCGAGTTCGTTAATTTAGCAATTAGTAACTTCGTTATTTCGTAACGCTGCAACTTTGGAAATTTGTGAATTTATTGCGGCAGCACCTCCTAGCGCCCCAACTTATTAACGCTGCAACTTTGTTGCGGGAGCACCTCCTGACGCCACAACTTTGTAGCGCCGTAACTTACTAACGCCACAACTTTGTAACTCTGTGACTTTGTAGCGGTAGCGCCTCTTAACACCACAACTTTGAAGCGCCGTAACTTATTAACGCCACAACTTTGCAGCGGCAGCACCACCTGACGCACCAACTTTGTGGGACCGTAACTTATTAACGCTGCAACTTTGAAGCGTTGTAACTTATTAACGCCGCAACTTTGCAGCGGCAGCACCTCCTAACGCCCCAATTTTGTAGCGCCGTAAATTATTAACGCCGCAACTTATTAACTCCACAACTTTGCAGCGGGAGCACCTTCTAACGCCCCAATTTTCTGAGGCCGTAACTTATTAACGCCGCAATTTTGTAACTTTGTGACTTTATAGCGGTAGCGCCTCTTAACGCCGCAACTTTGTAGCGCCGTAATTTATTAACACCGCAGCTTTGTAGCGGCAGCATCTTCTAACGCCGCAACTTTGCAGCTTTGCAACCTTGCAGCCTCGCATCTCTTAACTTTGTAGCTATGGAACTTTGTGGCTTTGGCAATTTTCCCACTTTTTCAACTTTGTGGCTTCATCATTTATAAATGGACAGTAGGCTAGTTTAACTATCGTGCCTAGTAACTTCCCCTACATCACTATTTTCCCTATGGTATCCCATTGCACATCCCACGGTAGCTACACGTCTCACGAGGGGAGCTACCCAAGTGTTATTATGAAAATTTGCCACCAAATAGAGTTCGTCCAGTTGAGTATTCCGATAACCCCTTTTGGGCGGTAGACGGTCAAGTTTCGTAAATAAGTAAGCTCCCCTCGTCAGACAGATTGATCGAACGTTGTTCTATTAAAAGCATCGAAACGGAATGCAACAAATATTTATCGTCGCACGTTTGAGAACGTATTACCAATACCGAGCGAGTTGCGTTGTTACGTCTGTGGATACGTCGGCACGAGACGATAGAGCGAATTAAATACGTAATGAAGACGTCAACCGGGTCACGATCGAGGGCAACGGAAGTTTAAGCGACACCGTGTAGTCACGACGGGGGTTTCACGATGGAGCCGAATAGCCACGGGTTCCCCTGTGGTCGGCGCCAAGGGTCTATTAAAAATGATGCTTAAAGAACGAATTATGGAAATGAGCCGTTATACCAGCTCTCCGTTCCCATATTACCGACGACTTAGTCCGTTCGCGTTGAAATTACAGGTTATGCCCGTCCATCCCCACCCATCGGTTCTGTTCTAAGTCAGGAACCGGCCACCGGGGCCCCTCAGGGAGGAATACATTACGTTTGATTTTCGGAATTGAAGATTAAAACCTCCCGCCGCGGGCTCTTTCGCTTCTTCTTCGCAGGGCCGCGTACCAATCAAAATCGTAGCTCTTATGTGATCAATGATAGTGATATTTGGTTCAAAAAAATGACAATTTTTTATCTCTAATATGTAGGACATTAAAGTATTTGAAGAAATTAAGAATTTTTATAAGTTATAAATTTCGAGGTCGAAGCCAACGGATTGGTTGAACTTTAGTTTCGGGGTAAAATCCAAATTTTGATTAGTAAAATCCAAAAATGCACATTTTAAGGCGAGGAATCAACTGGTTCATCGCGTTTTTACCGTATTTCACAGGCAACATCGACGCCATATTGCCTCGCAGCCATACTCCGTTGGTAAAACAGATTATCGTAGGTGGCGTGCTTTTTAGCTATGATAGGTCTATTAGGGCTTCTCGACTGCGCTTTTGAATGAATTCGGAGTTGATTTGACCGTTTTTTTTTTCGTTGCGGGTGCAGTTCCTTCAATAAATTGCATTACAGCATTGCACTACCGACACCTAAATGAATCTGTTTTACCCACAGAGTACGGCTGTGCAAATACGGTAAAAACGCTCACCTTCAAGTGTTACCATAACTACCGAACCAGTGGATGCTTCGCCTTAAAATTTGCATTTCTGTTTTCCACGCGTTTGATGCAATAATAATAAAGAAAAAGAAAGGCCATACTTTTTGATCCCCCGAAATAAAGTTCGACCAACGGATTTCTTTATTTCATCCAGCAATGACAGACACGTAACTCTTTTCGGGGACCTGGGCACGCGCCCATTGTACCCAGTGATAAACACGGCCCTGTCGTTCGTTTCTTCCTGCATCCTCTCGAAAGCTGTACCTAATAAGTATGCACACGATCGGTTCGCGTGATCTTCGACGATCTTTGCTCGACATTCGAGATAGAATACTTTACAACTTTGTGGCGAACGTGTCTCGACCGGGTTCTCGTCTAACCTGAACGTCGATCCGCGACTGTGAAAACGGACACGTGTGGCAAGACACGTTAACACTGTAATTATTTAAGGATTGCGATCGATCAATTTTCAAACTTAACCTCTCTGTCCGATCATAGTCGCAACTACGCGAAGGTTAGAACATTCCCGTGGGAGGGGGGCTGTTGTTCGTCGATCTTACCTCCTGCTAAATGGATTTATTGATCACGGAATGTTCCACGATCGGTTACGTAAAAGGATGCGTGTTTACGGACTCGAAATGGAAATCGTCCGCGACCAGCGGTCGTCGATCGACGTCGTATAGGTTAGGTTTCGATTATGGTAACCATTCCGATGGCGTTGAAGTTTTCATTCGATAGTTTTATCCATGATTTTTACAATATTTTCTAATTTATAGAGCGAAATGATTCTTAATAGTATAGACATAGACGACGGGTTTCTGTGGAAATTCAAATACGGCTTCGGTTGAAAATTTCTCCATCGCATCTCCTTTTATAAAATAATATACATTTAGACCGTGCGTGTCATTTGTATGTTGTATTATGACAGGTGTTTGATTTGTGTACGTATTAAAACGTAGGAAGAATAATCTAACCAGAGCTCACGGTTTCTCGAGATCTCGGTAATAACCCGAGACCCGAAGAGGTCAGCGTGAATTTCTAAGAAAGTAAATTCTGAGAAAGCACACTTCGTGATCAAGAATTTTATCCGGTATCGATAATCGAACAAACGACGAGACAACGTTATTTTGGTAAAACGAAACCTTTTATTTTTCCATTGAGTTATCGGAAAGCGTTGTAACATTTGCCGAAAGCGATAAGATAAATGCAGTCGCGATATCTGCTTCGTTGGGTGCGAATAAAAAAAAAAGAAAAGAAAAGAAATTCGGAAGATATGCAATGGCTGATTAATTCCAGAATACTTGTCTTATATCTATAGATATAGGAATAAAATAAAATTATAATTTGTTATGTAAGAAAAGATTATATCGTATCTTCTACTCTTTCCTTTTTTTTTTTTTTTAAGGAAAAAGAATGAAGTATAATAAACGTGTTGCTATCGGGACGAGGTGCGGCGGTCGAATGACGCGTTCCGTGGCGCCGCGTGCTTTATAAACCGGTCACGTGACCGCGCGGGCTCGACGAATCAGAAGAGCGTAGCGCCGCCACCGCGTCAAAAGGAGAAGAAGAGGGGGGAAAAAAAGAAAGACAGAAAGGAAAGTCGCGTTTCTTTCTCGGTAGCAAGGTTCGAGTCGGCGAAGAGTTAGAGGACCCCCGGCGTGCTCTCCTGCTGTGACCGGTAGCCATCCTCTGTCCCGTTCGTAATACCTATCGCAAGATGATGGTGTGTGCGTGTCTCGTGGCCAGTGGGGCCGTGGCTACGTGTGCGACCCGAGGACGATCGTGACGGCCTGCTGGAAAAGGACCGGAGGCGCACGCCATTCCGATATTAATATTCCATCCTGAAACGTGATAAATCACCGAAGGATACGTCGTTCATCCCTACCGGCGACCTCGCGAACGTTTCTCGCCTTACCCTGCAAGGTCATCGTGAAACTTTCCTTCCCCGTCTATTTGATTGGGAATGAACCGGGAACGCCAGGGATATTTCTGGTATTTCGAATGATGGCTCGTGGAGGGATCTCCCATAAGCGTCAGACGCGCTGTGGGATGCGTTTAGTGTTCCCTAGGGTTCACTTGTCTTATACTACTAGGTATGCCTTTTTAATTCTAAGCGAACTGGTACGCAGTCTTGAAGAGTTGTCAATGTATTTATGTATTGTTAGTACATTAAGGAGTAATGTACATAGTTATTAGAATACGGCGGGGGTAATGCAATTAATGGGAACCTAACCCAGGCATTAGTAGATAGTTATTCTGGAGTATTGGAGAAGAATCGTGAAACCCTCTTCGTTTGTACCGCCATTTTTCCTAGGGTGGTCGTTAATAGGTTAAACAATTCGCTCCGAAATAATGACTGAACTTTACTTTAAATATGTGGAATCCAAAACTGCAAATCTTAATTTTAGGAATCTAGTCGGGAATCTTTTTAGCGGGTATAGTTTTCCTCAGGGGACCAAAAATTATTGACTTTTTTATAATTAGTTTGATAGCTTTCGTCCAGAAAAATCGAAGTATACAACTGTTAGGTCTAGGAATTCACTAGTTTGAAAGTTATGCGTATAAAGAAATCAAGCATTTTTAGAATATTTGACAGGTGAAATGTGACGTCATATTTTGACTTCTAGCCATTGAGCGTAATTCTCTATGTTACAATACATGGCTGTAATAGTAATTCTTCGTAATCTGAGCATTTAATTGAATTCTGAGTTGGATCATCGTTAGATATTTTGGGGTGGGGGTGCACCGCCCTACACCGTGAATTCGGTATAAAATATAATAAAAACGCCCGAATATAAATGCTCCTAACTTTTTAACCGCTGAATTCCAAAAGTTAAGACTTCCATTTTCAGATTCCACGCATCAAAAACTATAAATTAAAAAAAAAAAAAGTCGAATATTTCGGGTCCCCTAAAGTAAAGTTTAACCAAGCCTAATCTAACCACCAAGTGTACCAACCTTTTTACAGAAAAAGAAACTCTATTCCTACATCAGCTCGTTGTTCAGATCATCAATGAAGCTTGAAACAAAAGGGTTAGGTCGAGTTTGCCCACTTCTCGCAAGAATTGTGGGAAATTCTCCCACTCGTGGACGAAAGTTAGCTCATAAGAGATTGTTCGAGGTGGCAGGGTAGCAGAAGAGAACCGCGGGGGTTTCGATGGAATTCATCAGCGGTGCTTTATCCAACAGACACTCGATCTTCCGTCGTTCGTGCTTCTCTCACGGCACTCGAAACTAAGCTGGTATCGGCGTAGCCGGTGGGAGAAGGGAAAATAAAACGAGCAGAACCTGGCCTGTTGTTGGGCCCCCAACAGCGCGATCGAATAAAAATGTGCGCCGAGGTCGTCTACGTAGGACGAACCGCGGGAATTTCAACCCCCGCTGCGAGTCGGCTGCGAGCCCGCGAGCTGAATCCTGTGTGCACCCTTCTGGTTCACAGGGTATTTCTGTAGCGGCAGAGCCACACGCGAAGCGACACGCTTCCTTGGAGCCAAATCCCTATTGGCGCCCGTTTTTCTACCACGGACACCTTTAATAAGTAATTTGATTAATTATGAAGTATCCGATGTGGAATTTTTACGTTTTGTAAACTTGCCATTTCAAGTGGCACGCATTCGAGCATTCATAGTTCGATTAATTTTATTGATTATGAAGCAGAGATTCCCGTGTCCCCGAGGCGAGCGTTAGGGCAAGCTAACCTTTGGAACGCAACGACGGGCGTATAATTTGTCCCGGGTCCCTGACCACCTTCCTCGGAGCATCCTTCGATAAATAAAAGGCGAGAAACGTATCTGGCTACCGAAAACGAGCCTTCTCTCGAACCAGGGCCTGAAAATCTTCAGGGTCGAAGGCACGACGCACACTTGCATCGAAATCAAATCTAAATGAAAGATCAGAGACTGACGAAGGGGTCGAAAGGGTGAAGAGTCGGGGAAAGAAAAAGACGGAAAGGGTTATCTCTGTCGGATCTGAATCTAAAAAAAAAAAAAAAACTTGGAACATATTTCCTCGAGTTTAGAGCTCGGTCCCCGGTGTGTGGAATCCTTGTTCCTTCTTTGTCCGATCTTTTCGTCCGTTTCTCTTCTTTCTCAGGTCTCTTCTACCTGTTATTCGAGATCAAAGGGAAGCCGACGCCGGCAGTTCGGTCCGTGGGGTGTCATGCGAGACGGGGGGTGGGAACCCGTCCAATGAAAGAGAGAAGAGAAAGTTATTTGGTACCGTATTCATTAATGTCCTTCGGCCGCTGGGGGTACCTGAAGATCTGATAGGCTGTCCGTGATCAACCTGACGCATTGAATCATCCTTTCTTATTTTTAGTTAGAACGGAAAATTAATATTTCGAGTGGAGAATTAATGGCATCACACACACTATTTAGGTAGGTACATTGTCGAGTATGGAGGACTTTACTAGGGAGAACGGCGATATAAGGAGATAATTACTACGCATTGTACCTAGGTTTGCATTAGTACTGAAACCTGGAAGTTACGTGGGATTATGTCTTACATTATAGTATTAAGTATAAGATTACATTATAGTAATCTTACATTATACATTATGTCTTACAATATGTTGAAAATAATAATCTGTAGCGTTATAACTTTGGGAGATTGCAACTTGCAGCGAAAGTAATTTTTAGAAACTATATTTTTTGAAAATTAGGCTTTCCAGCAATTGTAGCTCTTAACAATTACAATTTGTAGCGTTGTAACTTTAAAAAATCATAACTATGGGAGATTGCAACTCCCAGCGAAAGTAATTTTTGAAAAATTACAAATTACTGAAACCTGAAAGTTCGGTGGAATCATCTCTTACGGTGATTTATCTGGCAGGTGACGATCACGTTAATCCTACTGACCCGTGTCACGTGACGCGGGGGAAGTCCTGCGTCCAATACGAAACGACGGACGATTCCCCACTTCTATTTGTCTATCTTCTCCAATTAATATCCGACATTTTGGTAATTCTGGCTATGCGTTAACTTCGAAATTTAACACTTTATATTATTACCCGTTCTATTTTAGCCTGTTCCAAGTAACAACTGTTAACCTACTTAAATTAAAATTCTCACAATCAGATTAATTCCATCAACGAATAAATTTCACAAAATCTGCGAACAGAATACAGATACTGTAAAAAAAAATACCAGGAAAGTTCGACGGGGGGTTCGTCGAAGAAATTCGAGAAAAATTTGGACGATACCATCGCTGGATGGAGATAAAAAGAAGAAACACTTGGACACACCAGCGGTTGATCATCTTCCAGGTTAAGATCAAGAAAAAATGGCGGTTGTGTTCTTCGGGAAATCTTCTATTTTTTTTTTGTTTTTTTTGTTTTTTTATCTTTAATGTCTGGGATCTTCCGTCTGGCATCTGCCATGTCGCCACAAGACTATCGTTCGCTTCCCATTCTTCTTTTCCCCTTATTATTATGCCGGCCTTCTCTAATGTTTCTTTGATCGTTCTTTAATCTTTTCTTGGGGCGCAGTTGTTCCACCGTTCTCGTCCACGTTCACAATATGGCTACCTTATTCACGTTCGTTAATTAATAATTGACCGTACGAGAATGATTTAACGAAGATGCTATCGGGCACGCTTATTTTCTTACGTGGAAATAATTGAGGATGGAAGGGGTTGAACGTGAACGGTAAAAGTGAAGATTTTTAATATAAATCGAAGAACGATGTGGTTTGATAATATTTTAGTATTGGGGGAATAGAAATAGTGATAATTATTTGGATTTTTCTTGTTTTTGAAGTTGCGAGGTTTGGGGATTGTAATATTTGGAAATTGTGACTTGTAGCGATTGTAATTTTTGAAAATTATAATTTGTACTGCTTGCAATGTTGAAAATTACTACTTTTGGCGAACGTAGCCGTGAAAAATTATAATTTCTGGTGTTGTAATTTTGGAAATTTCAACTTCCAGCGAAAGTAATTTTTCAAAATTATAACTTTGGAAAATTAGGCTTTGAAAAGTTATAACTTTGGAAATTGCACCTTCCAGCGAAAGTAATTTTTCAAAATTATAACTTTGGAAAATTGGGCTTTGGAAAGTTATAACTTTGAAAATTACAATTTTCAGCGAAAGTAATTAGAAATTATATTTTTTGAAAATTATAATTTACAGCGCTGTAACTTTGAAAATTACAACTTCCAACGATTGTAATTTAAAAAATTACAATTTTCAACAAATCATAGCTCTTAAAAATGACAAGTTTTAGCAATTTTCCATCTCATTCCGACTGGACATTCATAATCACTCGCACCAAAAATATTATTTCTCATATATTTTTCTCTTGGTCATTTTAATTCCTTCAACTGCGTTCGATTGAAAAGGGATTAAAAGCTTGATCTATCGGCGATGTTTCGTGCAGATAACAACGAAAGATAACACGTCTGATTCGATGGTGGGCCCCCTCGATTTTTCGTTTCATCGAAATACGATTGAGAATGTGCCACTTCTCACGTAGAAACTTTACCTGTTTTTTCGTTATCATCTTTTTTTCGTGAATGTTCGATTTTTATTCTACGTACGAGTACTAATTGTGATTTTTGGCATATTTCTGTAATTTGGAATCTTGTACTTACATATCTTTAATTAACTTTCATTTCGATTTTATAAGATAATTTTAAGGATATTTACCAACTTTCTTTATTTCTGGATATTTTTTTTACCAGTAATCCCAGTTGAGATAATTAACCTTTTTGTTGGAATTTTATAATAATATTTCAAATTCTGAAGATTTAGATGCCAAAAAAAAAAACGGGCAACAATTTAATGTGAAACTGTGTTTTGTTGCCTGTAAAACATGATCGCAGGAAAGACACCCAGTATCCTTTATTTTTATCCGTGTTATATTTATCACTATTGTAAATTTAATCTTCTCGATTATGCGGTTATTATCAGCCTTTACGACCAGCCGTTATAATATGTATACCTCGGTTCGATAAGGAAGCAATAAAAACAATTTGAACGAAGAACAGCGTAAATAAAGATTCGAAAATTATTCAAGTGTTTGTATAATTTTCATTTGCACCACTTTCGTAATAATTTGTTGAAAATTGAATAAAGAAAGATAGAGAGAATAACCTATTACGAATGTTTTATTTAATAATAGTAATAATAATTTGTAACTATTTGGAAGTTGCACGCGCAGTCGAGAATATGCAAATAACAGATTTGGTGAATATCTTGAATTGTCCGAATCGAATGGTACGAGTTGGGAACCGTTGGTCGCTGATAGCAACAGGTGAATCTTGATTTCAGGTCGAGAGCTTGTTTATTGGCAGGTACCAGACGAATTCAGACTCGTGACTAGATTAGATTGCCGTTCGATTAGCACCTCGATGATGAAACGTCGATCGCCTCTGGGAAGTCTTTTGTTTCTTTTTTATACTCCATTGGAAACGGTAACGTGTTTATATATAAATAAACAATTCTTCGTTTATTCCCGGATAATTGTTCCAAGTTTTTATCGTCATTTTTTGCTGGAAGATTGGAACAATTAAAAATTCTTCGTTATTGGTGATTTTATATATTTACAATCTTTGGATTTGGAATTGTTATTCAATTCGAAACTCATTTTTTTCCTCATATTTCTCCTAGAGAATATTTTGCCGTTGTATGTACAAAGGCCTTTTATTTGGAAATTTGAGTGTATAATATTAATTGATCCATCACTGTATAATTTTGATATAAAACAGGTCACGATACACCATATCGCCGACATTGATGAGTTAATTGCATACGAACGAAGAACGTGTTCTTCTCGAACAGTAAAAGAAAAAAAATAACTCAAGTTTGTTTTCTACTTATGGAAGCAACGCAACTACTTAAATCTGACGATTCTCGCAATCGTAACCTTGACACTGTAGGCTGTAGGCGACAGCCAGTTGGGTCTTGAGAGTTTCAAACAGGAAATATACGTTGATAGCCTAGATAGCGTAATGATTAAAGCACGGGTGTATTGAATCAAAGATTCGGAGTTCAAATTGGGTTCTCACAGAATTTCAATTAGTCGAATTTTTCCGAGTTATTTCAATTGCAAGTCGAGATTTGAAATTATCCAAATTCTATACCATTCGAATTCGAAATCATCCAAATCTAAATTTTTCAAAATTCGACGATATTTGAACTATAAATTATCCAAATTCCATACTACTCGAATTCAAAATCATCCAAATCCAAATTTACCAAAATTCGACGATATTTGAACTATAAATTATCCAAATTCGAAGTCATCCAAAGTCAACGGTACTTAAATCCAAAATCCAAAATCCAAATTCGACGTTATATAAATCCCATGCTACCCAAATAAAAAATTACCCGAATTATTCAAACATTCAAAAAATCTAACTATTCTAATTTCAAATCCCTAATCCGTACTCTCCACATTCCTCTCCCTATAATTACCAAAAATAGGATCATCCAGTACCAACAATTTGGTTATCATCCAACAATTTGTAATTCGCACACGACCGATTTTTCCTCCAACCAAAGGAGGGGGGGGGGGCCCACCCACGAAGGAAATTTCGTCTGGTCAGTAAAGAAACGAACCGAGCCGAGCCGTGTGTTGACTCAACTCGCGGCCATCCATTCGCGCCAACTCGCTAACGCGAGTGCGATAACGTGCGGCTGGCTTCTCGAAGATACGCGGGACTTTGTTCTTACTCGTTCAGGCACAACGGTCGAGGAACAAGGGGCGGATGAACATGTCCCAGGTTTTGGGCACCCCGAATTCGACGCGTCACGATGCTCACCAGGGGGTAGCCGATCGTATCTAATAACAATACGGACCCTTCTCTTCTTCCGGATGACAACGTCGGATCGTAGACCTTTATTTCGAGCACGGGTCCGCTCGGAAGCCGCCACTGGCTTTTAAAAATCACGCCTAGGGTAGGATGTTTATTAACGTTTCTGCGTATAATAAATAAGTGAGATTGATTAAGAGGATCCTACTATTGGTTTTTTCTTTTTTTATGATTTACCGTCACATCAAAGGTTTGTCACGAAAATTAAAAGAGTATTTGCAATAACAAGAACGTATAACTTTATTTGAACAAAACAAGCATTTTCATATATGACAAAAAAGGTGACCACTTTGTAAATCTTAATTTATACTCGAAAGAAAATTAAATTTAATATTTAGTATGACCCCCTCCGTCTGGGCATGCTTTCGACCAGATTATGTAGATGATTTGGATCGAGACTATCCCAAGCTCGCTGTAGCGCGTGGAAGTAATTATTTTTGTTTGTGACCCCAGTTTTGTTCACATTTCTCTCTAAAATCGATCATTTTTCGATAAAATTCAAGTCTGGGGACTACTGTGGCAAATCAAGCAGATTTATGTGGTGGAAAGTAAAAAACTTTTATGGATCGTTATCTTGTTGTAAAATAAAGTTATTCCCCAAGCCTAATTGGATCAACGAAAATTATCGGTACAACTGTCAGCGGTCATGATTCCGTCGATTGTTATTAATCCCTTAGCATTGTCCCGACAGGTGCGTCAGTAAGAGCTAAATATTTATTACTTCAGCGTTAAAACAAATCAAGGAAATTGAAAGATTACATATACTTCGTACTTGACAGAAATTAACGGTGTAAATTGTAATCAGAATTAAACTTCAATTTCGATTGTAATGAAAGTTTGAACGACCGAAGTCACATCTGAATTGCAAGGTGCGTCACGAGCGTGACACGTTATTGTACCGCAGGGGAGAAAAACAGCCCCAGAGAAAATCAAAGTAGGCAAGTGGTCGAAGCGGGCCATGTGTATTTCGTCAACGGGTACCCCACCTTGAGGCAGAGTTTTCTAACTTGAAAGTGTCATAAACAAAAAGGCATACTGTCGAAGGCGTTCTCACGACCGAGGATTTTTGGCCAAGTGCATTTTGCATTTTTATTTACCACTCATCAGAGCCAATCCTGATTCCTTCTTACACAGAAGTTCAATCCCAAGAGTGATTCATCTGCCAACAGAATCTATTTGGTTTTTCGATGTCAGATAACCCAGCGACGAGTTACGTATGTTTTACACACAGCAAGGCATCTTTTCTTCAAACTTTCTCCGACAATCTGTTTCCAACCATTCAATTTATAATATTTTCTTATGAAAAAAATCACAAAATGTTCTTGAAATGTTACTCTTTTATATGCGATCAAGCTTTGACCCTTTGCACTCGGAGCATTTTCGGATACCTCCCAATCTAATTTACTCTTCCACCAAAGCTTCCGAAAACTCAATTCTCTATTTTGAAAGTAAAGTGTTACAAATGCTTATGAATCAATGTATTTATTTTCAATCCTTTCATTAATCTTTTATATCGTACTATAAGTAAAATGTCGCATTCCAAAATACCCTGGTAAATTAAAATATGTCCCTCCAGAGGCACCACTCGAGTGCAAAGGGTTAAATAAATTAATCAATTAGATGCTTTCAAAAAAAAAAAAAAAAAAAAAAAAAAATCGACGTCATGACTGCTCCTCGGTCCACATGGGCGCAACGTTTTCCCGCGCTTTTCCCGCCGCCTTTGAACCGTCCGGTAAAATCGAGCCTCGACGTGGAATCCGCGGCGAGGAGCCACGCGATTACCAAGCCGTTATCATCGCGCCAGTATGTTTGTGGCAGTGTGACGAGGGACGGGGGTCATTTATCTGCGACGATAGCGCGGCTATATATAAATCCGCTCGATCCGTCGCCTGACGTTAGTTCGATGTTCGTTGGGTCCGTTTCGCGACACCCGCGTGAGTCTCCCCGTTCGTTCACTGTTCTTTCCTTGTTTTACGATTAAGAAATCAGTGATATTAATCGGCGAAGGCAATCGGGCGCCGCAGTGTCTGCCGCCGTTAACGATTTTTCGAAGATTGACGCGTTACAAACAAGAGATTCGAAAAGGACAAAAACGAACAAAGCGGAACGATGGACGCGGTGTCGTCGATCTAGCGTCAGGACAGCAATCGTTCCTGAAGAAGCAACGAAAAGAGGACACGCCAAGAGGAGAAATCGTGGCTCGAGAGCATCGACGAGGATACCAGTTTTCGCGTTTCATGAGCTCGTCGTCGCGGCCCAGCCTAGTTATGTTCTCGATCGAGTACAGCGAGCAATTCCTGAGCTACCGTATACTCAAGTCGAACCGGTTCAAGTACATCTGACGATACGGACTCGGACTAAGTGCGATTAAAGGGTGTGCTCTTAAAACGGCGACGGGAGTGTTTGCTACGGGAACCGTACTCTGTACCCGGTGCTCGACTTGCGTCTATTTTTTGCTCACGGTGTGCTCAAAAAGGCTGGAACAGCAAGCCAAGACCTGGAAAGTCTTGTACGACCCTAGGGGCTCGTTTCAGCCACGATTCGAGTCAGATGATATATAAAAATTAGATTATTTCGATTCTATTCCATCCTTACCGAAGCGTCTCTGGTCGAATTGGTTTATTTGATTGTTGTTTGAGAAAAAAAAAAGAAAAGAAAGGGGGGAATTAAAGATGATCGTTTACGTACCGGGTAGAATGCCAAGCCACGTTGGTCCTTACGGAGGCGCTCGTTACCCGGGCACCCTGCTAGGAGCAGCAGCCCCGGGTTTTTACAGCCCGGTCATTCCTGGTTATTCGACCAGCCCTAACTCCACCTACTACGGCAGCCTGGGCTTTCGTCAGCACGCGTCGTCGCTGGACCTTCCGGTTTGGCCGCGAAGGATGCCGGTCGAGGAGGAGCTGGGAACATCGCCGTCGGCCACTTTGCCCGGGTTGGCCGCCTCGCCCAATGGTCTGGCGAACGCTGGCCCACCGAGTCCGGCGCACAGCGACTCCGACGCCTCCAGCTCGAGCTTGGAGCTCGGTTCCATTCGACGGGGGGAGAACGCTCAGCTGAAATGCAGGTAATTCTTATCGAACGATTTTATCGTTAATTCAAGCTTCGTACGGATTTTTTTGCTAAGGGACGACGACGGTTTGGTGGGCCGCTCTGAAAGTTTTGAGAATCATATAGTTAAGGCCCAGGAAACAATTTTCTAGCGAGGGAGCTTGATACGGGCTTCTGAATTACGAATGTTGGCTCAATGGGCCATGCTGATATTATTATTTTTTTTTAGATTTCTAGTAGAAAACTTTCAGAGTTACCCATTTATGTAGCTTCTCTGGCGAAAATCCGGAAAATTTGAATATAATAAATCGATTTGTTGTCGAATTAAGTATATAATAATTTATCATCCCTTAGTTAAGCAAAGATTTCGATAGATGGCGTTTCGAGTTCGATTTTTTAATTTATAATATTTAGAAAAAGACCTTTATAAACATTCTCAAGAATCTTAAAAGAAGGGAAGTAACTGATAGATGGATCAAAGCAATGATAATCTAAACGCAACGCTGCGCTGACGTCAATGAAATGAAGAATTCGATATTTTTACCAAACTTCTGATAAGTTTCTTCTCCTTTTTTTTTCCTGAATAAAAAATAAATCGATTGCATGGATGGTTCTTTCTAATTGAAAAATTGATTCAGCAACATCAAACATTTGATTCTCGTTGCAATTCGAGACACAACCAGCGGACAATAAATTTTCTAATCCCTCGTGATACTTTAATCGCGAGGCTTTCGCGTTCTTCCATCGCCAGGTTGTTAAATCGTTGGTTTCGCGTTTGCTCGTTGCAAAGACCGGCGCCAACGTTATCTAAATTGAGCGTAGACATCGATGATCCTGTATCACCTTATCAGAAAACAACCGAGTTAAACCAACCCCTCTCCTAACTTCTTAATTATCTGGATTTTTCTTAATTGCCGGTTCATCGCTTCTGCGACTCATTCAATACAATTCGATTGCGTTTGTTCGCATAATATCAGCTTATAATTTCGTACGTTTCCATTTTTAACACGTTGGCTGCCACGGGGGTCACCGGTGACCGGCAACCGAAATTTTTTACAATCAAATAAATAAAAAAAGAAATACGACGAAATAAATCACGGATAGCGTTAATATTAAGATATAATAATGCTAGCTATCGATTTGAAAGGTTAAATTTGAAAATTAGTTGATTATATTCTTAATAATTAGGATTTCAACGTGTCTGACTACACACGTCCGTTTTCCCTGTGCCACTCAACGTGTTAACAATAAGATACAATATTTTCGATTAAAAATAAACAATTTTCACGAATTTACCTGACAGCTTAATAATTTAATCTAACTTCTGAATTTCGTAATTTGCGAAATATTTTTCTTTTCTCAAAAATTGTACAAACTGTACGAAAGAAATATTTGCTAACGATTTTTCCGCGTGGACTGGACTTCACGGTGAAGAAAATCCAAGTTTCTAACAGAACCTTATCACGCAAACGATATACATACGTATAACGCGTTAAACAACGCTAATTCATCCTCGAGACGTCCACGTTCGCAGCACGCGCGTTCCATTTCCGCTTCAACCAAGTTTCCCGTATCTGTCGCATTATCGAGTCACACTTTGCTCTCTTCTAAAACCCCAATAAACATTCGTACCAATCCTCGACGTTCAAGTCGTATAGTTCCAACCCCGCGCGTTTCCATCTTTTGATCCAACTGGAAACTGAAACAATGCCAGTTGACGTTTGTAAATAGGTACAAAACTTATCGGATACGTATAATTACTGTTCGGTAATATAGATTCAAATATCAAATGTGATAAGTAGGCTAAGGATGCTTATGCAAATACGTTTACAGAAGACAGAAAAATGCTACTTAAGCAGATTAGGCTACCACTATTTCACTGCCATTTTTCTAATACGAGTGTACTAGGAATAGTAACTATTAGGTAAAGCGAAAAAGTTGATGTACAAAAGAAAATATATCTTCGTTTACAATATTTTGCCACAACTTACAATTAGGCAAATTCTGGCTGTTTTGACTTGAAAAAGGTATCCAGGTGTTAAACAAAAGCGATATTTCTATTCGCTTTACCTAATATTAATAAATACTTAACGAGTAAGACTTAGGCTTGTTTATATCTGTATATGTTCGATAAAATGAATAAAATAGTAACTTATTTAATAATATTCGCAGAGACGTTTCTGCGAAGTATTGTGTGGACCACAGACTTGTGGTCAAAGTTTATCCGAATGTTCGCGGGTTTCGCCGATCAAATTCGACCCAATGATTGTTTATTATCGGTTGTCCGTGTGGGCGTTTTGCACGTGGTAACCTCGTGCGCCCGGGAAATCCTTCGTTATCGTCGCGGGGAAGCGATGGCGTAATCTCGACATCTTGTTTTTCTGTTTTCCTGTAATTTCGATAACGCCGTGATTACGATAGATAGCGTTCGTGTGCATTTGCATAGGTAAATGAATGTACTGTTTCCGACGCAACAGTCTTGTAATAATCCGTACGACAGTACTGCGATTGGCCCATTAGAACTGAAAGAATCTAAAAAGATAGAAAATGAAAATTCTTGGCAATTCCAATAATTGACACCGTGTAATCGCAATGAAAATGAACTAACGATAAGTGTCCAGGTACTCGGTTTGTTAGCAAATGCCAAAAGCTGTAATAATTCTTCTTCTTCTAAGTTATAATAAATTGCGTTTACTTAATCAGTTCTTAATTAATTGAAATATGTACGTTACTTTGTATTTCTGATCGAATTGTTTGTGATTAATATAGATATTACGTTGGTTCTTAACTGAGTTTAAAAATGTCGTCCCGTGGAAGACAATGGCGTTGGCTGAGAATAGCATGGTACCGTGTGCGTTCGGATAAACTGGTGTCAAGCGACGCCAATTGCACAATGGCTAGAATTGGTATCAATTGGTCGGTTGAACGGACATATTTCTTTGACGTAAATCATGCGTCGATATTTCAGACGATACAAGATCCTTAAATCTTCTTGGTACACGTGATGCTACCATGTGGCTCGATGGTTAGATTCTCTCGTAACCTTGAAAATTAGAAATTGTTCGATCACCGTCAGAAATGACAAATACTTAAGAGATTTTGAAAGATCCTGATGTCTCGGTCGGTTATATTTAGAAATTCTTAACAGATTAACTGGATATTCTGGATTGGGAATGTACAAATTTCGAAATTCCTACGTTTGGAATTTTACATTTATAACATTCGAAATTTCTAAATTTCTCGAAATATAATACTGCAAAACTTCTAAATCTCTAAGTTTGGAATTTTAAATTTATAACGTTTGAAATTTCTAAGTTTTTGGAAATATAATACTCCGAAGTTTCCAAATTCCTGTATCCCTAATTTTTTAAAATTCCAATACTCGAAATTCCCAAGTTTTCGGAAATACGATACCTCGAAATTTCCAAGTTCCCAAATAAATATCCCCAATTCTCCTAGCTTCCCAAAACCATAATATACATCTTTCTCTAATTTCAAAAAAAAAAAAGAAAAAAAAAGGATATAACATTTCTAAAGCAAAACGACAGAATTACGCATTCATTCACCTACAATCCCAAGTGTCTGCCAAGTAGCTCGAAACGCCAGAAAATGTACAGCAGATTTATTAGGACGACTATATCTAATTATAGACTGTAACGTGTGTGCATGTTATGTTTGCAATTGCAGATGGCAAAATTGTGGTCGGTGGTTCACGTCCTTGGAACAACTAGCAGGACACGTTGCGCGACTACACGCTGCGCCAGGACCACGTGGATTGTTTTATTGCGGATGGGAAGGATGCGCGAGAGGCGAGCGTGGATTTAATGCAAGGTAAAAATCATTTCTGTACCCTACAGGTAAACAGTCGTAACTCCGTTTTTCATACATATAAAAATGGGCTTACGATTGTTTTCCTCTTATACAAATTCCGTCACCTGGCAAAAGATGGTAACCCCAAGTCCTAAGATCACAGAAATAAGTTTAGTACGAATCAGTCGTATCTCCAATGTTGTTCGAGATAAACAGTAAATTGATCTTATTTTACAATTTTTCGAAGACACCGGTTTCCAACCTGGGAGGGGCGGACTATTGTCAGGGAAGGGGTAATAAAGTATTAATTTTCATACTATAATATCCACAAATAAATGAAACTTAATTTCAATCTTAACAGAGAATATGAATCTTTGTATCATAATTTACCGTTTATTTATGCGAAACGGGCTTTTCGGCACTGGCTGCAATGAAAATCAAATATCGAGCCAGGTTAGTAACCGAAAAAGAGATACGAATGGTACTTTTCACATTGCCTCCAAGATTTGATAAACTTTGTGCCAATGTTTAAATGATTAAAAAGAATTTAATATAAAAATAAGTATATATTATAGCAAAACCTTGTTATTATTCTGTTAATTGCAGTTTTCAGTTGTTTTGTTTTGTAATAAAGTTTTTATTATTTAAAACCTATTAAAGAAATAAAAGGTAGGGAGGCGTGGAAAAAAATTTCTTTCGGGGAGACGTAGTAGCATAAAGGTTGAAAACCGCTGCTCTAAGGTGAACAGTTGTTTATCTTATTTTTCCTTCAAACATTCCCTTAGGGAGAATTGCAATGCAGGGAAAGTTAAAAGATTACTAGGCGTCATCGTCCATTTTACCTATACTTTTTAAATTAGATCACTGTTATAAAAGATTTCCAAAACAAAACAAAAAAAGATTTGAATTCCTTAAGGGCGGTACTGAAATCAAATAAATTTTGACGAACAATGAAATATAATGTATTCTTTTTACTTAGACGCTTCTGCGCGTAGAATATGATCGACAACGTGATTAGAGCGTTTCTAAAAATTCCAACTGATAATCAAATTTCATATGCAAGTAGGTTCTTCTTTCCTTATTTAATTAAATTCCACAAAGACGATAAATTACGTGACGCAGCGTAGCAAAGTCTGCGTTAACAGCCCGATCGCGGACTCTGTCCACCATTTAACAGATTCAGGGACACGTGAATCTGCTTACAACATTATATAATACGTCGCGTAACAAATATCACATTTTAAGGATATTTTAATTGACCATTTAACAAAATATCGTATAAATTTCACCCTGTCGTGAAATACGAATGTCTTCGAGATAAGCGACCGCAGTAGACGTATCTTATTCTACTGAAATAGAGATTACCAACGTCATTATCATTAATTGCCGATTCGAAAACTTATAATTACTACATGACACAGTAACATGGGCGTAGCCAGGTTATCAATCAGGGGGAGGGGGGCAAAATTTATCTTAAGGCAAATTTCATCGTATTTATGTATAAGGTCATTCCACGCCAAATCACTCACTTTCGACAGCAGGTTTTCCAATGTTTATTTATTACACATACTTGTACTTATTTAGTACAATTATCTACTTATGATAAAACTAGTTTTCCCGGATCTTCGATAAATCTTTTTAGTACACTTTCTTCGAGTTTCTCTTTCTTCTCACGCACCATTTTTCTATGTACACTAATTGTAAGCATGCACTGTCCATTAAAGCGATTCTCCGACATCGTTGATCGTCGAAATGCAAATTTTTTTCTCTACGATAGGGCAAATACTATTTTTCTTCCTCCAGAGCAGTGTGTGTGTGTGGGGGGGGGGGGGGGGGCAAGTGCCCCTACGCCCATGCACAGTAACTACTGATAAAATAATGACTATCGAAAGCAAAGTGATGATATAAACGATGTGTTCGTCGTGTCACCAAGGCACTTAACACGTGTGTATATTTGTGTTGAGGCTAAATCGATGTATCTGCAAATCCCAGACGCGTTTATTTGCCCGATAAAGCCGAACAATATAGATACATACAATTTTCATGGACAAGTAGCTTGCTGTTTTTTTTTCGGGAATCAGTTGAATTGCTCGTAGCACGAATGTGACAAAAATTGCAGACACATCAATTATCCTTAACAGGCTTGAACTATAGTAAAATCTAATATAGTTGATGACGCGGTCACTAGGCTGCGGTATGACAACAAGTATCCGCCATCGGAGGGTTACACCCCACCCATATAACTTCAAATTAATTAATAAACGTCACAGTTAAACGTTTTCTGTATAAATTGACAATGTCAGTGGGGCTAACGATAGCCGATCCCTACCCCAGACGCCTTGATTCTGTCTCACAGCCACCTGGCGGCCGCCGGCCCGAACCAAGGGGGAGACAAACAAACGTCTACCCTAAACGCCTAAACGCTTACAAAATGGCATCAGATATTCCTCTGCCATCGTTTCAGATTTCAGGGGAAACTAAAACTACACCACACCAACCTCTCCAAATCCCAAAATACCAAAATACTCCTTACCTAAAAAATCTTCCATCACCCAAACGGGGCCAAGGCGCGCAAGGTCCGGCTGCCCGTGGTTCCCCGTGGATGCGGCGAAGATCAAAGCCCCTATTGGTCTGAGATCGACGTCGTAACCAAAGGACTCAATCGTGGACAGCCCTGTGACGCTGCTGGATCTTTCCAAGCTCCCCCAACCGCAGATATTAGAGTCAACAATTTAGAGTTAGAGTCTGAATTAATTTCGAGTCAAAACAACCGTTCACAATATCATATTATTCACTGGTACTAACTGTTAGATTCTTATGAATTAGGTTGTTGTATATGCCCGGTAAAAGCGAACAGACACCGCTGCGATCACCCTTGGATGGCCAGCTTGATCATAAATCTGTCCCTATCGTTTCAGATACAAGATGCTGGTCCACGTGCGAACGCACACGAACGAGAAGCCGCATCACTGTTTCCAATGCGACAAGAGCTTCAGTCGAGCGGAGAACCTGAAGATCCACGCTCGCTCGCACACCGGCGAACGGCCGTACGTATGCCCGGTTGAGGGCTGCAACAAGGCGTACTCGAACTCCTCGGACAGGTTCAAGCACACCAGGACCCACGCCGTGGACAAACCGTACTGTTGCAAGGTGCCCGGTTGCCCGAAGAGGTACACCGACCCGTCGTCCCTGCGCAAACACGTGAAAACGTATAGGCATTACGTGAACAACAACGACAAGGTGCAGGAGAAGAGTTACGAGGAGGGCAACTCGCAGGAAAAGATCAGGCTGGCGGACAGCACGTCGCCGGAGAAGCAGAACAGCAGCGCCCAGTCCGAGTCGGATAAGAAGGACAGCAGCATCGAGAGCAGCGTGTCCGGGTCGAGTCCCAAGGCCAGCAACAGCTTCGAGGAGCAGAGGAGCTTCGTTGAATGGAACAACATGTATAATCTTCAGGATCAGCGCAACGAGCAGGAACAGATCACGCCTAGGAAAGTATACGAGCAGGAGGTGAAGATTTATCCAAGGATCTACGACGACAGTTACATAATACCTGAGAAGATACAAGCGAATCCTATGTACGTTACCAACAATCAGGTCCTGAAGGAGAATCTTCCGGTACAATCGCCTCAGACCAGTCCGCGACATGTTCCTGAGCCCCTGTCGTGTATAGGGATGCAGTCGACCCCTATCAAGACCGAGGAACCCATGGAGTGCTCGAACAAGGCCAGCACCGTCGATTACAGGAACATCGAGTCCATCGTCAACAGCACACCCTGTAAGAAAGAGAATACAGTCGTCTGCGATCCGGTGAGACATTCTGTGATAAAAAGAGCCGAGGACCTGAAGATGGAGGTCGAACAGACGCCCAGCAAAGAGGAGGTCTGCAACGAAACAACTGACTGCTGTTGCCGTCATAAATGTTGCGTGCACAGCAACGAAAATATCCTCGAGAAGACGAAGATACTCTCGGATCTGATCCTCAAGGCGCAGAATCCTTTGTTCAGACACCTGTTGGGTACGGTGGACTTGCAATACGGATTGCAGAATATGTGGGGCAACATCGTGGACACGAATAACAGCTGCGGACAGGACCTTCGGGTTAAAAACGAGAATGTTGTTGAGATGGAACAAGATCTTCCTTTGGACTTGACGATCACCAAGTAATGGGTTGTTTGATAGAGGTTCATGTTGAATTTACTTTTCAGGTTGTGAGAGGTTAGGGCGTCTCGGACGGCCGGCCGTGGCTCGCGTTAAATCGTCTCAAGGTCGTTCTGGGTTCTGAGCGTGCTTTGAACCTGGCTTCGTTAAAATTTAAGAATATTTTGATATGGGAATTTGGAAAATTCGAATATTAGGATTTGAAATTTAGGAAATTTGAATACTGGGATTTGAAATTTGGAAAATTCAAATACTGAGATTTGAAACGTAGAAAATTTGAATACTGAGATTTGAAATTTGGAAAATTCAAATACTGAGATTTGAAACGTAGAAAATTTGAATACTGGGATTTGAAATTTGGGAAAGTTGCATACTGGGATTTAAACGTAAAAAATTCGAAATTTAAGAAATTTGAATAATCTAAATGCCCAGAATTCGAATTTGAAATTAAAATATTCAAATTATCGAAATTATTCTAATATTCGAATTTTAATCCAGAACGAGCTTGAAAGTTCACGATATTCCAGTCAATTTCTACTCGAACCATGGCTGGTCTTTGCTTTTGATGATTGGACGGTAAATTGATTTTCCTTTTCTTTTCAAATTACTTAGAGACGTTTGTGAAACGATATTATTTCAAGTTCAAAGTTCACTTTGCCGGCTTGATTATCTAGAGAGGTAAATGTACCGGTGATAAAGAGGGAATCAAAGTTAAGTTTAAAGGTTGCCGTTGTGATTAGACTGCGAAAAGCCAAATATGTTGTAATACCTTGTAACGTCGTTCCATGTAGAAAACAATCTGAAATCGAATGACACTTGCTCAATCTTAATTCGTTATCGCTTCCTTTAGGGATACGATTAACCCTTGGACGGTCGATTGTCCACCAACATATAATATACAGAGTACATATATAGAGTATACCGGTTTCGAATATTTCAATAATTTCGACTCGAAATTAAAATTTCAAAGTTGAATTCTACTGATGTTCGAGTTATTTGAATATTCGTTACACTTCTTTGCGAATCAACACCAAAATCGGAATAACAATATAACCTTAATTACAAACGATGGGTCAAAGATGACCCAGCATCGGCCGCCCAAGGGTTAAGGAAAGTTGAAGTTAGTTTGAATAGTCAGGAGATATACATTAAAACACGTTTGCACTGAAATCACGAATAACAGTATGGTTGACGAATAACCCCCTGTATAATAATATGTGTGAAAGAAATGTCCCGGTATGTTATATTTTAAACACCCATGTATAATATGTATATAAAGATATATTATTGTGTAAGATGTTCAAAAAAAGATTAGATGCGTGGAGAAGGAGGACGAGCGTGTTTTAACGACATTAAACTATTCAATAAAATCACATTATTTATATAAAAAAATGTTTATTATTATCTTTCACGTTGTATAATAAGATTTCCTTCTTCCTTCTTCGGTGTCTGAAATATCAGCGACTTTTAATACAATTGTGTTCCGTTTGTTTTACAAATATCCCTGAAATAGTCAGTCGTTTCATTTTTTTTTTCTCAACAACAAATTATTACGATTAACAATATCGAACAATTTGGATGTAAAATAAATATGGCACCAAAATAGTGCAGAATTTCTTGTTACTTCCATGCTCTGTTAGGTACCTGCGATACCGACGACAACAACATCGTCGGTTATTTCAAAAAAAGAAAATAAAAATTAACCCATAAACAATTTACGTTAATACAATCCTCAGGATATATTGTGACTTATCAGTAAATCGGACATGCCGTCTTTGATGATTTTTAAACTTTCTAAATCGGTATTTATCGTTGCTATAAGCTGCGCCATGCCCTGGTGTTCCATCGTCAGATACTGTAACAAACGTAAGGATTGTTTCAAACAACTTAACCTTAATTTTCACAAAATTATTATCGAGACACGCCGCGGTCAAAGCGTTCAAAACTTAGCAAGGCAATAAATTTGTCAATTAGGTTAATAGTTGGGGGAAGGCCCACAGTACTCCTGTAAGGTCGTCTGTCCACAGAGCGTCGCGTCGTAGACATTGCATCCCACCACGCATCGCCGATACTGATCTTCCTTTGTTTATACGCTTGCTGTACGCTTCGTGGACGGACACAAGCGTATCGTGTACGCGTATGCATCTCATCGTTTTTGTACGCAACGCGCTCCGTGGACAGACGACCTAATTCGAAAAAAGGTTAAATATCGTCTCATTCACTTTACCGCTTTTATATCGTCCTGCGCAATAGGATCCATCGCGTATCTCTCCTGGTTCTGGGGGTCTATGTGACTCCTCATTCGCAACTGAGACAGCATTTCGCTAATTCTGCCCTTGAACTGAGTCGGGGCACTGATCTGCGAATGCATGGCCTCGAACCTACGGGTCAACACCTCTTCTTCCGGTTGCAAAGAGAGCCCGACCTTGCGGGTGATTTCTTGACGCACCAACACCTAAAACAAACATTTGACCATAAACAGAAATTCGTACAACCCAAAGTAACCCCTGAACACACATACTTGAAGTACTCTGTGCTGCAGTTCTAATAAATTCCTTCGATGCTCTTTGAGTCTGGCTTGTATCGCCGTGTGCTGCCTCTGCAATTTTTGTATCTCTTCGGCCGCCATGTCTAAGAAATTTCTGTGCCTGCCTGCTTCCTCCTCTTGACACTTTAATCTGTGCTTCACTTGCTGGAAACCGATCATTGGCACTGGTATGTACAATTCTGGGTTTGGATTGTCCAATTGGGCCTGTTTCCATAATCTGGGATCGATGGAGCAAGGCGGATTGTCCAAGTACTCTTTCAGCTGTGCAGGCTCCAATTTGACTAAGGGCAGTAAGTCTTCCACGCCATTCTGTACTAACTGTTGCTTTTGCATCGGTTGAGACAAATACGCGAATAGTTCGCTGGCAGGTATTTTTCTCGGTGCTCCTGTGATCCCTTTCTCGGTGACGAAAATGGTCACCTGAGTTTTGTCTTCCCCGGTGGATTTTATGTTGTCTATTGTCAACGTTAGGTTAGGTTTGTTCCCGAGGACGTTGTTCATGAACCCTATCAATTGGACCTCGCCCTCTTTCACCTCTTTCTTCTTTTTATTGAAACAAAGCACGATCAGTCCATCGTTATTGTCAGCTTCCGGCATACGGCTGTAGCCGATGGCTTTGAATCTGCATAGAGGGTTCTCTTGGTTAAGTTCGATGGCGGGCGAGTTCATGGAATAGTAAGCCTTTCCAGTGCCCCATAGAGCTTGAATGAGATTCCATCTGGCGATGAGATTGTCTCGTTCGTCGTTGTACAACTGACAATTGAACACGGCATTGTACAGTGCTTCTGATATAGTATTGGCAGGCTGTTGTTGCTGCAACTGCTGCTGCTGCTGCTGCTGCTGAAACTGTTGTTGAGGTTGTTGCTGTTGCAATCCAGTTCCAAAGGCAGGAAATCCTGTACCTGTTCAAAGAAATACACGAATAAAAAATGATCCCCACAAAAACAGTAGTAGGTACAGACCCGTTGAAACCGACCTGTACCAAAGCCACTGAAGCCAGTCGTTGTGGTTGTGGATGTTGGCTTCGTTCCAAATGCACCAAAGCCTGTGGCACCGCCGAAGGTGGATGTGTTTGTGGTGCCAAAACCTCCGAAAAATGACGGAGCGGAGGTGGTTGTTGTAGTTCCAAATCCGCCGAAATTGCCAAAGCCTAAGGAGGATGTTGTCGTAGGTGCACCAAATCCACCAAAGCCTGTGGTAGGAGCAGGGGTGGCGCCGAAGGTAGAGGTTGTTCCAAATCCAGCGCCAGTGGAGGTGGCTGGACTGCCGAAAGCCGGGGTAGATCCAAAGCCGGTGGTTGAGGTGGCGCCAAATGTGGGTGCAGAACCAAAAGCGGTTGTTGACGTGTTGCCAAAGCCAGTGGCGGCCGGTGTTCCGAACGCGGTGCCCGTGCCAAACGCACCGGTTGCCGGGGTCGAGGCGGAACCAAACAAACTCGGTGCTGTAGTTGCTGGGGTACTAAATCCAAAAGATGAAGTGCCAAATCCTGTTGAGACATTGAATTGCAAACAAGAAACATATACTAACAAGATTATATTTTCAGGGTTTTGCTGATACATTTTATTGCTTGTAAAATACATATACATTTACATAAAGCGTATATCATAAAGTTCTGCAGTTTTTACATAACGAATACTTGTTTTTATGTATAATGGTAAGAGAGAGTACGTACACAACACACAGTTTTGCAATATTTACATAGAAATATTCGTTTTTGTTTTTACCAAACTGAAATTTGCTTCAAACAAAAACTGCCAATTGACAGAAATGCTTTACATACGAGGGTACTAATTATTTATTTATTTTATTCATTTATAGGATTTTTGCGTCGAAAATACATTAAATATATTGGAAGTGTCACGCTAGAAGTTTGAATGCAATAAGAATTAGCTGGAAAGTTTTGATAGAACGGTTACAGAAAAGAACCTTAAATTATGTCGTACATAAATCAGCAAACTGAGGTAAGATAATGAAAATTAGATAACACGTGATCCAATTCAAGACATACGTGAAAAATTAAATAGGAAGGCAAATATGGTCAACTTGCTCGCAAACTATTAAAGATAGCCACGCTATCCAATAGTAAAGTCATGCTTCGTCGTGCCAACCAACCTTCGGACACAGTTACCGAGATGTTACATGAATTTGGTACCACGGATGTAGCGATTGGGGTATACTTTACAAATTATATTGTGTACTGTTTTAATGTGAAAAATCATAACATAATTTTTCTAAAGGATGTTACGGCTGAAGTTATGATAACAACATTAGGTAAAATTCCAAATGAAATGTATTACTTAGAAGACACAACTTTCAACGCGAAATTGGTAACGCAGAAAAGCAATTTGCAGCAATCACCTCAGCACGCTCATGCCATTGAAGCGACAACAGAGATAATTGCTGCTAACAATGAATACACGGGTCACTCGTCCCTATTATTTATTTTATTAATTATACTTTTGATAATATTGTTACTGTGTTGCGTAAGTGCGTGTCTCATAGCTAAAACAAAAAGAAAAAGCAGTTTCTTTGGAAAATCTGACATGGAGTGTGATCCAAGGTGCACGGGTGTAAGTCAACCCTTGTTAGATAAAATTTCAGACTGTACAAATAAAACCAGCGTTAGCTCGTTGAGGAACTAATGGGATAAAATGTGGTATGAGCCTATATAAAAATTAGGAAGATCCGTTTCTCGAACAAGGTGCTATTTTTTAACTCTTGCGCTATACAGTATAACGTATCTTAAATTTAACATGATACGACGAAGCAGAACGTTAAAATTTCGAGTACACTTCAAACTGTCATCTGAGAAACACGTAGAAAAATAACATTTATAAAAAATATAATATACGCAAGAAACCTTAATCGAATGCGAAACGTAACGAGCAACATAGCTGGAAATAATTCTGAAAGAGTCACATGCAACGAAAGAGAAGAAGAAATGTGACTTAACCTAAAAGAAGTAAACTTACCTGGTTTCACCGGGGTTGCGGTCGTAGAAGCCGTGGCACCGAAGCTGAAAGCAGGGGCGGGCGTCGAAGTTGTCACTCCGAATCCCGATCCAAATGACATTTCTCAAATAAAAATTAAATTTGACGTACGAGAGAAACACGTTTTTACCGCGCGCGCCTTACGATTTCGTATAAACGACAGTGCCACAAACATGGCGGTTGACATGCGCCGTGAACGCGAATTCGATCCGACGCGCAGGATCTTGGTCACGTGACCCATCGGCCCGCTTACATTCAAAACAATCAAACGGAACGATTTTTACTGTTAAATTGTAACTAAGTTTATTTGATTCTTTTTCTTTTAATACACTTGTATTTCATTTGTACTACATATTTTCATAATCGCCACAGGCATCTATGATGTATTAAATATACGCATTTTCTTTCAAGAATTGTACGTGTCATCATTTCGTATTCTTCAAACAAAATTGTTCGTAAACTCTTTTTCTTTTTTTTTCGTGTAAACCTGTGCAAAAACACGTCTTAACATTTATGACATTCGAACCTCGAAATCGAAGCGTCCAGATGCTTTACTTTGAATTGTTTTTTAACACGACAAACATCGGTGAACGATTGTTGATTCGATCGAGAGCGCGAACTCCCCTCGGTAAGCGTAGGGTCATTAATAACAGATACAATATATGAATTTTCAACGAATTTTATAATTTGAAAAACTTCAAAATAAATATATCTCCATATTCTAACGTACATATATATATATATGATACTTTCTTCAACAGTTCGATAGGACTATACACGTATATTGTATAATAATAATATCGTAATATCGTAAAAAATACGTGAGCGCGACGATGATTGATAACTAAAAAAAAAAAAAAAAAAAAACGCAATACCTCTGGTAACCGAAATTGAATCGCAAGAAACGATAAATCTCGTAACTATCCGAGAATCATCCAATCTACGTTGTACACGTAAAGTCATTTTGTATATTGATCAAATTTGAATTGCAGTCAAATCACATTACCATCTCTGTGACAATATACATATAAAACAATTTCTAAACACAACGTCTCGGTTTCCTCCAACGTTCAGATCCAGACACGTTCCGCTGAAATAACCTCCTTGAGTTATCGACTAAGTCGTAACATTTAACCGAACTGTAACGATTGCAGTTCTTCTTTCTTTAGTATTATAGGTTGAACTTGACAGAGAGGCTACTGCGATCCTCTTGGGAATCAGATTAATCGAAAATAATCCCTATCCGTCCGGTACAGCCACGTGCAACGATGACTTTAACGTAAGAAATTAAATTAGGGAATATGGAAGTTTCCTTCGTTCGTCTTATGAATTCTTTGTTCTTAAATACAGTTATTGGTATTGATAGTTTCTTTTAATTCGAGGGGGGGGGGGGTTTACTTTCCTACAGAAAATGGCGCCGTTGGATAGGCAGCTTCAGTTGGATTTAACGTTGAACGTAACAGGTTTAATGATTATTTCAAACGGTGCTGGTTAATTTAGTTGTTTGGTAATGGACGATAGTTCGTGTCAACTACGATGCTTTTGGGTATAAGGCAAACGGTGGAACTTCTCCTTTCCCTACGATGCTATTTTCTCTAAGGAAGTATAAAGACATCGTTGCACGAAGCTGTACAACATCCTTACAGCGATGTAACGATGAAATCGTATTTAAATCCCCGATTTTACTTCCGGTGAGAAAATGAAAATCTGCATTTCCGTGGGGATCGCGCGTGTACATTGAATGCTAGTTGCTTCTTTTTCTTTTTTTCTTAGAAGATAGAGCGTAAAATAGAGAGCTTTCAGCCCGTTCACACAGGTGTGTATTGCTTTCGACATGATAATCGACGGGGCACTGTTGCGTTCAGCCAACTTGGTCCGTTTCTAGAAAGAAGAATTGAAAAACGATAATCCTTCAGATATCATTCGAAAGAAACGTTGAAATTCTTTCTGCCCATTCATAAATAATTTCTAGTCCGTTCGAGATTTTTTCGTTAACACTCGAATTGATTTGAACGTACGGATCAATATCTGTAATCTGAAAGATTAAACGTCTGTGTGTGTCGATCTACCTCATCAAGACTCCCAAATTATTTATGAATGGCGTTCAATTAGCAAGCGTTTAAATCTCGTTAGCGTATCCTTCTTTCTTATTGTCCTTTTGCTCGTAAATTAATTTTATTCATCACTTCGCGTTCCGTACAATTTGGGAGCAGACTTCATGAGGTTCACAATCGATTCGCAGAGTTTTCGGAAACGACCAGATCATTTTCTAACGAGATTTAACTGCAATTTTTATGGATTATGCGTGAATTAATATGCGAACAACTTAGGCCTGAGGAAAATAGAATTTTGGAATTATTGTGTTTTCGTATAGTATCACCTCGCTAAGTGACGAAATTTTGATCTCTTCAAAGTCGTATAATGGAAATTCGTAATACTCGGATTTCCTGAATTTCAAATTCTGTTTTTTGAATTACCAAAAGTTTCAATTTCTAGTACTCGAATTTCCTAAATTTCAATTACCAGAAGTTTCAATTTCTAGTATTCGAATCTCCTAAATCTAAAATTCTGTTATTTAAAGTACCAGAAGTTCCAATCCCTAGTATTCCAGTTTCTTAAATTTCAAATTTTGTTTTTTGAATTACCAGAAGTTTCAAATTCTGTTATTTGAATTCCCCAAATCTCAAATCTGAATACTTAAATATCGAGTTCTAGAATACGAATTTCCTAACTTTCAAGCCTTAGTATTTGAATTACCCGTATTCCAATCCAAGTATTCAAATTATCCAAATTTCAAATCGAAATATCCAACTGTTTACAGCTCTAAATCAAATCCTTCCTACCTCGATCTCGTCACTTGGAAAGGTACCTTTACGCTACGACATGACGTTCACAATAAAAACGACAAAACATTTCGTCTCTCTCGTTTTGGACCCGTGTAGACCGTGTGCGAAGAAATTCGAATGATCACCAGAACATTAGTGGGCGGTGTTCGTGGCAAAAATAAACGCGGACTATTCCGCGTTTTCCATAAAATATTCAAAAATCAACGGCAAATATTTCCTTTTCTTTCCATTGGTCCTTATCGCATAATTGATTCCTTTATTTTTTTTTTTTTTCACGTTCTCCTCGAGTATTTCTTTTGAACGAAATATCCGAAGGAACGTCCCTCTATCCCGTGATTCAATCAATAATTCGATAAAACCTTTTATTCTGTACAAATATCTCGTAATAAAATCTCGATTAGTCTGTAACTGTGCATTATATCTTGATGTAACAAAAAAGAAAATAATAATTATAATAAAGATCGTTGTAAACGAGATCGTCACGCGACATTTTATAGGCCAACTTTTATTTTCTTCTGTTTTGGAATTTTTTTTTCCCCCCCCTAATACGTTTCTTCCTTCGTTATTTCGCTAAATCTTTTCTACGTATACGCACACGTATTTACTTTGACGATACACACGTATACATTCAACACCGATACGTTTAAACACCGAGTACACAGACAACAGAGGTGCGCCGTTTCCGATACAAAAGGCGCGTCGTACAATCTACATACGGTAATTTGAAAATAATAATTAGCCTCGAGTTGACGGATCATTCATAATTGTCGATATTTTCGTGCATTTTTTGTCGGTATCGAAGTTGCTTTGGTGATACATAAATATCGAGCGTTAGAAAAATGTGAAAATTAAATGCTACTGTTAGGGAATAAGTGGTACAGGTATTAGGTCCCATGTTATTAAATTCGTAATGATTCGTTCTTTGAAGAAGGGTTCGGATCAACCCTTTCGCTGCGTCGGTAAATCATTTTCTTCTTCATTTAGAAATTCAACTAGGATTCAACTAAGAAAATTGAGAAACTGACGGGTATAGGTCAATATATTATTTCATTCGGTATTCTTAGATTTGGAATTTTATACCCTTTGGCTCGATTTTGTCACAGCGTTTCGTTTTAGTATCGTATACTATGTGTTTAAGTAAGAAGATTTAGCCACGCTTTGGAAATTTGCAAGGTAAAAGCAATTCGAATTTTCTACATTTCAAATCCCAGTGTTCGAGTTGGGATTATCCGCGTTCGAAATTCAAATATTTCGGATAAGAAACATCTATAAATTCCAATTAGAAGGCGATTACAATGTTTTTACAATTTGCGTCGTTTGCAGCGAAAGGGTTGCACTGCGAGAGGGATCTACAAATACGATCCTGAGAACTCAAAGTCAGAAGCAGAGGCTCTAGATGATTGTGTATAAACGGAAATACCCCCACCGATTGCACTGTCCGATGTTCCTTCCCCTGTCACGAAATCGGCGACAATTAACGAGTCCTTCGGGACGTTTCCGCTGTCACCCTTCAATGCATCCTTTTTGGCCAGCATCTGTTTTAGGAGTTTGATTTTTTCTTCTTTCTACAACAGAACACAATACCACGAACATGTTTAAGACATAAGCTTTCTACTTTTCGAAATATTTGACGCATAAGAATAGTTCTCACCGCAGCAATGAGCTTCTGAAGTTCATCGTTCTCACTGAGCAGCTTCTGATATCTTTCTTCGTCCTCTTTCGACATACCAACGTCCGTATTGTACTTGGATTCAGCCTTGTCTTTAGGATGCCTGATCACTTCGATCACTTTGGGAACGAAGATCAGTGCCATGCTCAGGAAACAGCAGAAAATAATCGCAAGAGCGACGAACGCAAAACTGGCGTCTTGTTGGCTGGCTATCACCATCGTGACAGGAGCTGTGATTAAACACAGTACAACCACGTTGTATATTGACATCCCTACGTATCTGGAATCGTTGATCTGTTTCACTTTGATGCTCCTCGTCTCGTATGCCAGAAACAGTCCAAACACCAGAATGATCCCCTTGTAACTGTACATTAGACCTGAAAGAAAGATTACTTCGTAATTTCAATTACTCAGAATTTGGAGTGCCTAATACGACGATTTTTAATTTAGTTATTGAAAGGATATTTAATAATGCAAGCGACAAATTGTGGAAATTCAAGTGTCTATGGGTGACGTGGCAGTTAAAGTGCTAAAGCAGTCACCATTGCTTTTAAGTTCTCGTCTTAGAACTTTACAGCTAACTTTCAGTCAGCTCTTCTATTATATTATTCATTAGTTTATATCTTACTATTCTGAAAGTCTGTAGGGTTCACCAATTTGACTTCAAACTCCATTATTCATCATCGATCGCTTTCACAATTTGACTACCAAAACTTTACAACTTCCCAACCATTCCCTCGTTGATTCCCGTTCCACAATTTGATTTTACACATTTGTACAACTCCACTAATATTCATCGATTTACAATTTTATTCCTAACTTAACAATTATATCCAAGTCAGAAATTAATTACTCACGAATTGAATATGGTTTTATATCTAACAATCTAACGTCCCAACAACTTCGCTTACTCAATCCCATCGCTCAACACCTAACCCATTTTGACTATTAATCTTATAATTATACAACTTTGCACCTAACTTCATTACTACTCATTAGAATATTAGAAGAACAAACCCTGAAAAAAAGTTTCGAACCTAACGAAGACTCGAACTCGCGTCCTTTGGGTTCGGAAGCAGTTACTACCTAACCCATTACGCTACAGCCACCTTCTCTGATTCAATTTTTCAAAATCCCTATTGTTGAATACAAAAGTCCTCATTCTCCATCCCACAGTGGCGATAGGAGTGTAAATACAACAATTCCCATATTTAACAACTAGCTTCTATAGCAATTTTAATACAACAAAATGTCAATATTGCTACTAGCAATACTACAAACACTATCGGAATACAAATCCAGTGACGTTACCTAACCAAACGCTGTTGTGCGCACTTTCGCAATGCTCCAATTCGGGGCTGATCCTAGCGTCGTCGTCGCCAAATGGCGGTGATTCGAGCGGGAACGTTTCCATCTTCCTCTGGAGAGGATCGAGTACTTGCCACGACACCAACAGCACGATATCCACCGCCAACAGTCCGCTGACCATCGTGTACAGCTTCCACGGTTGTATCTTCTTCTGTATGGACGAAACTTTTTGTTTAGCCATGAACAACTAAAAAGAATCGAGAACAGGTTAAAGATGAGGATCGTACGAGCAGGAACTGCGAACCATGCAAGGGGCGGTGCACACTGCCTTGGTTAACTAGAAACAATCGGTCGCACAGTTAATCGACAAGGGTAGTTTTATGTGCATGGGGTAATTCTGTACCTGAACACCAAGTCAACCCAACTTACTTTTTCACGAGAATAGGAAAACAGAAGCTGTGCCTGATATTTACCATCCAGAATAATAGAGGTGTGCAACAAAAATTATACTGCTAATTGTGGAAATTATGCAAAAACCAATTATGGCGATTGCATCACTATTATAATATTAATTAACACGTTGAGCACGGCGCCGCGCCGATTTTGCTGTCCTTTCCGTTCAGCCGGCGGCAAGCGTTCAATTATATTATATTGCAACATTTATTTTTTAACTTTGACCCTGCCGGTCCCACCTACCAACGCCGCCTATACGAAAAGTTTAAACTTTGGAAATTAAAATCTAGAAATTTGATATATTTGAAATTTAGAAATTTGGAAATTTGAGATTTGAAAGTTCGAAATTTGATATTTCGAAATTCCCAAACGAAAAGTCCACTGTCAGTTCCCAAGGACTGACGCCGGCTGAACGGAAAGTTCATTGTAAGTCCCCAGGGACTGACGTCGCGCTCAACGTGTTAACCATCTATCAAATGATAAAATCCTTATGATCTTCATAAAGTAAGTAAACACAATAGAAAAAAAGAATGGATTTGAGCTCGATGTGGCTTTCAGGTACACAATTATTCTCTGGTAAATCACACCTGTTGATTCTTCCCGATGCTCACCTTCGCCTGATCGGCTTTCGTTTTAGTAGTCAGCCTATGGACCCGCCATACTTTGCTGAACATCGCGCCGAACGCTAAAGTGAAACCAGTGGATAACATCCATGATCTAGCTTGACAGACGGCCGGATATTCCGACGGTGACACGAATCTGCCATCGATACCCAGAAGGAACACCGACACGAAACAAGCTATCACTCCGACTAACATTATAGTGTTGCACACCGGGTGCGAAGACATTATCACCCTGAAGTATAAATTGGAATGATTGAGGATTATGCAGGAAAAAAAGAGTGCAGCTCTATTTTATAACTACAAGATAGCTAAAGGTACGAGGAAGAGTTATGCCACAGAATGTAGAAAAACGAAATTTTGATCAATTTAATCGTCATTCTTTACAAGCCTTGATACTTGGAACGTGAATTGCTGATATGGCGACGATTTAAATTTACCCTCATCTCAAATTTAAAATACTATGCCTCTAAATATCATTCATCTGATATACAAACTATTTCTTTTCAAAATCAAAGCTTCTGGTTTTACATAAAACATCCTTATACATATTTGATATCTTGGACCAGGATCGACCAACTACTGTTGTGGCATACCTCCTTTGAATAAAATATTTGAAAAAGAACAGGAGTACCTTCTATGCCTGTTCCAAATGTTAAAAATAATCAGACCAATGGCTATTACGATGCCCAGGGACGATATGGTCCCCATGCAAATGAACAAAGGCAACGAAACCGTCCTTAACACGGTCCTGACGATGGTCCTGTCCTGGGGTACTTTACCACCGATCCATCGTTCCATGTTCCTCCAAGTAAGATTGTCGCTTTGGGTATCGTAATACCCCAACTTCACGTACTTTCCATCGATCACCTGCTCGATTTGGGTCAATGCGATTCTGTCACCTTGCGAGCTGAACGCTACGTATCCCTATAGCACATACAGGATCGATTAAAGATCGTGTCGGCGCGATACTTTCTTTATACATATATCTTTTAACCATGAACCAGGTGGGCTGTAATTAAACCACGTATCCCTTGACACTTCGAGTAACGCGACAGTAAGACGAAAGGAAGGAATAATAATTTCTGATAATTATAGTCCGTGTATATTAATTACTGTAGGACTCGAAATAGCACTCGAAGCTTTTTTGGACGTAATCGTTTCCAGAAACCAAACGCACTATGTCGGGAAGATAGTGTTAGAAATATTTAAGAATCTGTTGATTTTATATTCTCTTATTTAATTTTCTATATTTTCATACGAGTGAAAGTGAAATTTCGCATTTTAGAATACGCCGACAAATGAAATAGTTTCGAGTGCAAAGGGTTAATGATGCGAGGCGATTGAGATTTTCAGCAAACTTTGTTACACTTATTACTTCATTTACACCTGGTTCACGGAGGATCGAGGACAAGACACGTACGGATACTCCTAGAAACTGAGTGGAATTGATCGCAGAATAAATTTCATCGGCTATCTCTTTGTTGGTGTAGGTGAAGTTCTTCAAGCTCTTCCCTTGTTTGCTCAGCTTCTCCATCGTCTTATTGAAAGCTACGATCGAAAAACAGAGGACAACGAAATGACAATAAAATTTCGATTCATATCAGCAGCCTACGAAAGTGTTAAATATTAAAAATTCAATTTCTAAATACTACAATTCTTTTAAATACCTAACGCCACGGACCAAACAGCGTCATAAGCCAGCGGCGCCTCCTGATATCCTTCCGGATATCGATTGTTGTCGATGTCGTAACCATCCTCCTTCAGCATCTTATTCAACCTCTGTCTAAAATCCTCGGAGGTCAACCCACTGATTGTCGTGTCGTTATTCTGGTTCCACATCAAAGCCTCTGTTGTTAGATGGCCTTCGGCAGCGAGCCTCATTTGATCCTTCGTACAGGTGATCCCTTCCTTGTCCAGATTCACTTCGAACCAATTGTCCTCGTACCAACCGATGAAGAACCACACGTAACTCTTGCCGTACAAATTTTGATGATACAACTCGCAGAGGACCCTCCTGGCCGCGACCACGTAGAACAGGCCGACGATGATCCTGGCGTCCTGACGGCGAAGATTACGCACCGCATCCGATGGGTCCGATAGAAAGCTCTGACGAGTGACTATTTCTATGCCTGCCTCCTTGCAACGGGCTTCTAAATCTTCTACAGTCTGTCGGCAGATTTGCAAGAAATTATTTTTAAAGAAGATTGAGTCTTGATATATTATCTTGATATACTGTTGTGTAGTAATCGGACAGTAGTACGATATAGCAGTAAAATGGCAGTAGTATAGCAGCATAACATAGCAGTAGCATAATAAATAGTGTAACACTAGTATAGCAGTAATATAGTAGTAATACAGTAGCATAGTAATAGTAAAGTGCTATAGTTGTATTATAGCAGTAATATAGCAATAGTATAGCAGTACTATAGTAGTAATATAGTAGCATAGTAATAGTATAGTAACAGTATAACAGTACTATAGTAGTAATATAGCTGCACAGTAGCATAGCAATATTATTCCAAATGTGAACGTATCATACAACTACATTTCCTTGCATGTAGCCATTAATGGTGTAATCTTACAGATATGAACACTTCTTCGGCTTGCTGTAAAATCGCCACTCGAGACCAACCGAATTTTTGTAATAATTTGATTCTCGTTGGGTTGTGCACCGTGGCTGATGGATGGGTCCTGAACAACGTGGGGAACCTGTTTCGATCGGACAAGGCTGGCGACGATGCTCCATAACACAGCTGAAAAAGAAACATCAGAACAAATTCCATCTCATTATATTCTATTACTTTTTAACCCTTTGCACTCCGCTGTCCCCTCTGACGGGACATATTTCATTTACCAGAGTATTTTGAAACGCGACATTTAAGCTTTATTTACATCAGAAATCAAAAGGAATCAAAATAAGTAGACTCATATGCATTTGTAACTCTTCCGTTTCAAAATAGCGCGTTTGCTTTTCGGAAGGTTTGCTGGAGAAATAGATTAAATTCGATCGTATCCAAAAAATGCTCTGGGTCTGGATTAAGTTAAACATGAGTATTTGGTTCGGTAAGTACTTCGGAGCAAGCTAATTCGTTTCGTAATTGGTAATCATCCAACTTTCCAGTATTATATCGAATAGTAGGCACCATCTTCCCTAGAGAAACCTTCCCTGACCCCGTACGACGTATTCCAGGTAAGATAAAATACATAACCCTTGAAAATTCAACAATTTAAACTGAACTTTTAAGGTGTCATCCACAGTATACCTTCAATATTTGTATAACACGTTGATTCCATGCATCTTTCACACTTTCTTTTTCGGTAACAGTGTTAAGGGTTTACGATTAACTTGACGACACTCACCACTACCAGGTTCCACATCTTTGCCGCCTCGGCGACGGTCGTGCAGACGGTACTGCATCCTGCTAGGAGCATCAGTTTGTGTGGCTTGTAGTATAACAAATTGTACATCACCGAGGCACCGAGTCCTGGTTCGCACTAAAATCATTAACCTTCTCTGTAATTATTATTCGCCTGAAAATTTCTTAAACGATTCCATGTACTTACCTCGCTGTCGTTCGAGTGAAGCTTCAGCGTGAATCCTGGTAGCAGGTTCTTTTCGCGATTAACATCGTCCAGGGCCAAATTTACAGCCGGCATGCAAGCCTGCGACAAATATTGTTCATTCTCTTTGTAATCTCTTCAATCCTTTCGAATTAGATTAATCATTAATAACCCTAACACGTGGCAGTGTGGCAATATTAACCCTCGGACGACGGAACATGGAGAGAGCGCACAATATTTTGATTAAACCGTCAACCACTTCTTACATTCATTCTTGAAATCTCAAAGCGTTATTTCGGTCGACATACGACAGCAAAATTTCCATCGTAAAATAACTTTATCGACAACGGTACAGTCCCTGGCCATCGAATTAGGACCACTACAAATTTTCAGCCTTTCTCACGTTTCCCGTGAATTTAAAAGGCCTGTTCAAATTGTAATGATATAATTTATATAACATTATTAACACATGTTAACATCTTGCATTTCCATCCTTTGCTTCGATGACAGTTTGTATCCTTTCCGACAAGCTCCGTATACATTGTTTGATCGTATGCTTTGCATCTTCATTATTTTCCCAAATATCTGTCATTCTTGTTTTCACCTCGGATAATGTGGTGCTTGGACAATTGTAAACTGGTCCTTTGAGTAAGCTCCTAGACATTTTCTATGGCATTCAAGCCCGAGCGGAATAATCCGCGCTTATTATAATTTTATTTATAAAATAATTTTTGTTTTTTTTTTCATTTTTATAAAAAAAATAAAAAAATAAAAAAAAATGTAAAATGCGATGTTTGGGACCGTTAAGTAGGATCATGATGCAAATGGGTTAAGCCTTATTGGATGAAACCAACATTGTGACGGATTTGGCTCTTCTACATGGTGCTCCATCCTTCCTGATCCTAAAGACGTGTCAAAACGGAAGCAATCGAGTCTTTATCACATCTTCGTATTATTTAACATTTAACGTTGTACGTGCTCCTAATTCGATGGTCAGCGACTGTTAGTATCCCTCGTCCCAAAGTTTTTGTAGCACCGAAAGGGTCAAGGATAATAATTGATATCGGTGCAAATCCGTAGAATTAACATTGACATTCGCCTACCTGTTAACGCTCGAAAAGTGATCGCCTACTCACCTGGCCACCCTGCCACCCACCCTCTCCTGCTATCGGGAAAATGCCACCGATGTGCAACACATTGTCGGCGTCGTCCGCACCTGACGAGCCTTCAATCGCTTTGATCAACGTCAAAACGGTTAAAAGCATCAGCATCGTGAAATTCATTCGATGCGAACGTCCTTGAAGCTCCTGGCGAAGTTCCCTTCGGCCCTACGACACACCCCGACACCACGAAGTACGGAATCGTAATATTTTCGCGCGGATCACAGCCATCGTCGAATCGCCGAGAATCACTCTACACTCGTGGAGCGATATGTTTCACCCCCTGAGGTCTTGGGGAATTCGATGAACGGAGAACGTTGCACACGAGGAAAGGTTTTCGACGATGTATCGCGTTCAGGAACGTGCCGTAGCGTTCTCCATCGTACACCGGGTTACTACGCTCCTCCTCGCGAGCCAACCCGTGAAATTTTGACCCGTGAAACGGTTTTACCGAAGACAGAACGTTTCTATTGATCTCATCCGGTCTGCCAAGGATCGTAGTGGGGATAGGGTGGCTCTGTCCTACGCCTTTCATCGAAAAATCAATATACGTATATATAATCGATTCGATTTCACGTTTACTTGAGAGATCTGTGCTTTTTTAAGGAACAGAATTTCGTGACTATCGATGATCTTAGAAATAATAATTGACTGCGCCTGTTTGTACGATTATAAGGTAATTGTGAGGAGATCGGCTCGGTTGGTAACGTTGTAGTTCTATAGTCAGCTAATTTGAACGATAGCAAGGGAAATAATTGTATTGCTGTAAAATAGTCAACTTGTTATAGTATACGCTTTATTTTTAATGTTTTTTTTTAATTTTATACCAAGCGCGCCACGATAATGTAGCCGCAAGGCCGGTAATATCAAGCTCTACGGAGTTGAGGATAATGATGATCCAACCGAGGGGAAAATTCTGTGACGTTTATTATACAATGCTTCGAGGGTACGGCAAACACGCGTGTCGTTGCGCGGTCGTCCCTAAGCCACACGCTAGCTACTCCCTAGAGGCGGACCTCGATGATAGTTCCGTAAACTGTTGGTGCGGTAGCGCCACATCGTTGTTCGACTGACTGCGCGACACAGGAACGGGGAAATCTGGCGAAATCCAACGAAATCTCGATCCTCGGAGCTCGTAAGCGTGGTAAGCGTAAAGAGCAGTAAAGAGTAAAGTGTCATGCGTGAACGTACGCATTGTACCGCGACTGGGAGTAATCGAGACGCGAAGCAACAAATATGAAAGCCAGTGAATCGTTGTGTGAACGCGACCGCCCGCGTCGATGAACCACGATCGTGTTACTCGTCCGACCGATCCACACAACAAGGAATTAAGTCGTTTGTTCAACGAGTATCGACGAATCGTCGCGTTGGGAAAGATGCTTCAAACGTTACGAGAACGTTCGCAGAAACGAAAGAAGCTGCTCGCGCAAACGGTGAGAAGAAACATTGTTGTTGAGGTTATGTTACGGTGTACCGTGCACGATATGGTCAAGTGTAAAGTAACGGTACGAATCGTTTCGTAGCTAGGCGTTTCGAGCGTTGACGAGCTGCGGCAAATTCTGGGTACGGAGGTGGACGAAGCGCAACGGAAACGGGTGAAATCGAAATCGGTACCGGAACGGGCCGAGAATGGCGCGAAAGACTCGAAAAACGACGCGGTCCCGCCTGACGAGATCGTTTACAAGGATTCCTCGACGTTTTTGAAGGTAGGTCAGTGGCTCGATCTAGCAACGTCGTCTCCGCATTATTATTCGGCTGGTGTTTTTTTTTCTTCTTTTCTTTTCCGTAGGGTACGCAATCGTCGAATCCGCATAACGATTACTGTCAACATTTCATCGACACGGGTCAACGACCCCAGAATTTCATCAGGGACGTGGGTCTGGCCGACAGGTTCGAGGAGTATCCGAAGCTACGGGAACTGATCAAGCTGAAGGACGATCTGATCGCGGAAACCGCCACGCCGCCCATGTATCTGAAGACCGACTTGCTCGCGTACAATTTGAAGGAATTGAACTGCAAGTTCGACGTTATACTGATAGAACCACCGTTGGAGGAGTATCAACGGACCTGCGGCGCCACGAACGTTCAACTGTGGAATTGGGATCAGGTGGGTAGCGAGGAAAATTGAATCAGGGTCGCGTGGCTGGGGAAATGGCGACCCGTGGTATTAAAAACAACTTCGTAGATAATGGAATTAGATATCGGCGAAGTGGCAGCCAATCGAAGCTTCGTGTTTCTGTGGTGCGGTAGCAGCGACGGGTTAGACATGGGACGCTTCTGTCTTCGCAAATGGGGCTTCAGACGGTGCGAGGACATTTGTTGGATTCGCACGAACATCAATAACCCGGGACACAGTAAGAATCTGGACAGCAAGGCGGTTCTTCAGCGGACCAAGGAACACTGTTTGATGGGTATCAAGGGGACCGTCAGACGATCCACGGACGGTGATTTTATTCACGCGAACGTCGACATCGATCTGATCATATCGGAGGAACCCGAGTACGGTTCTATAGAAAAGCCCGTCGAGATATTTCACATAATCGAGCATTTCTGTCTAGGCAGACGACGGTAAGCACGATATCGACGAATTACGGCACGGCGACTCGAACAAACAACCTTAGCTTTCGTTACCGATTTATTGTTTTTAGGTTGCACTTGTTTGGCCGCGACAGCACGATTCGACCTGGCTGGCTGACCGTCGGACCCGAATTGACCAACACGAATTTTAACGCGGATCTTTACACCAGTTACTTTGCCAACGGTCAAATTACAACTGGCTGCACCGAACGCATCGAGGCGCTCAGGCCGAAATCTCCGCCGCCGAAGGGAAAAGTCGCCGGTCGGGGTAGAGGCGGTTTCAGTCGTGGACGAGGCAGAGGAAGGTAAAGCGTTTCGCGTACTCGTTGCCTCGTTGCGTGTTGTGTTGTAAATCTCCAGACTCGGAGATCCGATGGAAACGCGAGGCAATTTTTTTTTTTTTCCTTCCGTCAACTGTAAATTGTAAATAATCTTGGCGTTGACGCGCGAACGACTCTGCAAATATATCGAATACGTTTCTTACGAGCTTTCAATGTTTTTCTTTACTTCTTCGTTTTTTGGACGTTTAATTGAAGAGAAAGGAAATCGTGTGACGATATTTATATGAAAATTTACAATTTTTAGTGTACATGCGTGCTTGCGACTGGCAATGTCTCTTGTATAAATTTCTTTCTTTTTACGCAAATCGTGGAGCAAACGGTCATGCTCGAAACAAGACCAGTCGATTCGGATATCCGTAAGAATGCACGCAACTTCGGCACGCGTAACGGGACACGTTCGAATCGCCAAGAAAATATATTCTACATCGATTCGACGCCTGTCCTCGCGTGAACGATTTAACGGTAACGATGTGTCGCAACGAATCGATGGAACAATTTTTTTTTTTTTTTTTTTTTTTTTTTTTTTTTTTTTTTTTTTTTTTACAAATACTTCTCAACCGTCGACTGAATTGCTTAATTACGATTATATATAAAATATCTTAAGTATACGTACTCTTATAAGAAGCAAGCGCAGTTATTTCGAAACGTTTGAGATCCGATCGTGTTACTTTTGTACTTTGTGTGTTTCGAGAACGTATTCGCATATTTCTATAAATACATCTTACAATAAGAATAATTAACCACATTTACAATTTCTATCCGACTACGCGCGGAAACTTGAAAATCTCTTGGCCCCGGTTCAGCTTCCGGTAACGCATGTGTGTTATGTGTCGATCACAGACTCGCGAAATATTTTCCTGACGAAACATACGTACACGGAATCGCATCGACGACGATTTTTTTTTTCTTTTCTTTTCTTTTCTTTTCTTTTTCTCTTCTCGTTTATCAATAATGTTGCGCCCAGATGGAATTTGTGTCTTTACGAGGTAACAAACTCAACGGACGATGCAAAATCTGGCCGGTATTAACGCGAAAAGAGAAACAGAAAAGGGAGGCCTCGAGGGACCGGGTGCGCGAGGCAATTCGTTTTCTTACAAACGAAAAATACGACTACGAGTCTAACATTTATAAAATCAACGTTGGTCAATACGCATAAAATAAAATCGAATAAAAAGAAATACTAAACGTGACGCGTTACGAATCTCGAGGGATTAAAATCGATAAAAGGATCACAGAGGTTCATCGTTGATGCATTTAAAGATCGCGCGTCTCCTTTACGCGTTCGTGTCGGTCGATTAACTGCAAACGATCGTTTCGACGGAACGAATAACGAAATATAACGGTAGAAGGAGGAAAAGGTACGTAGAAAGAGAGCAACGAGCGTGAGAAAGAAACGACGAAAGCGCGACGGTTCTACCAGCGCAGCGGTTAAGGAGAATACGGGTATGCATGGTGCGTTTCTGGCGCGGTGAACTGGCAGACACAGGCAGTTGGTTGTCGATCGGATCGATCGACTCGTAATCGGTAACGAAGCGATGCGTTGCAGTCAGACGGGAACGTTCCTGAGAAGAGAGCTTTAGGGCTCGGATCGATCCTCGCTGATCGTACCAGTCTAGCTTTCAAAGTCACAAATACGTCGACTCCCCTGTAAGCAGAGTCAGCGTCAGTGTCACCGTGAATATATTTATCTGATCGGCGCGCAATTAATGAAACAGAAAGCCTGACACCAAACACATGTGAAAGAAAAAGAAAAAGAAAGAGAATAATTACGAGGATCTACGCAAAAAAGGGATGCATACCTGTGATAATAAATTTAAATTGCTGCGATTGCGATTGCGACTGGCTCTGTTCTTGCCGTTCCATGTTTTGTACTCTATACACGCTGTTTCCTACTGTATTTCGTTGGAACAAACAAAAAAAAAAAAGAAAAAACAAAAGAATCATCGTTAAAAACGAAAGAAAAGAAAATAATACGAAGGCAAGAATAGAAATGACGAGGAAATGGGACGTCGAGAAGATGTTACGGAGACCGGGACCAGATACTTCGGACAGTTTCTACAGATATTCGCATACAAAACATCACCGAGAAAATAATGCATCTTATTTATATTTTTGAACATTCCGCATTGAATCATATAAAAGTTAATTTTAAGATGTGTCACTTATATCAAACGGTATTTTCGTGAGCTTCGTACGAGAAAAAAGAAATATTTACGAAACACGTGTACGTCACCCGATGTAACAATCAATATCCGTACCTGCGTACTCGTACGTCGTATGCCGTACGCTATACGACCGTTGCCGGAGTAAAAAGAAGAAAAAAAAACAAAACCCATTTAGTAAGTTTACTGAGCTATCGTTAACGATCGATCGGCCGGCAAATTGACGCCAATTCAATCACCCATAGCCGTGATTTCTGTAAATCCATTGAGTTTGAGCGAGGTAAATTTTCTAATTCGTTCGAGGTAATCGAAAACTCGCTGCTTCCACTCGAAGCAAAATTCATTTTCGTCCGCTTTCGCGCTTCTTTCCCTCCTTTTCTTTTTCTCCTTCTCTTAGCTCTCCCCTTCCCCCCTCTCACTCATCTTCTCTCTTTCTCTCTCTTTCCTAAAGAAGAAAAATATTTTCGATGCATTTATCGGATCAAAGTAGGCGTTGGACCACGATCGGTATCACTAGGCTTATTCGTTTGCCTAAAAGTGTTTGGAAGAATCTGAAATTTGTTCGAATGTGGAAAAAGAGAGAGAGTGGAAGAAACGCGAGGATCCGAGTCAACGACGAGTCGTACCAAGTTTATAAGCTATCATCTCGTGTTATCGCGACGACGTACAAGCTAGGCGTTAGAAAAGGACGGCGTCAAAAACCATGCTCCTCCTCCTCCTCCTCCTCCTCCTTTTACTCTATCTTTAGATCCTTTCTTTCGACGCTTTTCATCCAAAAATGAAAAACTGTACGAGCATAGAGCAATTGGATGATTATCGAAAACGTGGTCGCAAAGTGAAACGTTCCTTTCAAGTTCAACCCGTAGTTCGCCGGAATCGAGGATTCATTGTCTGGATTCGAGTTTTCGAAAGTCGGCCGCTAAACGAACTCGAAAAAAAAAAGGGAAGATGCGATGCTGTGAATGAAACCGAAGTGAACGTCCACGATTCGCTTCCTTTTTCCGATTACGCGTTTTCTCTTGTAGCCTTCGTCGAACAGATAATCGTTTTCAGACGCATTTCCGTAAATGTATGCCGCGTAAAAGCGCGTCGATTTCTCATAGAAAAATATAAAGCTACTCGTCGGCATCGTTCAACGAATTCGTTCGTGTATTTCATAACGTAATCGCCATCGACTCAATCGTTACTCTCTAATCCGAACGAAAGGAAAGTTGACGTAAAGATAAACGATAAACGTGACCAGTTATCGAACGAAGAATAAGTAGCGAAATTTTCATTCTCCTTCTAAACGGCATCATATTATCGTCGTCGTTACCATACTATCGTTATCGCTATTATTATCGTTAACAGTTATCCTTGTTTGCTTTTCTTCTTCGTGTTGTTCTTTTTCATTACTCTTCCTCCTCCTCCTCTTCTTCTTCTTCGGCCTCCTCCTCTTCCTCTTCGTCTTACTATTATTGACTTAGAATTTATTAACATTACGAAAATAGTGTTGGCATTTTTTTACAGCATTACTTCATCTGGATCCGTTATCTATTAATAAGCGCATCTCCTTCATTAGCTTACAGAGCCAACGCGAACATTCCTTGAAAACTCTAGTGTCAGCATTTGACGAAGCGGCGCAAACTCGACTAAACTTTCACACGTTGTTAGGAAAAGATCGGTTTGCATTCGTCGGCGGCGCAACGAGAAAGAGGACGACAAACGTTTACACAGAAAGCACGTAGTACATAGTTACATACATACGCAGATCGTTAACAAAGCGGAGCTTGAAACTTCTCTTTGAACGCAAATCGAAGAAAAAACATATTGTAGAAATTGCACGATTATTTAGTTGAAATCCAGAGAATTTCCAAGCTCGTTGCTAATGAGTATCGTGTATGAAAAATATCGATTCTGCTAAAAACTATTTGGACGCAAACTTGCGAACAGATGAAAGATAAGCGCAAAACGGCGGAAGATTTCGATCGATCGATCGGGAAGAGAAAGTAAGGTCGCGTAAGTAGACGATAGAACGGAATCGCCGCACCGCGCCGCGCCTGGCCGGGTCAAAACTGTACAGAGAAATTGATAAACGCACGCTTTCAGAAAACGAGAAACAAATAAAAGCGTTCCACTATTATACAGTATGTGCATGGACAATTATATGTATACATCGTAGAAATAGGAACCGTGATCGGTCTAAAGTCTAAATCGATTGATCGAACACGATAAGAAGGATAGTCGAGTTATATAGTTAATGTTCGCGCGTCGATAAATGCGAAATGCGAAATACGACGAAGGAGAGCAAAATCGGTGCACGAGGACGATTGCTGATGATGCACTCACAAAACATCTATCATTCCTCCGTCTGAGAGAAGGCGGTATCTGCCAACACGCTGGTCCATGTCCACTAGGGGGTCAACAGACACACAGAGACGCAATCAGTCAATAATCGTGTGGTTGGTTGCGTGCGTGCGCGTTTGTGTGGGTGTATCGAATACCTAATAAGTGTACCTGTACGTGAACATACGCATATACACACATTAACGTGCCTGTATACATTATACGCTTACATGTCATTGGATCAACTTTACAACTAAACACGATGCGGTAGAGTGTAAAGCGAGCCTTTTTTCTAAATATATTTCCCTTCTCTTTCTTCTTCTTCTTCTTCTTCTTCTTCCTTTCGTTCTTATTCTCGATACTTAAACAGCCAGTTAATTATAATTATTCTTCGAAATATCACGTGTTTTCAAAGAAATAGGAAAGAAAGAAGAAAGGAAAAGAGAAACAACGCGTAAAACTATATTCGACACTCGTACCCCTCCTCACCGTGTAAAATACTGTTTCAAGAATATAACAGTAAGTATAGGAGTATACAGTATAGGTAGCCAATATGTTACAAGTTCGACGTTCAAGCATGCGAAAGCAAACGATCGGTCCGATACAATAGTTACCAATAGCATTGCAGTATAGTTTCATTGATCTAAATGTCGAGAGGAAAGCGGAACATAATCGACACCCGTTTAATTATATTACACGTGAGAAAGAAAGTATATACATGCGAGATAACGGTGTTTATACGTGAAAAATGGAAAAGAAAAAAAAAATACTCTACAGTCTACAGATTATACGGATACCAACACTTTCACGTGATTTGCTTTTGCTCATCAATTTCTTTTGAATCACGGTAGCCGAATCAAAATGTTGGATCGTTTGAAACGCGTTTCAATGGAATGACAAATTTGAATCGACCCGACCCGACCCGACGAGCCCGGGAGTCTCTAGACGAATCCTACTTAAAAATAACAACCATATAGCATCGCAAACAATATTGTGCCGATTTATTTGGTAAAAAGCAGCAGACAGGAAAATAGCAAATAAGCGGTCAGCATTAGGATTTGGAAGTCTAAAGTTTACGGATCACAGAGAGTCGAAAGGCGTAAGCATAAAACACTGAAAACGTACTACTTTATAAATGTAATGCACGTGTAATATCTTCCTTAAAATATTTCTTACAGGAATATGTTTTATAATTTACAGCTACATTTAAACGTCGCTAATATTTTATTGGTGACAATAATAATAATAATGAGGGTGATGATAATAATATATAATAACAATAACAATAATAAGGAAAATAATAATAATAATAATAACAGTAGTAATAATATTAAGTAATAATAGCAGCAGTGATCGATAATAGTAATTATAACCATAACTAATGATGGAGATGAATAATAATAATAATAATAATAATAGTAATAATAATAAATAATTGATAATTAATAATACGAAGAAGAAGAACGAGAACAGGGATGTAACAACGATACAATTAATAGTGGTAGTAATAATAATAAGAATAAGAAGAATAATAATAATAAATATAATAGTATCACAAAATGATCGTTACACAACATGAAGTAGAGATGCGATGCATGAATTTCGTAGACTTTCTCAAACATTTACAAATATCCGATGACTACAATAAATTTATCAACCATCGACATGCAACGATATAAAGTAATCGGAGTAGAATTATAAAATGTATAAGGGGCTTTTGATATTTAAACGATTGTCAAAGATTATTGTGATTTTCATGTATTCGTACTGGCGTACGTTGAAATCAGAACAATTGGTACGCAACTTGAAGCGATATAATAATTTAAAATGGTAAGAGAAACCAGAACGAAACTTATCGATAAATTAACCGAACATCTAGTCCCTGTGTTTAAAAACAACTGCTCGATAGTTATTCCGATATTTTTACTACATATTTACAAAATTAAAATACGTACGAAGATATTTAATCATCAACAATTTTACCAACATGTACACATCTACGATCGTAATCAAGATTCTTTTTATCGTTTGGAACTTTGTATCTCTGCCACGCTTTCTCCTCAACAACATTGCAAATAATAATAATAATAATAATAATAGTAACAATAACAATCACACGATTTTCGGCAAACCATTCGTAATCTTTCTATTTTATTGTTATACACAATCTAATAAAAATGTCTAGCAATTTTATACAACAATCACACCTAGGTACGTAAAAATTTAAAATATTTATCACACGTTCGAACGCGCACAGATCATCCATTTATTTAAACGAATTTAAATAGTTCGCGAAATAATAATAAATTAATTTATCGGTCGTGTCTTTGCTATAAAATCGGTCGATACGAGAATGTCGTTAAAAAATAAAAGCTGACAAATGAGTATATATATAAAAAAAAAAAAGAGAAAATAGTGAAACGTTAAAAGATTAAGGTACATTTACCAGTGACACACATTTAAACGGGAGGAGGAAAAGCAGCAATCGGAAACGACTCTACTACGTACAGGTAAATGGAAACGAACAGCCCTTCCGCAAAGGACCGCGTTCGTAAAATAATAATAATAATAAAAAGAAGAAGAAAAAAAGATACTTTGATCGCATTTATAAACGACAGCCTTGAACCGTATCATAATTCACTTATCAATAGTTTGTAGGTACTTAACGATATGCGCATTTACTTCGTAACAATATTCACGTACTCTTGTTAATAAACTAAATTAAGATCGTACAAATTGTTTGAAACGGTAAAAAGAAAAAAAAAAACGCGACACAACCGCCCAAGTCGATCAATCAATCCTTTTAATTTATCGATCGATGCTATTCGAGTGTTGAGCTCGTTGAAATTACCGCGAGATTTTCATAATACAAATCTCCGACTGGATAAACGATTTTCTCAATAGATACGCAACCAACGATCCAAATGACGGCCAGAGAAAAGAAACGGCGAACACACGTAAAATATCAGTTTTAAGACCGCTTATTTAAAACTGAACTTTACCGTGTCGCTCGATTCATTTCCATCTATTTCAATAATTTAACCAACTAATGACAGACGTAAAAAAAAAAGAAAAAAAAATCGAATAATCTACGGTTCGGAAATAAACTGCCACGCGTATCATCGGCTTGTATCGGGAAAAACCATAATCACCCGTTCATCGATTAATGCATCTTGGCTGATATCTCGTCTAATTAGATCGCGATAATTTACTCCATAGGACACGAGATAGCTCGGTTGAAATTAAACACACCTTGAAAACATCCGTAGAAAAGAAACATCATGCTTACTATCGAGAAATAAAAAGTTTCGAAAAATTGCACAGCCTGTTAACATTGAACGTATTCCTATTTATGAATAATCGAGAGAAATGAAATTTGTCTGCACACACGTGAACGCGTTTATATCGTATCAGCATTTCGACGCAACTAACAAGTTTGCCCATTCGAATCTATTTGTATATAAGCAAATCGACTTGGCTACTTCGACAAATCTTGACGACCACGATCACAGGATGTAAGGCGTAAGGCATATCGGGATACACTTCAACTCGTTCGTTCTCTTCTCTTAATGCCACGAAGAAAAAATATACAACAAGCGGAAACGTAAGGTAAAAAAATTAATGCGAGCATAATAATAATAATAATAATAATAATAAATTGTCGCGTTTCTTGTCCCCGTACTTGTCGTACTGGTCAAACGAACCTTCACAAATCGGTATCGTTACACAATTTCAAAATAAATACTAGTCTCGTACATAGTACGTTGTTACATAGTCGTTTGAATATTCTTTTGCTTGGCGTTAAATTCAGCTACTCCGACGATTAATAATAATCATAATAATAATTATTATTATCATTATAATAATTATAGTAATAATAATAATAATAATAATAATAACAGTCACCGAGACGAAATACTCGAAAAAATCGAATGAAAATATATAGAACGTACACAACGATCGTAATGTACATACACATTCCTTAATCGCTTCTAAATAAATATCCAATAACATTTGTTAAAAATCGTAATCCATCGAATACTGGAACACCTTCGTATTTTGCAAATAGCACACGATACGAGAGAGAGAGAGAGAGAGAAAGAGAGAAAAAAGAAAAAGAAACACGATACTACGTTTTCTGATTCCTCAAATTTGGAACGTCCAACGGAATCTTCAATGTAACGTGCAAGATATTGACGTCAATATATCCTTCCGTTGTGCGCGGAAGAAAGAATTTATCGACTAACACTGAAACTACAACCGAATTTCTCACGCTTATCTTAAAGTTTTCTCTCTAAGGAAATTTTTTCGAAAACAGATCGATCATAACGTTTTTTTAAATACACCAAACTATAATAATAAAAATCGAGAGCGTTTCAACTAATCCGAAAGCTATGGTTTCATGCTGGCATGACAAAGAAAAAGCTAAAACGGTACAAAATGTTTTTTCACATAAAATTGTAAAGCTTGATTGCCAGTTCAGAGAACTCAGCTGTTAAGTACACGAAATACGATAAAATATATTACGTGTCAAAGGTGGCTGAACGTACGAGAGTCGAAGAACGTTTCACATTGCCGGTACTCGGTCGATGACTACTTCTACTTTTATCCCCACGCGAGAGTAAACCCTTTGCAGTTTCTCTGAGACTAGCTCTTTGGTGGATACTAACGTGTGTACGGCTACTGCTGTGTGTAAGAGGATGGTGATTCACCACCAGAGATGCAGAGGACTCACCAGATTCCCCATCTTCATCACCTGTCGTATCCCCGGTCGTGTCGCATTCGCTGCTATCCGCTTCGCTCGACTCGCTAGGGCTTTCGTGTCCTCCCATTCCTATCTGTACACCTGTTCCACCCATCCCTATCTCTCCTGTTCTATTTACCGCCGTTGACGCAGTCTGCGATATACCACCACCCATTCGATGCATAAACAAGTTAACCTGCAACATTCCATCGATGCACCAATCCAAAAGTTATTACGTTTAGATTCTTGATCTTAATTATAAAAAAAAAAAGCTAGTTGACGGAGGGGGATAAAAACAAAAGTATCAAAATTTACTTACTCTGAAGTCCGCACTATACGCTTTATGATGTTTGTCCTTGTGCGCATCATCTAAACCCCATTTATCTATGCTTAAAACAAGAGTAGGTGGCATAGGTCCGAGACTAGCTAGCGACCCACCTCTGGGTTTCATGTGCGACATAACCATTGGTAATTCCATAGTTGTACCGTCGCAACTCAATGCCCTTGCTGAACGTTCGACTGGTAACTCTCCGTTATCGTACTCTGACGTTAAGTAATCTCGCACGAAAAACGTATTGAACCAAAAATGAAACAATTTCTCCTGTGTATCGAGCAAAATGATCATGGTTAATTGCATCGGGATAAAACATGTAACGTAAAACGTAACAAATACAAATACAAATACCAATACCTTTCGCTTCATTTTTGGTCGGTTAAAGAAATCCACCCGTATGTCGCCCGTCAATGCTACGCTGTGTTTCAACGGAATACTGACATTGTGCATTCCTTTCCGTATTTCCACTATGTCGGAGCTAAACATCCTTTTCTTGGATTCCGATACAACGCATTGCAAATCTAAAAGATAAAAACCGTTTTATTTTTTTGTCCCCCCCATATTTTCAACTTGATTCGATTTCTGACCGCTGGCTACATGACTATTCTTACATCCTTGACCTCCGTGAAAGATAGGTGCTGGATCCAGCTGTATTTTTCGCAGTAATAATGTAACTGGTTGATAATTTAATCCCTCTTGTACAAGAGTAGCATAATAATCCACGTACCTCCTCTGAGAAGGTATTGTTACCCCCTTCCTAAACAACGAATAACCGTCAATGTACACAAAATATATCCAACAAATACCGCACAAAAATCATATTCTACAATATCATTTTACTATCGTTACCTATCGTGTGTCCTTTTAGTTCCATAGAAGTTAAGGGCTTCCGTGGCAGTGAGAAACTGTTTAGTATGAAGGAGGTAGCAACACACCATTACACCCGTTCGACCTTTACCAGCTTTGCAATGAACTACAGCTACGTTTTTTTGATGTTGCGAAAGCCATTCGTGCACATCCTCGCAAAACGGTCTGATCTGATCCAACATCGGTGGATTATGATCATCGAACGCGTAAGTAGCTACTCTTTGTTTAAATTTCTTAAAATCATAAGATCTTTCTGAACATCTAGAACACACGTGTCACTTTACTTTCTTAATTCTTCGAAAATATATGTATAATGTAATATTTCAAACACTTACAGATTATAAATTTTATAATGATCTTTGTGTTTAAGTTCCAACAATTTAACAACATCGTCTATGTGATTCCTATACACTCCTTCTAACTTCTCGGCTGGAAAACCCATTGCTATTAAATTATCCCTTATATCTGTTATCAACATAGTCGTTATTAAGAAAGATATTAACATAATTATACGCTTAACGTTCCATTCCACTCTATCTTTAAAGCTATGGCAATTACGGCAAAAGGATACATGTGAGATCAAGGTCAAAACCATCTTCTGTAAACCGCTTACGACGTTTGCTTACAAGCCCCTTGATACGGTTAGTCATCTTCATATTACTGATAGTGTTGGCCATACTCGGCTGACTGAATTTCAAATCTTTCGTTTCTGTTCCAATAATTTCTGTCTCCGCCTCTTCTTGGCCGTACGTTTCTTCTGAGTCCTGTTTTTCGAATAACTTTTTTGCCTAGACACAAATAATAGATTATTTGAATTCGTCATCAACCAAACACTCTTCTGTCGGCTGTTAAATCTAAGTCGACTTACCCGTGGCTTACAAGCTGAGGCGTCGCAACAGCCCAGTTCTGGTCCTCTTTCTTCCTCCAGACAAACATGGAGGGGTGTTACCGATGCTGAGATATGCTCTGAGATTTTATTATTCAACCTGCCGCCTGTAGGTCTCCTGCAGGAAAAGCATATACCCATTAATTTCCAGAGCATGTGTCCTTTATATTATCCAACTCGTCCAGTTTTCTTATCTTCTCTGTCAATAGCTTGTAGCGCGATTACAATTTGTTAACAGCGTCACTATAACCATCACCGGTTTGATGCAATAATTAGTATGTAATGTACACAAAAACGAGCTCGATAAAATTCACGCACAACACCATTGAAACATGTACGCTGTACAAGGTTGGCCTCTAACAGTCCAGCGTTCAATAATTATAAACCTTTTTCTCCAAGTCTTGAAAGCACAAGATAAAGAAAACATATACCACAGTATTTGAACAAAGTCTTCACACAACAAAGGTTGATAATAAAATGTCAGAGTTACCCATCACCTTTGCTATAAAAAATTTATAAAAGTCTGGAGATGGATCACCAATTACGACTAACACAACATATACACGTACACGCATATTTTACTCATACTTGTGTAACGAGTATTAAGAAGTACATTTTATGCAGGCACTGGCAAGTAGTAGAAAAATCATGGTTAAAGAGAGAGAAAAAAATATAAATAAACTTATATTTCAAATTGAACGTATACGTTAAACTTGAAACCGTTAAAAACATATTCGCATAAATACTGTAAAATTAATCTTTGTACTGTTCCATGAGAAAATCGAAGATAGAGTTGGGAAGAAATGTTTTCAGTTTTATAAAATTACAATCATGTCCCATGTTCTACGATAAATCGGATACACACGAGCAAGCAGAAAATCCAGAACGGCACTTGATACACCGGAACAAGAAAAAGAAGGAAAAAGAAAAAAGAAAAAAGAAAGAAAAAGTAAAAGAAATGACTATCTTTTGTAGTTTACGTTCGTTTGGTTTCGAGTTCGTTATCCAAAGAACATTGCTCGCAAGAAAACGCCGTGTTGAAGCGTCGACTGAAAAGTTAGGTTAAGCATCGTTCGCAATACATCACAGAGGCCACTTAACATCGCGGTACATTTTCATGCCAGTTTCACTTGGTTTCACTGAATAGACTGTTCGAGTTCCCCTTCATTGAAACTTCACATGTTATTTAGGAAGAACTGCCGTCAGATTTCGGACGAGTCGTTCAAGGCAGCACTCCCCTTTTGGAAAGTAAAAAACCAAATCTTTCTCTTGCATATAACGTGAAATTCAGTCGAATCCTTCCGGAGCATGTTCAACCGCGGTCTAGCGGCACTCCCAGTTACGGTGAATTTCTACGAAATAATGTCAACATATCCAAAAATTTCTGAACATCCATCGAATTTGTTAATCTAGTTTCCTTGCGGTTGACAAGTGGCGTTTCATCGCTCCGAACAAGGTGTAAACTTTCATTTAAAAGGCTTCATTCACAGGAGGATCACGTTTTCATACAACAACTGTGTCATCGTGTCAAAGCAGTAACGCACAAACTTGATTCGCGTTCTAGTACGAAGGTACAGTGGTTTTCAGATATGTAACTTCTACAGATGCATCGAACGCACATATTTATATGTATGTATGCGTTGGCGAGGAACAAGAACCTTTATGTTACATCCTCGCTTAGTCAACACGGGTAGCGCACGCACACATGACACGGACACCCACCACCAATACTAAGATCATGCACCGCGCTTGTTGCGGAACGGTCGTCCACGCTGCAAACCAACCATCACGATGGTAGACAGAATTTTACGGACAATCGTGCCGGGATCCGATCGTTGCCATCGTTCTTCTTTCAGCGTCCGCTTTCATGTTTCTGTTAAGCCATCGGTAGGATAAAACTGGTTCAAAGAATGAGCAATCGGTTTCAGTTGCGCTCAATCAGCGAACGGAAGTATTTTTTGTAACATCCATTTTAAGCACAGTTTACGTCTGGTATGAAATCGAAAATTTACAGCCACTTTTGTCACTAGGAGCGCCATTCACAATGACACGCTTGTATCGCGCTTTCCACCGTCACCATTGACCGCATTTGCTTTTGTTCTTGAGAAAATATTATTTCCTCTTGCCTGTTCTCGGCGTGTCATGGAATTTATAACCGTAGCTTGCCGATCGAAATAAAGCAAACGATAGGGTAGAAATTTACAGATACTTTGCGTTGTTCTCCGAAACACTTTTCTCTGCGCATGCGTCCTTCCTTTTTTCCTATATTGTTTCGTCTTTCATTCTTGCCAAATATTCGCGCCAAATCATAAAGATTAAAATTAAGACTTGTATTTTACACATTTATACAATCACTGTTTTATCTTCAATGTTGTAAATTAACTATCCTAATTATTCCTTCGCTTTTTCTTTGTATTTCTTTATTAACCAAGTTACATTTGTCATTCAAATTCATCATTCTTTTCTGAAACCAAAAATACCCGATTAATATGTTACACTTTATGAAATATTCAATTTGTTTTTTGCATTCAGCATTGCTAAATTCGTAATAGAAACCTCTTTCGTACTAAAATTTATACGATCTTCGTATACATTTAATAACGTACAAGCAACAGACATTATTTGAAACCTCATATTATAGTCATTAAAATTACACATTCGTTGGTTTGATATATTACTATATACAATCGACTTAATTAACTAACAAATCAAGCTACAGTTTATGTAAACTATCAAATTTCATTAAATCTAAATTATTCACATTTTAGAATTAAAATGTATTTTTCTGTTGGTTTCTTTTTTCGCTCAGGTTACAAGGACGCAATTAGCAATATCATCTGTAATATTTTTTTTTTCTTTATACGTATGAATAACAATTACAAATTGTTATCTACGCAGAGATTCGGGAATTTGTACGTATACATGTAACAATAACATGAATAAAATTTACATAACAATAAGTTATATCGAATGCTTTTTATGTTGTGATCTTTTAAAATACATAAAACACCCGCTTCCTCAAGCACACACGCACGCATACACACACATACAACACACAGAGATAATGTAGAAAAAGTTTGCAAAAATTTCGTCTATTAATCAACAAAAATAAAGATGCCATAAATTATAGCATCAAAACATAACTTACTGGAAGATTTGGTTCGATTTCAATCAAGCTTATCAACAAACAAACAAACAAAAAAATTATTTGTTACTACAGATTTTCATTAACAGAGTAAATAATATTAAACGCTCATACTCTATTATGATTCTAATATCAACTGTTGCAAAAATTTTCTTCCGTTCATAAATTCATACGAGACGTATTCACTGTACGTATACATGTACGCACGCAAACACAATTTCTTTACCTCGCAAAGAAACAAGATTCTTCTCTGACTATTAGCAACGGACGTTGTGTATCAGTGTATCCTAAGTTGGTATTGTTACATTCGCCAAATTCTTTTCTTTACTCAGAGTCGAGGCACTTTAGATTAGAGTGCATTTTCAGAAACGAGAGAAAGCCGGTAAGCGAGATCTTTATCATAAAAAATCACTTATAGCGTACGTCTTCCTTTATTTCTACGACTTTTGGTATAGAAAAAGTTTTGAGATCAAAAGACATCTTATACATTTGAGTGTAAGGTCTTCTGCGAGATTAGGTTGCCAAGTCCTTGTCGACCATCCATTTAATCGCACAACACGTCCATTTGTCATTAAATAGATTCTTAAGTTCTCTGTTTAAACGCCTATTAATTCTTAATAATGTAAACCCGAAAGCAGCTACATTCATGCTTAGCCAAAACTGAGACGAACCATAATTCGTAACATTAATGTACTCCAATATTTGCAACATCCTGATTTGAACAATATGTACATTCTTTTTAATATCAGAATAATAAAAGATTATCTTTATTTCAATGACAGTATCTAAAGACTCAAGGAACCCACAATGGTATACTTCAGCTGGTTAAGATATAACAAATTACGACTCTATTTTATGTTACGAGGTCGAACCAAAAGTCTTTGTAGTTTCCTAATAATGTTGTAAGTTCATTCGCGAACACCAACCTTAAACGTAATTGACGATTAATAACTTATGCGATAAATCAAATTTATCGAACGGTGATACATTCTTGAATAAGTTAATAAACCGATAGCAATTTGATGCAGATTACTGTAAATAAAACAAGTGTATGTCTAATAATTACATCCAGCTTGTAAAATATCAAAAAAACAATTTTCTTTTAAACCAACAAAAGAATTTAAATACATGAAAAAATAAAATTATATAATATTATTATAAAACTGTTTTCCTAATTTTGTCTTTCAAAATAGACTGTTAAACAATAGAGTATAAATATATTTTTTAATCTAAATCTAATTTAGCTGTACTAAGAGTACCCGTATGTATTTTAGAAGTTTTCATTTTTTTATGTGACGTGAGAAGATCTTCCATTGTAATAGGTCGTACAGCGTCATGGTATTCTTCATCGTCGGTACTAGCGCTTGCGTCTCTATAAGAAAAAAAAAAAAAAAAAAAACAAATTAAATTATACATAAAATCGCCATAAACTGTTATATTTATTATTTATTAAAAGTGAATATTAACTGCGTATGGGTCCGTAAGTAATCTCGAACACGATAAACAGACGCATTCCTACAAAGTTCTTGTAAATCCGACCCGGAGAAACCTTCCGTCATTTTCGCCAATTTTGCAATATCTACGTTTTCCGCTATTGGTTCATGTTCCAATATCAATTTTAACACCTGCATTCGTTGTTCCTCGTTCTGAAATTTATTTACAATTACTGCCAATCTGATACGCATACACAATAGAATCTTCCTAATTGTTTACAAGTTTCGCTTACCGGTAAACCAACATGGAAAGTAGCCGGCATGCGTCTAAGGATAGCTCTGTCCAAGTCTTGCGGTCTGTTGGTTGCACCCATTATTATTACCGTGCAAGAAGGATCGGTAATTAATCCATCCCAAAGAGACATAAATTGTGCTTTCATCATTGCGGTTGCTTCGTGATCTTGCGAATTACGTGCTCTTAAGAACGAATCTATAGAACAAAACATACAAGAAATTCTGTCGTTCGAAAGTTGGAATATTTTTCTTTCTATTACAGACCTATTTCATCGATAAAAATTATGCACGGTTGAAGTTTCACAGCCAAAGAAAAAACTGCTGCAGTTAATTTTTGACTTTCGCCGTACCACTTATCGGTTAATATGCTCACATCCAAATTAATGAAGCATGTTTTAGTTTCTTTTGCGGTTGCTTTGGCGATCATTGTTTTACCACAACCCGGCGGTCCATGTAATAGCACTCCCTAAGAATGAAATGCAAGATCTAAACTAAATTTATTAAGTAACAGATAAATCTGTTGGTAACGTATAACTGCATACTTTTGGTGCTTGAGTCAATTGGGAATCTTCAAACAATTCTTTCCTTTGTATCGGTAATATAACAGTTTCTTTAAGTTCTTGAATAACGTGTTCAAGGCCTGCAATATTCTCCCATGAAACTCGAATATCTTGAGGGTCTACTATATGATTGGCTATCATCATTTCATAATCCGTTAATTGATCCATGTCTACTGTCCATAATAAGCTATCGGTTTTGGCTAATTTTCGAAACTGTTCCCGTGCCTAGAATTAAATCAACGACTACCATGCTTTTCCAAAAGAGATGTATATAAAAAGTAAGGTTATTTCTCGAATGCGTGAATCGTGAGTTATATAAGAATCACGTTTTAAAGATAAAATATGCAACCTTTTTTCTAGCTTTCTTTTTTGCATTGTTCGTAGGATCAAGTTGATTCATAATCCATTTCATACTGAAAAATCCAACGGCCGCAATAAAAGATACTCTTGCCACCAGCACAAATACTTCCGATCGTGAATATCCAACCCCATCGGCAACGTTCATCGTTTATTGGAATTTCCTACAATTTCGTTAAGTAGAATACTACTTTATTCTTTATAATACTAATCCTTTTTTTCTTGCAGCTCACGTTCCACTTCGAATATTACTTAAACTTACACCTGAGGGTTTCCCAAAGAAAGAATAATTATATACAACGAACCGAGAGAGATGCGCGCAAAAGCATGCTGGCATGCGTGCATGCATACATATTGCGTGCGGCAAGCACTATAAGCACACATACGCAAAGCAGCAGTGTCAAACTTTGAATACGAAATTCCCCAGTATAATTATTTTCTAGGTGATTTTCAAAGAAAAATTTGAGTAAGTTGGTGTCCATGGAGCACTGATACTCCTGCTGGCCAAACTTTAGTTTGGAAGATGCGTTATTTTTTACCCCTTCTTTTCTTTTTTTTTAATCAGCCGTATTTGATGAGAGAAATCCGTAAATGACGATCGAATCGTCGATACAAGCCAACATGGCAACCAATTACGCTCGAATTGAAACACAAATTATTATTAAAATAGCGAGCGTCATTCCCGGATTTCTCTCGATTTTCTCAAATTAAAGTCTAGCCGTCCTGATAGTCGTAGCGCGTAAAAAATTGAATACTACTTATTTGCTTCGTGATTCGAAATTCGTGAATCGCATTATTATAGCAAATGGTAATCGATGTTTTCGAAAGTTGCGTGATGTCTACTTCGGAGCATCAAAGCGATATACTAGTTGCGCCTGCGTGCACCACTGAAGTTGGCAACACTTCTCCGGCATGAGGAAGTTATGGCCGCGGCATCGAATTCAAATCCAAACACCAGAAACACCTTACTTGTTTTCGTCTTCATAAAATTATAAGATACACATTCTGTTCGTTGAACAACTCGGTTCTCTCTTCAACATTGCCTTCTTTACCTCCGCGTCGACATCAGTTTGGGTCGATTGCGTAGATGAGTTTTCGGCGTAATTTCGTCACTGCAAATTCTTCATTCATTATGAAAATATTTTTTTCTCAAACTATTAGAAGCAGGTGAAATACCGTGACGAACGAATCATAAACCAGCCTGTATAATTGATTGATCTGTTTGAAATTAAAGGATTGCACGTGATAGAGGTGGAAGCATAACTTTTATCCTGTGCATACTGTGAGACCTATGACGGATGACGGATAGAACGCGTGAGTAGCCGCAAAGGGACATAGCCGAAAATATCTGTGGTTACCGATCGGTCATTCTGACATTCGACATTTAGCCACCAGAGTAAAATTTAAACAGGCACGTACTTCCTGTCTTCCTGTTTGCACGCGTCTATAAAGTATAATAAATTGTGAGGTTTACACGAAAGATAGATAGCCGTTTACGCGATACGTTCTTGGACAACCATTGGAAGAAGTAGTTATACGAACTTGGAAACTTTTTCGACGAAACTTTGAATTTCCAACGTTCCGTCAGCTTCCAAGCCTCGCAATAAGCACTAATATCCTTTTCTTTTTATTCAATGTTAAATCGTTTCGATTTTTCCGAAAGGTATCGCGCGGCGTTCGAGCGTTGGCAAAGTTTCACAGTCGACGGTAGATCGAACGGTGAATATTCGTAGGCAGAAATCGAGCCGATGGAATCGCAGAAGGTTTTAACGGAAACGCGAGCAAGGATGTTCGAGACGAATCAGAATAGCCGTGTAGGTGCAGCGTCAGTTAGACGAAGGTTTTTTCGATGTCGAGACACGAGAACGCTTTTCCGAGCGACACGTATACAGTGTATAAAAGTTCGAAGGTAAAGCGGTTGGAAAAATAAAACAAGTCGAGATTCTAGAATTCTAGATCGACAGAGACAAGTCGTTGCCTCTGGTAGAAAAACTGACTCGCATTCTGTTTCGTTTCGCGTCCGTTCGTACAGGATCTCGATACATTTCTAGTAGATAGCTTACCTTGTGCTAGGAAATTCGAGTCTATCACGAATCTACGATATACAACGTGTCTATAAAAATGTAACGAGAGACGTAGGCAGTGGGAGACTGTGTATGCAACGAAAACAACGAGAAAACGAGACCTAGGTAGATGAAAACAAGAGAAAATGAGATAAAGAGAAAGACAAAGACAAAGTTCATCGGCGGTGGTAGAGGAAAGAAAGAGGCATAGAGTCTCGAGAGAAAGGGCTCTTTTTCTCTCTTTCCCTCTTCGTACCTTCCGCTTCTAAGACGGTCAGTTTTTCTTTCGTTTCCGTATGAAACGGACGGAGCACGTATCTCGTTAGCGAATCATTAGCAACTCTCCTCGTACTGTAACTGCAGTCGCAACGAACGTTCGTGGCCAGTTCCACTTTTTCTCCCCCACCATTTCATACTTTTCCGTGATAGGATTTTATCGATTATAAAATTCTTTCGAAAATAATTTTCTTCTTCCTGTTATCGGTATTCTAAGAAGAAAAATATTTTGTTCGCAGCTAGGAGCTAGCGTATAAACGAAAAGGTGTAGAGCCGTAGCAATCGTGTCGAGGATATCGAACGTTCGAAGGCATGCAGCCAACCAGACAGACAACCAGTCAGCAGGAAAAGGTATTCGAGGATATTCGAATGTGTCAGAGGACCGACCGTCACGGAGACGACCGGTTCCTCTTCTTCTAGAAATGAAATTACTTTAGCTCGTTTCGTTCGTTCCCCTCTTCTTCTGTTAAAAGCTCGACGACTGTTGTTTGTAGTGTTAGCTTTCCCATCCCTATACTCGCTGCCTCTCCGCTGCTTCTGCTTTTCGAACGCCTTTGGCAAAACGTGGCTCGACTTTGCTGCAAACAACGAGACGATAACTCAGCGCTGACATTGGCACCGACACCTGCAACTCTTATCGGGTACGCGACCGCCTCGGGTGCTGTCTATTCGGAGCGCGCCGCGGCACGGCGTGGCGTAGCGTAGCGTAACTGTGGTGAACGCGGTGAACGTGTTTCCCGTTTATCGGAGGATATTGACGCGCAACTTCCCCCAGAAATTCAACGCTGGTAACAAACTGTTTTCGTAAATCATGATCGTTTACCCGTTTCTTTCTCTGCCCCGTTCGTTCAAAGACTTTTCCTGGCTTCTTTAGAAACGCAGGCATGCACGCCGTTACCGAAAGAACCGATCGATTTTTCTTTCTGTTAGGAAAAACGGTCGAAAATATAGAGAGTAAATTGTAGGAGCGAGTGTTGGCGAACGTATATCGTGGTTAGAAATTTCACGTGGAGCGAGAAAGAAGCGTTTGTACAATATAATAGTATATCGTATTGTGTATCGGCGTCGCGGCGCGGCGCGGCGTAAGTAAGCATCGAGATTCGTTTGGTATCGCTGGCAAGGGGTTGAACATCTGTAGGAAAGTCAAAGTGAAAAATTCGAATTTATCGAAGCGGCTTTCGGCTTTCGGCAAATAGAATAAATTTGCAAAGTCCTGGTATTAGAGAGCGGGTCGATTTTGCAAGGCGAAGCCGCTAGTAATACGATTCCAAGTGGAACGGGTCGTAGGAAAGTTCGAGGACGGATCGAATGAAATTTGAATAAAAATACCGTCTTCCCTCGGATGGCTTCCCCGAGAGGCAAAATAATGCACGGCCTCAGCCCCCGAGGGGTCAGCCGACTCGACTCCATCGCCAAAGTACAGGCCAGGCCTTCTCGTATAATGGCTAGATTTTCCAATAGGCGGGCACGGTGCTACGTTCCGGATCACGTACTCCACTAGCTTTTCCCTATTTCCTCGACAACCACCTCTTGGCCACGCTTCACCAGGACCACGCGAGAACGGTTTCTTCTGCTTTCGTATCGATTCCCTTGCTCTAACCGGTTTTCGACGACCCATCATTTTCATTTTTTCCCACTTGTCCCCATCCCCTTGTTCAGCGGGATAATTAATTAAAATTTTTCCAACGCGTTTAACCATCATTAATATTCTATTAGCCACACGAAGCATAGCGAGACACGCCGAAATTTCAACTACCAGAAATACGATCGATTGATTATGTTAAATTTCAGCTTTCATGCAAAATTTCGGGCGTCTGCCATTGGCGATCCTCGCGGCAGTAGACGCGACGTGATACACGTGTTATTTGTTTCTTGTTTGCTGCGCGATGTTCAGAGTTCGCGTTTGGTGGATGTGCGAAAGGTATCGGAAAAAAATTTGTTCGTCAAAAGGTTTCAAAGCGGAGCCAACTATCTCTACACTGTACACCCTACGAAGTTGGAATTCCCTTCGGTCGGTGATGGTTTTCGGTTAATTTAACGCTTAGAGCCGATAAACATGGTTGCTGAATCGTTCGTCATGGCTCGTCCTTTGGGTATACGTTGCATGGAACCGACCCGTAAAACCATAAATTGCGTCCGTTCGGCAAAAAGAAACGCCGCAAAATACTCTAAAGAGCCTTCGGCGATTTTTCGCCGGTTCTCCAAGATTTACGAACGATCTATAAATCGAGAGTAAAATGATAGCCTCTTCTCTATTTAACTTTCCGGCTTCAGACACCTTTGTCCTTTCGTGCTTATCTTTTTTATCGACTCGTGTTCGAACTCGTTTCTTCGTTAAATGACTTTATACAAAAGCGCGGATCAAATTTTCCGATCTGTTCCTCTCTTGTAAGAAACTTGAATTCCAGCATCGCGCGAGACAACTTGGCTCGAATAATTTCTGGTCACGAGCATTCTCGGTACGTTCATTATTCGTGAAAAAATATCAAAGTGATTTAAAGGTGGAAAAGCGTACAAAGGTATCGACTCGACGGAGGCTGATGGCCGTCGAGGAGCAAATCGTCTAACTAGATGGCGAACGAGACGAGACGATGGGAGGAGGGGAAAGGAAATTGATTTTGCATTACAAAGACGGTAGTTGGTGATAATAGGGTGGTTCGTAGACGCAAGTACGACCACTTAGCTCCCTATGAATTGTCCAATTATGCATATGATTATTCGAGGCGAAATCCGTTGCCTGCTTTCTAAATGGAAGATGCGACAAAAGAATTTCATAGAATTTTGAAAATTCTATAGACGATGAAGCGGTGAAGCTTTATCGTCTAATATATATTTTTTTACGACCGTTACCAATTATAATACTTGGCAGGATGGCTTGCGATCGTAAAAGTGTCTTCATTTGGCCGAATCGTGGAAGGGAAATATTTCGATATCCCCTGGCCCCGAAGATATCGTCGGACGATATCTGGTACGCGTCGTTATTCTTCGTTTCGATGTAATGAGAGCGATCGGACAGCTCATTTCGATCGAATCACCAACCTCCCTGGAGAGTCCAGTTTCCGTCGAATAATAATCTATTCTATCCGTTCGTTCCAACGAAACGCTCAGACTTTCATTGGGAATCCTTTTCTCCTCGAGATCCAGAATCTTCCAAGAAATATGAAAAATTGATGGGGTAACAAAATGACAAAAACAATTTCGACAATTTGCCATCGGACGACGAAGATTTGAAGCACATTATGCGGCAGAGAAAACGGGCAGAACGGGACAGACGACAGATGTAAAGGGGAAGCTGGCAAAGAAAACGAAAGGAAAAGGGAAGAAACGATTGGAAATGTTCAATATCGAGTCACGGGGTGTTCGTTCGTCCGTAACAGACCACTGCCACAGACATAATAGATTCTGAATGAACAAAGATACACGAACGGTAGACGGATGAAACTTTTTCGAGCTTTAAAAACATCGCCAATGCTTTAGCTTTAATTTCGAGTTTGCCCGACGCGATCCGACGGATTATTTCAATCAAGTATATCTGTTTCGAGATGAATAACGTTGTTTCGAATCGATTTCCAATTCCGAAATATGAACGAGAATTACGTGACTTGGTTCTATCTTGTCGCAAATAAAAGAGACGCTGGAACGATAACCTTTGTGTCACGATCTCGTTGTCCGCATCGACGAAAACGCGTTTTCCCATCCCGTTCCTCTTATAAACGACTGGATGACGCTCGTCGAGGTCCGAGAGAAACAACAACTGTACGAAGGATACGTTGCTCGATGTCTGTATCAATCTCGTTTCGCTGACTCGTCGATGCGACAGATAGGAGACCTCTGCGTTCGTGTAAATGCGCGTACGCGTACCGAAAGTTAAAGCCGGGAAAGATACTAGAATCCAGATCGTTTTTCTCGTTGATTTCATCGAATCCGCGTGTTTCTCGCAAACGAATCGTCCCGCATCTTCAATTTTTTGTTTTAACAGCGAAACGGTTCGTGTTTCACGATCTAGTCAATTTTCCTTAAAACGGGGAAGCCTTTGATTCTCCGTGCTTTCTGCGACGAGAACCTGGATATAATTTAATATCGATAAGAGGGGGAGATGAAAGAGACGGTGCGGCGTACGTGTTCGCGATTCGCGACTCGAGTTGAATAGAAACGAAAATCTTGAAGGGAGGTACAACTAGCATCGTCGATTCGATTCTCTCGACGTAAATTCGCACTTATTTTCAACGGTGTTGGCGCGAATAATTCGACGAGGAACACGCTCGACATGGAAATGTCTGTTTACTCGGTAAACTTTTCTCTATGTAAAATATCGGCCGTCACCGTGTTTTATTTCTCGATTCCTTGGGAAATTTGGACAGCCATCTCCATGACACGTTCCACCGTTGTTATCGATTTCGTTAAATAGAAACGGACTCGAGAAAACACGTATCGACAAAGCATTTGAGCGAAAATTTGAATCGGCATTTGTTCGAGTGCTGGATGGTCGTGTTTCGTGCGCCTGATACCTTGCACACACGCCGATGGGTGGTGTACGGTGAATCAAGGTGGACGACTCTCGAATCGAGATCAACGACGAATGTCGATGACGGGTCGGATAAACGAAACGCGGAAAACATCGCTTTATCCGTTCTCCGGCGTGATTCGTTTTTCCATCGCGCATACGCACTCGTTTAACCCGAATATCGAATTTCGATAAAAGTGGACGCGATCAGTGATTTCCACCTTCATAAAAACACATTTCCCTCTGATCGGTGCGCTCGCACCAATTATCCTTAGTCGAGTGTTTTCTCGTGATTTTCTGCTCCAAGCAAATAAAAAGGAAAAGGAAAAGGAAAAGTAAAAGGAAAAGAGATACGCAGTCAATTTAAAGATTGATCAAGAATCCGACAGAGGAGGGCAGAGGGGAAGATTAACCGGGCTAGCTTCCGACTTTCCTTAGGTACCGGCTACTTTGATTCCCATTCGGAATGCATTGGAAAAGGTATAAAGCGGAGCGTGAACCGGAAACAATGTTCATACCAGCTCCCCGACCAACTGACGCTTCAAAGCCGAGTTTCCAGCCTTTTCAGATTCCATTACGCCAGCCAAACGGTGCGAATCAATATTTAAATTTGTAATGGAAACTCCTCGCTATAATTATCCCAAGTTCGCTCTTCTTTCTTCGCGATTCGAGCGGACATTCTAGCGCGTATTTTGGCATCGTGCAACGGCAGGAAAGTAGGAAAGTCGTTCGATAAATCACGCTGTGATTTTGAATCGGTCGAGGGTAGCAGCGGCCCGATTCACGCGGGTGCAGCGAAGAAAGTGAGAAGAAGATTGCGGTAAGGAGAGGGGAGGGGGAATTAAGCATCGGCGCGCGTAGCTGAGCGTCACTGGCAGAGTCGAGTTTGAGTCGACAGTCGAGGTGGAATTGTGCGTGGATCAATAAATCGCGCGTGGAATGGAATGGAATAGATTAGAATGGAGTGGAATGGAACGGAACGGAACGAAACGAAACGTTCCGGTTCGAGGGAGCCGCGAAGCAAGGAATAAAGGAGCTTACGAAGCAGCTTCGCTGGTAATTTCGGAGTAACGTCGACCGATTTTGGCCCCACCAAGTTTCGTTATCGCGACGCTCGATCCGGTTCGCGGCACACGCTTTATCCCGCGTCAACTCGGTACCGATCGACTACCACCACGACTCTCCCGATCGCCAAAGATCACGTCGTAACGATTTGAGAGCAACGAGCAGGGCAGAGACCAAACGTTTTCCTCTACGACTCTAAACCAGCGAAGGGACTTTGCGCTTTTCTACTGCGAAAGTTTTGCGCGCCGAGTTCCTCCTTCTTCGGTCAGTTCTTATTTTTTCTTCGTGTTTGCGCGAAAAGTTAACGAACAAAGGTAATCACGGCATCTTCGAGCTTCTCCTCCGTTCCGTTCCGTTCGAATCGAAGTTGCGCGTTTCCATCGCTCGAAGGGCTCCGTGCTTGGCGGAAGCGACGCGTGTTACGGACAACTGCGGAGAAAATTCTGGCGGTGTTTTTATTTGGAAACGAGTAGGTCGTTCCTTCCCTCGTTCAAAGTACGTAGATAAAAGAGCGAGGATACAGGGACGTTAAGCGAAAAAGGGAATCAGGCAGAAAGGGAGATTCGACGAAACGCGCGACGCAAGCATCCCTCTGCGTGTAATTTACACGAATAACGCAATAGGAAGGATCCTTTCCATTCTCCGACCGAATAACACGCAACTGGCCAACCAGCGGAATTCGATTAGGTCGGACGAGCGTAACTGAACGCAACCGCATACTCGACGGGGGAGAGAGCGAAATCTAACAAGCAAACTTAGTGTCGTTTCCGGTGTAAAAAAAATATCGGTTCTCTGGCGAATCGACAAATGAAACAGGAGCGCGTAAATTTATTAAAACGATATACATATATACATATATATTTATTTTCGCGAAAATCGTTCTCAATTAGCAACGTATCCGTCAGAAAACGGATCCAAGAACGATAACAGATCAAGTTCGCCAAACGCCGTAAATACCACCGTTATTCCTGAAATTACGTTTAAGACACCAACGAGCGTAATTAGGAACGAATTCGAACGGCTATCCGGTTGCTGGGTATACAGAGGTGGGGAACTTTTTTACCATTAGAGGCCACATTTAAATTAGGCAGTAATAAAGGAGTTTATTTAATTCTATTAATTTTCAAATATGATTAAATATTAATTAATACAAGAGCTAGGTTTTAAGAAACCCACGGAGGCCGCACGTTCCCTACCTACGTTATAGAGAAAGGGGGAGGGTAGTTGCAAATGCAGAGAACGGAGCGTATTTTATTAATCGGCCGAGGCACCGTTCGAGTTACGTCCGGTCTATCGAGCAACCAAATTGCTATCCTCGTACATACATACATACATATGTATATATATGAATAGACCATGGTGCACGAGTCCGTCGCGTCGGTAGGTATGTAGACAGATTCACGAATAGAAAGTGAAACAATGGTGGAAATCGCAGACGCTATTATGCCGTCTGTTTATCCATCAACGTGGCCGTTTTTCGCGTAGCCTGGCAGCCTGGTGTTTTCGAAAAAGCCGAACGATGAAAGGCGCGGCCAGATAAAGGGGCCGAGAAAGGGGTCGAGAAACAATGAGCGCGCTTCAATTATCGCGCGTGCAAAAAAATCCGCTTATATCCTCGGCGAAACCGAGTATCGACCCTACCAGCCCGTTATAACTTTGGCAAATAGCTTTCCCGCGGGGATTTTAGGGAAATCTGGAACACGGCCAATCCCTTTCCATCGCGTTACATCGCTCCGTTCGACTTTATATTCAACCCCCCCCCTTTTCTTTCTCCATCCATCTCGAGTTTATTCGTTTGCCGATGCAACGAGTTTACGCGCGTTTCCCCTTCTTCTTCTTCTTCTTCTTCTTTTTCTTATTGCTCGTTCGTAATTCGAGAAACCTCCAAATTGACAGAATTCGTGTCGTCCATTCTGTCGTCGCCAACCATTTGCTAAAATTAACGGTTAATCCTATTACCTACGTCGTACAAGAAAAAAAAAAGCGTTAAAGCTGTAAATCGAGAACGTTTGTTTCGTTAAGTTCTGCGCGCGTCATTTGGATCGCGAGGGTTCAAGGAGTAACGACGCGATGCTAAGACAATGTCGCCGGGAGTTGGTACGCTTTGCCAAAGAGTCCACACTCGTAACGCCCATTCAAACTTCTAAGACAACAAGGCGAGTAGTATTAATCGAGCCAGACGAGAGCGTCGCGTCGCGTCTCGTCTCGTCTCGTCTCGTCGCATCGAGCCAGGGGTGCAGTTTTGTTTTCAAGTGGGCGCGAGCACACGCTTCGTTGCGTAGGCGTTCGTTTAATTATCGAATGTAAATAGGTTCGTTAGGGTCTCGTTTTCAAGCGCCAACGAATACGACGTTTCTCTGTTAATCTTCCCCCCTTGGCTCTCGATCGATACGTTTGTAGTTAAAGTAATTTCAGCCATAACAGTGTTTCTTTCGATGGTTTATCCTTGGGAACGTGGCAACAAAAATCTGTAATTTCGCAAATTGATCGTAATTCGTCGCCGATCGCATCCGCTGCGGTCAACCGATTGGCCAGCCAGCCGCCTGCGCACCGCAACAGGTAGCTTTACAATGACGATTTAATGAAGCAAACGTTTTCAACGTTTCGAAATTGTATCGAGGTTCGCGCGCGCGCGTGTGTACGTACCGCGTGGTATTTCGGTAAAATAGTTGGACAACCGAAACGAACGCGCCGTTCATTAACGCTCTCCCAGCGATACGATGTCTCGTCGATTTTCAATTAAAAACAATTTCGATCGTAAACCACGCAACTCGTGGATTTACACAATCACGAAAGAAAGTACGAAAAGTCTGGCTATTTAACGCGTCGCGCGCGTCGGTGGTTTCGAATCCGATCGCCGAATACCAAAGGAATAAGCGTGCGTTTGATTTCTCGAACGTCGAAAGAATCCTCTTCTTATTTCGACGATATCGTATCGCGTTTCGTCATCGAGACCACGATCGTGGAAACGATACGAGCAGATGAGTACACAAACGATCGTTTAAGGTGCAGCGGCGCGACGCGGCGGAGGTAACGAGCAAGGCCAGGCGCGGTCGATACGAAGTTTGCCGGGGAAAGTCCCCACGAAAGACTAGGAAACTGGGAGAAAAGATTATACGCGTCCGGAGGATCGTAGAGCATCGAAAGGATTACCGTATCGGTCGTAGCCATCCAGCTCGGTCTCATCCAGCTTTAATCGTTCTCGGCTATATTGTACCTAGCCTCGACCCTAAACCCTACACTCCAGACCAATCCCTGCTCTCGTTTCAGCTCGCATTGTCGCGTATCGCACCGTTTCGCGGCTTTGTCTAACTTCCAACGCCACTTATCCACAACAATCGCGTCCTCCTCTTCGTTCCTTTCTTCGTCTCGCTTCTCATCTTGTCTCATCTTGTCTCGTCTCGTCTTGTCTCGTCTTGTCTCGTCGACGCCAAGCTCACGCGATGAAGGCGTTCGTTCCTCGTTTTACTCCTTGGATCCTGAAAGCTTTTATCCGTGAAATGTCGGGATTACGATTACCAGAGATAGCTTTGCTTCTTCGAATCGAACGAGTTCAGTTATGTGTATAAGACGAGCGGAATTTACGGCAATTAAAATATCCCGCTAGGCGTATACTAAAGAGCATTCGCGCGTAAACGAACGTGTCACTCTGCATAGCGCGTCGCGCGTCGCGCGTCGTCCCCTGTCCTCGAACGCGTCTAAAGATAGAAACACGACGAAACTAAGCTTAGCAAGAAACTGTCGCCTTGCTCGTTGCCGAGCTTTTACTCCCGTTCCAGAGATTTACACGCGACCTAACTATTCACTATTCACGTACGGATAAGGAAATTGTGGCCAAAAAAAAAGGGGTTAAGGAATACTCGTCGAGAAATCTTTCGTGAATAACCAGCTGTATGCCGTTAAGCAGAAAAACGGGAACGAAATGGAAGCAAATTTAGCAGCACGTGGACTGGAATCGGCAAAGTTTGCGAGGAGATTGATGGGGAACGCGTGCGCGACTCCGGCCCGCACACGGTCCCTGCTTGTTTCGCGAAATCTTGTGAAACACACTTTTTCTATTCGCCAACAATTATTTGGGGAAAAATCCGGCGCAGAAAGACGTACGAAATAGTTGTGCACTTAGGTGGCGGTTGATTCACGGTTCCGCCCAGGACTTGTTAGCGAACTCGTTAGAACAGTTAGATATCTGAAAGGATACACGCATACAGATGGATAGTTTAGCGAGGAGCTGCGCGAAAGTTGGCATCGCGGATGATTCGTCTGGTGGGAGGCGGGGGCGCGGAATAGCGGCATCATAGGAATTCGGCTCGGTCGAAAGGAAAGTCAAAACGATGAAACGAGAAAAGGGGAGAACGGAAGGAAGGAAGGACGGAAGGAAGGAAGGAAGGAAGGCAGGCAGGGAGGAAGGCAGGCACGCGTGGGGAATGGAAGGAGGGTGGCAAAGCAGGAACGGGTATAGGCCATAGGGAAAGAGAAAGGTGGAGGAGCGACCGGGGTGGTTGGCGAAATGGTTATAAGGGGGTAAGGGGTTGACGGAGGGGAATGGCAGAGGGTTAGGTGGTGGAAGGATCGGCGCAGGGAGGCGGGCGGCGTATCGTCAGTTTGTGGTGCGCCGTCGAGGGAAAGGAAGCGCCGCTCGTCGTCGAGCGCGACGTCGAGCGCGACGAGCCGACGAGCCGACGAGCTCGTACCCTTTAGTTCGCGTTCGCTCGCCGCGTCGCGCCGCGCCGCTTCGAATAACCACGTATTTCTTCGCTTTCGATTCTCCGACCGATCGTTTCTCTCCTCTTTTTCCTCAGCTTCGATCCGTTTCGTCAGAATTTCCTCTCATTCGCACCGTCGTTCAACAATTTCCCTCCCATTTGTCTCGTTCGGCCGACTTTCTTTCGTCTTTCATCCCCTTTCCTTCTTTCCTTTCTTCCTTTCTTCCTTTCTTCCGAAACTATTCCGTTATACTATTTCTTCTCTCGTTTCCTCGGCCACCCTTTCAATTCTCGCGTTTTCATCTTCGTTTCCCGCTGCACCTGCCTGTCCCATTCATCCGTTTAACGCGAACGGAGCTGTTCGAAGCTGGATTGGTCGGGAAAACGGCAACCTACTACGGAATCATGCACCGATCGCCACCGTTTCCTCGGTCAGCTGCGCATCGACCACCTTCCAATCGAGGTACGCTCATTCGATTTCGCCAATTTTTCCTTATTCCGTTCGTACGCCAGCTAGGCTGCAACAGCATCCCTTTCCACGCCGATTTTTCGCATTCTATCCCGTTAGCTTCGAGCCGCGGAACGATATTATCGCGATTGGTTTAATTAGATGGAACGTGAGACGTTCCCTGCGTAGACAGCATTTAACGCGCGATCTCGAATCCCCCCAGAGTCGGAGAAACTCTGTATAAGCAAGTACAATTCCGAGCAACTTGCGTTCTCTTTACTACCTCTATTAATCTTGACTGGTTTGCCGGTTTTTGTTTTTGTTTTTGTTTTTGTTTGCACCTGGTTTACCGCGTTCTTGCTAAATTCCACGTCGACGAATAATTGCTCTGCCGGCGTGTCCAACTTGACGGAAGCTCGTTGACGTACGTAGAATGGGTTTAAACCGCGTTTTTAGAACGATCGTAATTACGGGCACCGTTTTTATAGCGAAAAACTGCTCTGCCAAATGTATCCTACCCGATTGTTTTATTTTATTTCGAGGAAACGGGATTTTTCATTCGCCAGCGTACCAAGCGTTTTTTTACGTTTTCACCGAGAAACGGAAATTTCGTTCCCGTAAAAAGCTTCCAGAATGAAACGGTACAATTTATATCCAACAGCAATAGAAGAGCTTATTTTCGAAAGGAATTGCTTCGCAGTAGCCGTTCGTTTAGGTGCGAATAACCCTCGATCGTATCGAAATTTGCATTTGATAGTTTCTCGATACTTGTCGGCCACTTTCGAAAGAAACTTTATCCTCCTCGACTCACGCGGATGAGTTATCGAGTTTGAAATTGATTTTACAACCGTCCTTTACTATCTCGATGTCTCGTAACACGACTGCCTTCAAGTTCTGCCCCCTCGCGATCCTCACATCAAAATCCTTTACTTCTCCATCCTTTATCTTCCAGATTCTAAAGAAACGAGTTGTACGAGATGGAGCGTTTATAGAAATTGGCCACGCGTATCAATTACCTCGATACTTTACGAGTTGGAAAGATTCGCGAGGGAAAAACGAGAAAGACGATTTTGCCGAGATCGAGCACAGAGAGTTTCGGATTCGATACGCTGGTATCTGCCGTGGAATAAAACCGCATCGTTCGATACCGGTTTACCGTATCTGGTAACGCTGGACGCGTACAGATCGGTCAGAAGCGCGAGTTTCCGTCCGATTTTCCGAGAGTTCGCCGTAGCTGCGGTTTCCATTAGCCGCATCCCCCTTTCACCGTCCGACGCATCCCCAATCCACTACACTCCACTCCACAGTTCAGTACAGACGGTCATCCTCTATCCGAAAGCTCCGTATATGTATAAAACGCATCGAGCGTTTTTTTGCGGCTGGTAAACATTCGAATCGTTTCACGCGAAAAGTACGTCGACCAGATGAAAATCGATCGATATCCAGCCAATAAAGCGATCGATTTCGCGTTTAAACGCGTATCCCTGTCCCGTTTCACCAGACGGACGATATCGTTCGTTCCGTTTACGATTATAAATCCCATTCAACGTCGCGTTGTTTACCGATTATTCCGAATAGAATCATTTTTTCAATCGAGAGAATATAATCATGGAAGGCGAACACCCGTTGTGGCTAGGTTGGCGCTGGATTAGCTTAAAATTACTCGAAACCGATTTGATTAATTTAGTAACGACGGACTAGGTCAATTATCGTGTCTGGGCATAGATGCCTAGTAGCTTTCGGGTATAAGACGAAGGGTGGAATTTTTTCTAAAGAAGGCTAACGTGCTCGAGACTCTGTACCTACGTAGATATCGAGAGGGAAGAATACTCGTATAACTGACGGCGCGGGTAGGAGCGGGGCTGAAGCGGGTTGGAGCGGGGTGGTGCGGCGCCATCCTTGAACTAGGTCGCGTAGCGTATCCTGCGAAAATCGTTGCCTCGGCGATCCAATGCCGACAAATACCGTCGGCTTCGCTCATGAATTGCAAATCCGTGCGTTGCTTTTTTCGTCCGCGTTTGCCATCCGTATACGGCCCGCCTAACCGAGCTCTTCCTTCTTCCGGCGGAACCCCACGTTTGCGAAATAATCCATTTATTAGTCGAACCGCGTCGAGCATTCTCTAGACTCCAGAGAGTACAATTCCTGTCGCGTTGCGTTCCCTCGACCTCGAAATCAACTTTATACCGTCGGATTATCGAACGATCGATCCCATCGGCTTTCTTTCGCGCGAAATTCTACCAGCTTGGGGGGGGGGGGGGGGGGCAGGAGATTGCTTCCAGTGTAATTGAATCCCTTCCTGCGGAAGTATTCGCTCCCGCACCAGATGCCTCTTCCTTTCAACGCAACGGCGCGACGTGTTTGCTACGCGGGCTCCTTCGCCTCCCTTCTCCCGAAAGAGGCTCGATTTTCCTCGAAACTTCTCGCAATTAACCCGCTTATATCCAGCAGCTCGTCTACGTACAGAGTGATTTTCTCGCTAGTGGATTTCAAAGGAAGCGCTGAGATATTCGACAACGTTCTGTGTCAATGATGGCTATATCTTGCGTAATTCAGATATTCTAGGACGAAGAAAGTGAAGTCTGCTAGCGACAAAATCAGCCCGTACACGGTTCGACGTCTTCGATACATACGAGCGTTCGATATTTTTCAGACGACGTGTAAGAAGCGGGACGGAACGACGGGGATCGATAATCTCTTGGAAAGCAACGAAATTTCAACGTTGTTACGAGGTGGACGACATCAAGAGCTAGCCGTTATCGAAGACGGGACTCGTTTCAAAGGAAATCGAGTTTCTGCTAAACAGTATTTGCCGAGGGTGGAGAAGAAAAGTGGCAAAGAACTGTGGGAAACTATTCGAGGCGTGCTAATGTACAAAGTTAAGGAGCCAATGAGACAGCAAGTACAGGGAAGGGAAAAGTAAGAAGAAGAGGAAAGAGAGAGAGAAAAAGAGAGAAGGATGAGAAGCGAGGTTGAATCGACAAGGAAGAGAGGCTCGTGGTAGGCGAAGCGTGGAAGGGTAGGGAAGGGAAGGGAAGGGAAGGGAAGGGAAGGGAAGGGAAGGGAAGGGAAGAGGAGAGGCGCGTAGATCAGGGTTGATCCGGGTCGATCGGTGTGATGGTCTCGGGGTGGTGTCCGTGCGTGCCGCTCGGCCGCCGAGAATCATCGGCTCAACAACAATCGGCCTCCTCGTCGAGGAGCTTCGGGAACGACGGTGCACCGTTCACCGTCAGCGCCGCGACCGATCGCGCAGAGATGGTCCAGATGTTCTATTATGAGAATCGCGGCAAATGCTGCAAGAAGCTGCTCAGATACAACGGCTATCCGAACAAGGTAAGACGTACCTTCTTTTCCTTTCACTTGGAATATCTTACAGGTATACGCGTGTACTCTCATCTCGATGGTCCAGGATTTCGCGTTCAGACGGGAAAAAAGCGCAGTTTGATTTTATTTCGGTCGAAAACGTTCGGACGAGGAAAGCGGTTACCCGGAGAGCGAAAGACGATCGTCGACTTCTTCGCAGTCACTTTCCGTTCGATAACTCGATAAATTGCAAAGGGGATGGCGTACGGGTGAATTGGGAAGGATCAGTTATACAGACTCCAGAGTCGAGACGGTCACCATTCCTTGGAGATTCTTGGCAAGCCTTCGCCGACACTCGAGACGTTCGAAGCTGCTCTCGCTGACTCGACTCCTCCTCCTCCTTCTCCTTCTCCTTTTCGTTCGCCTCGTTTCTTTCCATTTTTCGTGACGATCTTGCACCGTTGCCTTCTTTCGATCCGAATCTCGACGTCAACCAGAGATTATTCTATTCGAATGTACCTATGTAGCGGTCGTAAGGAACGTTTCACGCTACTCGATGGCTTTTGGGATGTTGGCGAACTGGCGAACCAAAAGAATAAGAAGAGCGTCAGAATCGTTCCAAGTTTACGAGGAAAGAAACAGAGAAAGAGAAAAAAAGAGGAGGGAGAGTGAGAGGGAGAGGGAGGTTCCAAGTATCCGAAAGCCCCCGGGGAAATAAATCGATTCGCTATCTGAATAGCCATTATGCGGACGTGGCTTGGAGGCAAGCACACGGAGGACGGAGGAGGCTCGGTAGGTTGGGACGTTGGGACGTTGGTAACGGCAGCAAAAGCGTTATAGTCGGAGAACTTCGAAGACGAAAGGCAAAAGAGGGTCGACCGGGCGGTCGAGAAAGAGAGAGAGAGAGAGAGAGAGAGTGAGAGATGGAAGAGCGAGGAGGATATAGGGGTTGAGAAAAGGAGAAGCGAGTCGAGTCGATGCCTTATCCGTGCAGCTCGTGGAACTGGGCTAATGCTTCGAAGTTTCAGAACTCGTATCGGTCGGAATTTTCTTTCAATAACCGAGTTATTATTCATTCTAGCCATTTATTACCCTTCTCCTCCGTTCCGAGTTTCCCCTTCTTTCGCTAAGTGGATGCGAATCTCCTTTCCAACCACCGCACCGCCAACATTCCTTCGAATCGCTGAGAATCGAATTCTTCCTTGGTAATAAGGGGAAAGAAAAATTCGCGTTTCACGCAGAAACGGCGAGTATCCGACGAATCTTCGCAAGGGGATGTTTGGATCGGCGATCGCCGATCGGCCGTAAAATATTGCATCGGGTCCCGTAAGAAGGAACGGCTTACGTTGTCGACCTTATCTCGCCGACTTTTTCGGTCTTAGACGAGAAACTTTTTTCTTTCCTTTTCCGAATGGTAACCTTACGTCAGCGTGTCACGTCGTAACGTTCGTTTTATAAATCATTCTTTATCTCGTCTTCTGTTACTATGATTCAAGCGAATGGTAATGGTCGCCTCGTAGCAAAGCTTTAATTATGCATGAGTATGATTTCCCTGGTCAATTTCGTTATCTGCATATTAAAGACCATGGAACGCGAACCGTCTTTCGACGGTAACTTCAACGGTAGACACACGGTCCTGCTTCGTAAACGTTTGCTTTCTCTCTCTCGCAATCAGTCAGACAGGGCTGGTTTCTTCGAGCTTTCAGTCGCGTTACCTTTGAAAGAAAAAAATGTCGACGCGCGAACGCGTTTAGCACGCGTCGGCCACGTTGGTGGTCTCGATGAAAAAGACAGGCTCTATTACAAGCTCTTTGAACGATTCTAAAGAAGACGCTACTGACTTTCAGCGTCCCAGACGTTCTTTATGTCGGCGCGATTAAAGATATCTGGATGAAAAGGTTTCGTTCGGTTCGTGGCAGTTTGCCCTTGCCACGGGACGCCACACGAATCGATGAAAGGGAGACGCTGCGAAATCGAAGAAGAAAGAAAACGGAGTTGCGTGGTACAAAAAGGAAATTATCAACCACGTGCATCGGTTTACCGCTTTAAACAGAGACGGATTTTCGAACTTTCCTTCGCTTCTAACGGGAGAAACGACGTTACGTTTGTTTTCTTCTCCTCGAGGTGACCAGCCACGTTTCTTCGGGTCCGACGCGACGTACGTCGCTTACGCGTCATCGATCGCGACGAGGCAACGCGGCAAAACACGCGCGACCCGATAAAATCCTTCGTGACGAAATAAAGCGCGCGAGTAGCGCGATTAGACGGAGACGTCGCAGAAGAGCGGCAGAGAGAGGGGAGTATAGGTCCGAGAGCTGAACGATAGCGGTCGGTGACAGAGATGCTGTACGAAAAGGACGAGCGTAGGGGAGAAACGAGGATTCGGAATAACGGCAGGAGTAGGAACGGGAACGGGAACGGGAACGGGAACGGGAATGAGAAGGAGAGACGGCGAGGCATAGGGGATCGTGGATGGTGGAAAGGATGTAGGAGGTAGAACAGGGGACGGGGGAAGGGAAACGGACGAGGAGGAAGCAGAGGGAAAGAGGGAAAGAGAGGGAGACAGAGTGAGTAGGGGGGAGGGAGGGCGAGAGAGGTGAACGTAGGGGGAAGCAGGGAGAATCGCGGAAAAGAGGCAGGAGGGTGGATATTCCAGGCTGCACCCCGTGGCTGTCCCAGCGCATTGCCATGGCAACCGACCCTGAAACACCCTGCGGCCGTCGCACCATCGGAGCTTTGCTTTCCGATGATAGTAATAATGTATCCTCGCTTTCGTTGATGTAGGTCGCAGGACGTTATACCAGGTAGGACAGATCTTTCGCGACCCCCTCTTTCGACCCGGTGTCACCAGTCACCAATCACCAGTTATGGAGTCAGCGAGTCACGGAGTCACGGAGTCACGGAGTCGCGCAATTACATCGGCCTCTCGTTGTACGCCCTCTTACCCCCGGCTTTGCTTCTTCAGCCTTCCCCGATTATCCGCTTCTTTCGTTTATTTATCTTCCAACGAATACCATATCTTATCATTGCGCGACGATACTTTCTGCGTTCACCGCCAGAGGGATCGTTCGTAACCTCTCCTTTCTCGCAAGTTTCCCGATTCGATTTGCCTCGGCTAATTGCTAATCGTCCGTCGACCGAAGCCAGGAAGCCGCTGATTATTTCGAGTCTGACAATAAGATTCGCTGTGTTTTTTAATATCCGTTACAAATGCTTTTCAAATGTCGTTTAAAAGTATCGAACAATCGATCGACTGTATAAAGGGGTGAACAAAAAGGCGAGGGAGAAAGTGAAAAGCGATCGGGAAGAAAGAAAAACGGAGTTGAAGAGAAACGCGGCTCGTGTTTGTCGATGAGCCAGGGCGAGTGGCGTCGGCGTTTTTAATCGGCGCCACTTGTTTCTAACGACCCTCTTTTGTTTTAAGTCCCTACCACACTGCTTCCGTCTCCCACTTACTCTGTCGCTCGTCTGCCGTTTCCCGTTATCCGTTACCCACTATCCACTATTCGCCTAACCGTGACTACTTTCCATAACCCTTCCACTCCACGAGCAAACCATCGAATCACGGTCAAATCTTACGACCCATTTCGCGTTTGCAGGCTGCCCGATCGAATCTCTTGTACAAAATTTATTCTCGATCGGATGCTAACCTATAACCGGTAACTTCGATGCCATTTGGCGGCTCGTTTATACGTTAGTCTAATTTCGATCATTAGCGCCGGTCACTGTCCAGCACGCGGTATCGAGAGATCGATCGTCAACGGTTTGCGGGTTCACTCTGATATAAAGAATGCTTGAAGATCGAAAAGATCGAATTTAGAAATTGGTCATTTGGCTGCCACAGTGAAAACGAACGTATGTAGTCAGACACGCTAAAACTCTGATTATTCGGCACGCAATTAATTAATTTTCAAATTTAACCTTTCAATTCGATAGCTAGCGCTGTTAGCCTAATATTAACGCTGACCACGGTTTATTTCATCGTTTCTTTTGTTAATTCTTTGATTGCAACAAATTTCGGGCGCTGGTCAACGGCGACCACCGTGGCGGTCAACCTGTTAATAATAATTAGAGCTTGAATATGTCTTGCTGCATATGACCGTTTTCACTGTGGCAGTGATCGCGGTAAAGCGTCGACCGTAGCAAGTCACCGGTGACCGGCACCTGAAGTTTTTCACAATTAAATAATTAACACCTTGCACTATCATGTTCCCGACAGGTGTGTCAGTGAAAACTAAATATTTATTGTTTCAACGTTAAAACAAATCAAGGAAATTCAAATATTACGTATACTTTACACTTGTCAAACGTTAACTATGTAAATTGTTATCAGAGTTAAGCTTAATGTTTGAACGACAGACGTCACATCTGAACTGTAAGGTGCGTCACGAGTGTGACACGTTATTGTAGTGCAAGGGGTTAATATTAAGCGGATAGCGTTAATATTAAACTAATAATCGGTTGGCTATCAAACTGAAAGGTTAAATTTGAAAATTAGTTAATTGCATCGTTAATAATTACGTTTTTAGCGTGTCTGACTACGTGCGTCCGTTTTCACTGTGCCACCCAACGTGTTAATGTAATAGTATTGCTTTTTAAAGCTTTTCTTCCTATTACTTAATTGTGTCGATAACCATCGTGGCGATCAAAGGTGTCGAGGAAACTGTAGAACGTCGTCAGCGAGTAAACGCGATTGAAAACGATGGGAAGCCGGGGTTGTTCAATGTAAACGAATTTCGGCCAGAGAGTAGTTCTATGGGTCGTAAAACAGAAGAGACTGCAGGGGGGAAATGGAAGGAAAACGGAAGCAAAGAAGCGGTTCAATTTAGAAGAAGGTTGATGTCAAAGGGATCGATCGGAATCGAGCCAAGCCGCACACCGCGGTTGTCGTTCGACGAACAGTCTTCCGGATTTACTGACTTTGAACGCGAACGGAGGATTCGTTCGAGGAGGAAAAGTAACTGCGAGAATCTGGAAAGTTGACTTTATTAAATCGAACAGAGGGTTGTTGCAAAAATTCTGGCTCACGATCGCCTTTCAGATACGTTCGGTCGACTCGTTACGGCCAAGAATCGCTTCTAGAGTCTAAAATGGTCAGGTTACAGGTTAATACGGCAACTGCTATCGCTCTACGAATTTCATTCGGTCGACTCTTTAAAAGTACTACAAATTACTAAAATCGAAGCATCGGATTAACGATTTAACTCTGCTGAACATCTTTGAAAACCCATACTACGGATAATTACCGTGTGCCGTAGCAGCCGCGGTTACTTTTATTATTAAGGCAATGAACGCGTTAACCAGGTGACAGTTTCGATCGTGAAATCCCCGCCAGCTTACTCGTTGTAGGCAAAGCAGAGGAGAGAAGGTCGACCGTTTGGTTCAACGGCTCTCCATTACACGTACAAGATTAAGCCCGTCGCATTTAATTAGGTTTGTAGCGTGGCAGGTGTAAAGTATTGCTGACCGTGAGCGTTGCATCGTCTGACGTCGTCTGGCGTTGCAAGAATCGGTAGGTACCGCGATTTCTGAGATTCCCTACGGAGCCGAATTTAATCCAGCGTGTACATAGCTGCTCGTACATGTACCCATGTACGTATAAATATCGTATAAAGGTGTGAGTAGGTGTACGTACTATACATTTATTGTGTAGATATGTAGAGGGGTATCGCGTTTGGCGGGCGACCGTTTTCTCGGCCAACTAATTCGGAAAATACCCGGTGCTTTGTCTTTGGGAACCCGACCACTTGGGCTTTCGTTGCTCGTCCACAGAAAACACCGGGAAATTACTAAACGAGAAATTCCTCGTCGTTTGAAATTCTCCTTCGAATTTCGCTCGAGGCGACTCCATAATCTTTGAAACTTTTCACCGTGAAACTCGCCAGTTTCTTTCAGAGACACGAATACTCGCGACGCGGTCGCTTAACGCGTGCCATATTCGCTTTCCTTTTCCTCTTCCTTCTCCTTTCCACCTTATCCTAGTTTTCTCTTTTCTGGGATTTTGCGAACGAGTCCAAAGGGATATCTATTCGATTCGCGTTCGTGTTCGTCTCGGGAGGATATCTACGCTTTCGCCGCAGTAAAGCGCAGTCCTCCACGCCTATCGGTATACAGGTTGTTTGTAAACGTTGGTGTGAAGCTTTCACAGCGTTTGGTACTCGTCGAAACACGGAAACAAGTTTAAAAATTACTAATCCCGGAACTTCCTTTACGGTGTATGTTCGATGTGTCTGTAGTTGATTTTGGCACCGGTTCCCTCGTCGATTACCGACGATTACTAATTGCAAGTAAGAGTACTGGACGGCATAAATACCTATGCTTATTTGCTTGACGTCGATTACTTGGATTGCTTCCGTCTGACTGATACCGTCAGTACACGGTTAATTTAATAAACGAACAGCATAATACAGGCTGGGTAGATGGCATTCAGATCTAGAAACCGTTTAAATTGTTACGCAATGAAAAAAACGGAATTTTCACAGACGAACAACAGAGAGAGGAAAGGGCGTGAACGAGGTAAATAGTAAATAGGCGCGAATAGTTGGATAAAGGAGGGAAAACGAGGAGAAAGGGTATATAGGAGGAATGCGAGGATGCTGGTGGCACAGAGGCGGAGACAAGAATAGAGCGATCAACGGGGCAACGGACCAAAGCGGCGGATTATCGGATTAACCGGTATATCCGGTATATCCGGGGTGCGTAGTGTGGGCAAAGTAGGCGAACGAACAAGCCGGTCGCAGCAACGACGCCAGCTAGATATCGAATTGGATTCGCGTGTATCGGCCATGCCGAATCCCATCGATTCGGAAATCCTCGCGCGGACATTTATGGCATCGAACTGCTGTCACTCTGCTACTTTGCCGGCTCATCTGCGACCGAGCGAAAAATTGCATTGCCCGCGAGCTATCCCGTCGGGTCGATGCACTTCGACCCGACCCGACCCGACCCGACAGAACTACGGGAAAACGTATTCAAAGGAATACCTTTCGGAATAAAGAAAACCAACGGGAAAAAAAGTATTTTTCCCTTTGTCGCGTCGCGTTCAAGAAACTTTGAGAACAGCCGCACGAGTGACTCGCTTTCGGCCCGAGAAATGGTAAAAAGCTTACTCAAACAACGATGGTTAGGATCGATTTGCTAGAATCGTAAATCGTAACGCGTTCCGACTTCGTATTCTCCTCCGTACAGGATAAATGTGAAAAGTAACCGTATGGCCAGTTGCGAGTTTAACGACGCGCGAAATGCTTGGTTATAATCTTTTTTTTTAGCCTGTTCCGTCGCGTAACAATGACAATTCGTTTAAAAGGCTCGCGTTCGTCTTGCCGATTAGATTGCGTAACTCGTTTCGAACGCGAGCACGCAAAGCGGTTTCGACATTTCTCTGCTGCGCACCAGTTTCTCGACACGAACGCTCTTTTGGCAAGAAAGAGAGGAGCTTAGAAGAAGCGTAAGGGTGAAGTTTGCTCGAGAAGAAGGGTCGTAGACACCGAGGCTACTTTTCTTCGGGCGTGTTCTCGGGAAAACTTTTCTTCCCTTGCCTCGTTCCGATATTCCCCTCTTCGAATAGTTTTCGACCACCCCATCCTCTTCTTCGTCCTTCTCACTGCTCGTATACTCTCACTACCCGACGATATATGCCTCCGATTTGCATTGTCTCGAAGACAGAAGACTTCCGCCCGATGCGACGCTCTAAAATCATTAACACGTTAAACGCCGCGTCAGTCACCGGTGACTGTCAGCCGGAATTTGTTACAATCAAATAAGTGGGAAAAGGAAGTATGAAATAAACCGCGGATAACGTTAATATTATGCTAATCAAATCGAAAGGTTCGACTGCATCCTTAATAATTAGGATTTTATCGTGTCTGACTACGTACGTCCGTTTTCACTAACCCCCTAACTGCCGGTGTGTTTTACCAAAAAATCGAAGAAACCTTTTCATTAATATCGAGGTTAAGGTTTTCCTAATCATTGAAACAAGTAAAAATGATTTCGAAAAGAGATCCATTTGAATAAAAGGTAATTAAATATAAAAAAAAAGAAAAAAAATCGGGTCTGTACGTGTTGCAGGTGCTTTTGTTTCCGGAAGAGGGTTGGGCGAGAAGCGCGAGCAGTTCCTACTGGACTTTGACACCGTTCTGGTGGAGTCGAAGTCGATGCAAAGTGGTCGAAGTTGCTGGAACCAGGAGGTAAGTGTCCAGCGCGGAAGTTTTCAAGACACGGCAGATTCGTTTAGCGAAGAGTTGGCCGAGGCGAGGGATAATGGCGTTGTCGGGACGTTAACGAGGTCGTTCGAAGAGGACAAAGTCGATGTGCACGTACACACCGCTCCTACGTTTTGCCCGTAATCGTATTCCTTTCGCGGACGGAAGTTTGCGCTTTCGGCTTACGTGTTCAGAATGCGTACGGGCTGTAATACTAGCCGAAAATATTCACCTCGCAAACTATTCCCGCGGCTTCGCGACCTCGTCCTCTCCGTCTTTCGCGTTATCGAAACGAAACCAATTACGAGCAACCGAGCGTCGGGGAACCGTTGCAAAAGCAACGCAGTCGTCGAGTAGTTGGCGACGAAGATAATTACTTTCGAATACTTTCGAATACTTGCCAACAGAGGCAATTTATCGAAAAACGTTCCGTTGGCTGGAAAATAGACGCCGCGTCGCATTCTGTCGTTCGTAGAGAACAGAGTCGTCGAGGCTGATGGCACGTTGCATAGGTTCGCGGCAAGCTAAACGACGCGATGCGATGGAACGCGGCCGACTTGAGACGACAAACGGAGCGTAATATCGTCGTTCCATGGATTCGCTAATTGCACTGTATCCGGTTGACTTATCGCTGCGCCGCGAAGTATGTACGTACATACATATACATGTACATATACATACATATTCTCGATGATACGCTCGGTAGCGAACTCTGTCGCATCGCGTCACTGCTGCTGTTAAACCGGCCGTCAGTTTACTCGACAAACTTACCGATTTATACAGCATTGATTGTGGCTCCGTGTCGGCTACGCCCCCACTCTCGAGATATTCCCTAAATATTCTATCCGGTAATCTTGTCTCGGGGCCGCAACACCGCGACCGTGTCAAGTCCGGGCAAACAAGTTGCTCCTCGATTTCTCCAACTGGTTCCAACTTTCCTACCGCAACGCAAATACGCGGCTGTTTGCGGGCTTGGACCACGCTCGCACGCGACACCGGTCAAAGCTCACCATGTTCGCTTCGGGGGCTCGCTCGTCGACGAATTTCAACTCGTCCAAACGAACCACGCTCCACTGGCTACCCGCTTCGTGACTCTGCAAACCGGAATATCCGCTCGCGAACAATTAACTCTCCGTATTTCGTCGAACGCGTCCTCGCAACATCGATTTCCGGCAGAAAAAGTAAGACAATTGGAAGAAGAGAAGAAAACAAACAGAGGAAACAACGGAGAGAGGAGAGGACAATCAATGCGCGTAAACGCAGCGTGCCGACCTGGTCGAACGTCGAAAGGGCGCTTCGTGCTTCGTGCTTCGTGCTTCGTGCTTCGTGCTTCGGCTAGAATAGAAGTTTCCTTTGTGAAGCGAATCGAGGGCCGGTGAAAAAGTCAAAGCAGCAGTAGTCACGGTGGATTTTAAACCGAGTGTTGGATCCGCCGCACTTCAATGGAGAGCGTTTAAACTTTTAATGATCGTCGCCGGTTGAAGCGGCCGCCGGAATAAGCCCCTCGAGTCACCGGCGAGAGCTGCGCCCTCTTCTACTACCTCGTCTCCACTCCTCTCTCTTTCTCTCTCCTTCTCGCCTACTCGTTACCCATTCCTCCCTCTGTTTTTTTTTTTATCAGCCCCATCCTTTCGCTTACCAAAAATGCTCGAAGCTTCGCGTGTTCTTTCTTTCTTTGTTTCCCTTTCTCCTCTCCGCTCTTCTCCGACCTTTCTCCTTCTTCTATTAATTATTCCTGGCTCGTTTCGCCCACACGATTGTACGCTCGAGCCGCGGCATATTTTATTTTCACGCTTTTTCTCCCGTCCCCACTCCCGCCCGATTGTTTTCCTCGTCGGCGCCGCTATCTCGTCGCGAACCTTTTGCTCGAAGTTTCCATTTTCAACAGAATCACGTGCAGGGCGTTAACGAATCGCCATAAGCCGTCGAAAGTCCGGACGAGAGTAATCGCATTACCGATTTACGCCGCGATAAAACACTTACGGACCGTAAAGCTCTCGCGCGTGAAATCTGTCGACCGTCAACGACGCGACGCGACGCAACGCGACGACGAGGAAAACGTCCGGAGATCGACTCGGTCGCAAGCTCGGGACGTAAATTATAGATAGGCATATAATTCACGCGATCTCACGCTTCGGCTAAATAGCGAGGCATCGGATTTACCGGGCTTCGTTAAAAGCCTTAATTGAATGTTATTCGACGCACACATTGCATTGGCAAAAGTGACGAGCGTCGTTAATAAACTCGTGAAATTTGCAACGATTTAAATCACGTTTTCCATTTTGTCGCGTCGTCGGCCCGGGTCACGCGTTACTCATCGAATTAATTGCCGTTTCAGGTACAGCACTCAAGCGAAAATGGTGGACACGGGAACGGGTACGCTATACATCATCGGCTCTTTCAAAAGAATGACGACCGATCCCGATTTCAAGGTACGTTCTACAATTCTCCTACGAAGCCGAGTCTTGCTCGTCGATCTACATATTCTAAAGTGGCTGTTATCGTGCAATAACCGAAAGGGTGCGAGGCAAAAATTTTGTTCCTTCGTTCGATAAAGCTAGCCTAGGCTGGTACGCGGGAGAACGGATCCGTGGAATATCGTGGCTTGGGTGAGATCCGATTTTCTTTCTGTTTTCCACCGACAGTTGTACCTGACATCGAACGTATCGTCGAGCGACTTCAACATGGGCTACAGCATGACGGGCACGTTGGAGCGTGGCTGCAAGAAGACCAATTCCTTCCAGATGACTCACTTTGCGGTGATTCGCCGACGAGACTACGAAAAGGCCTACGAGGATTCGAATCCCACCTAGTGCCCGTCCACGCCCACCCTCTCGGAGTGTGGGGATTGCGAACATTACACGTAGAACGATAGAGTTTATCTCTAATCGTTCTTTTGTCCCTCTCTCAAAACAGACAGAAGAGAGCAGCGTGTTTCTTCGTTGGAACGTCCATCGACGCGACACCGTGACTTCGCTTCCGCTTCATCCTCGGTCTCGACGTCCAAGGTCCGTCTACGAGCTTCAGCCTTTCGAAATCGACGCGGCAATAGAATCGCGAACAAACAGGTATTGTGTTGATAAGAAAATTGACCGCGTCGCGCGCCAACAAACGGAAAACGAATCAGACGCGCGAACAAAAGAAAAAAAAAGAAAAAAAAGCAAAAGCAAAAGCAAAACGTCCAAAGGTAGCGTTATAACTTATCTATCGGATTAAGTAGTTTGTAATTAGCGTGAAACGATACCGAAGTCGAGATATGCAAAGTATTAGCACGTAAGTTGACGTTAATCTCGCCAGGCGATAAACTTTCGCGGTACGCGTTGCTTCTCGTCCACCAACAGGATCGCACGTTATTCGTATTCGCGCCACTCCGACGCAATAATTATTAGTCTGTAGCGTCGTTTCGCGAACGACCAAACGGCGAAAGCGTAGCTTTCCTCGTCCGCGTCCCGTTGTATCGCGTTCGTGAACGAGACCGCGAGGAAAGCTCGACTTAAATACATACATACGTATGTATAGCCGCGAGCGCTTTTTAGCGCGTCCTCTCGCCTCGTCCCGGGATCGTCGTGTATCGGCGCAAAATCGACGCGATACTTATTTTTGTTAACGAGTAGCTGACACGAGACCGGTGCACGACGCGTCTCGATCGAAACTAAACTTGGTTAGAAAAACGATCAAAGTCTCTTATTCGTAACCGCGCGACCCAAAGAATTTTTGTACCTTTGGCTTTGCTCAACAACACTGTATTTAATGCCAAATTACGAACAAAGCGTATACGTAGATGTAAGAGAACACGTTCCAGTGATCGTTGATCGGCAGCATTCGACGATCGAGGGAACCCGCGTGCCAAAAACAAGCTTCGGTGTACCGTGTACCCTAACCTCTCGATAATCCTGTTTCTTTCCCTTTTCGTCTGTCCATAGATCCTAGATTTCGAGGAGTTGGCACATCGGCAAACTAGTCGTGCCACCTAGTCTTCAATGGTATTACGCGTTACAGGGTTTCATGGTTTTTCGCGATTCGGCGCCACCCTTCTTTCCTCCTGTTCCTTTTATACCCTTCTCCGTCCCAAGCTGCCGTTTCCTCATCTCTTTCTCTTCGCACGGTAGTTTATTCGTTCGTTATTTGCCGACTCGCGAATCGCCAAGTACATACGTAGAAAAACAGCGTACAAATGTTCGCCTAAAAGTTGGTAGATAGAGTTTCGAGAAGCTCGCTCGATGTCGTAGATGGTTTAGCGTAGAGATGGATAGACAGGTAGGTAGGTGGGTAGGTAGGTAGGTAGGTAGGTAGGTAGGTAGATAGATAGGTAGCGCGCCTCGTTTAGCAGACTCTAGTCGTTAGATGTAGTTCAGATCGCTCGTACACGCGATTAGTTGCTCGTAGGCTCGTTCGAATTTACAGGAGACCCGACAAGTTCGATACGCGAGACAATTTCATCCAACTCGCGTTGATTGAACTCGGATCTCCGGCTAACTAGAAAGCGTTGGCACGCTCGCTAAATCGTTAGACGCGTTCTCGTTCTCGCTTACCAGCACGGTTTCGAGGCGTTTCGACGCGTTTCGACGCGTTTCGCTTGTTTTCGAGTAGCCGTCTTAGAGATGGATTCGTAGATCCAGCAGTTCGAATGAACGTACGTCCGATATCACGGTCCCTCCTAACTACTTAGCCGTAGCTCTGACCCACGAATGCACGCTTTCTTCGCGATCGAAAGACAAGCGACGTGTCTCATCCTCGTCAAACTGCACGACGGGTCTTTAGTCTGTCATTAGAGATGCTTGCCCGCTTGCCACCTTCCATTCGACCGTTCGACCGTTTCGATGGAAGATCACGAGCGGACAACTAACGTGTATCTATTTACGTATGGCTCCTACGGTAGAGATCAGTTGATCAAGGTAGACAAGTATCGTAGCGATGGTAGGAAAAGTTCGATGTGTGATCGTAATCGTAATCGTAATCGTAATCGTAATCGTAATCGTAATCGTTATCATCGTCGTTGTCGTGGTTGTCGTCGTCGTCTCCGTTCAACTTCCGTTACCCGCGACAGATACATATACATGTATCTTCCGATCCGAGATGCGTCCTAGTCGCGTCTTTGCTGCTCCAGCGAACGGGAAATTTTATTTTTTCTAGGCGGCAAAGACCGTCGATTAGCGTTTGCTCGAGCAAACCGAAAACTAGACGCAACGGTGACGCGCGAACTACGTATGTATGTACAGGGTGGAAAAATATTCGCTGTCATGGTTACTACAGCGTTATTCTACACCTTTGGATCGGTGGAAATTTGCAAAAGAGAGTGACCGCAAAATTGACCTTGACCTTGAATTTCAAGGTCATTCAAGGTCAAGGTCAATTTTACGGTCATTTTCTTTTGCAAATCTCCACCAATCCAGAGCTGTAGAATAACGCTGTAATAGCCATGACAGTGAATATTTTTCCACCCTGTACATATGTGTATATCGATCGTCGCCGGAAACGGACGAAATTTCGAATTCTTCTTGTAGTTGGAACATCGTAGTCGAGCCTCGCCCGACGATCGATTTCCTTTACCTCGATCCTAACTCCAACCCTAACCCTAACATTTTCTCGTTAACGCGCGTAGATTCGAGTAAATTAGCTAGGATAAAAGAACAACGTTAGAACGGTTAGCTCGCTTCTCGCCTAGTTCGATTTCGTTCCAATCTACTCGTACGCTCTGTCTAGTCCAGAAAAATCTGTCTCGTTCCCGTACCTAGAACGGCAATCGCCAAAATTCGAGTCTCGTTGTAATCGATGTGTAGCCACTTTAGAGAGTCGTAACGATGTCGATAGGAAGTCTGCAACTTGTATCTCTACGATTATCATCAAACGGATTGTTAGGTGTACGTTATTGTATCGGTCTTAAACAAAAATACGGGCGGAATGTTCGTATTCAAAGCTATGGCTGTGATCTTGATTAATCGTGAAACGGTTCGTAAAACAAACAAAACAAAAAAAAAAATACTATATACATATATACGTATATATTATATACACACATATTATATTATATTATATTATATTATATATATATATATAAATATATGAGAAATAGGTTATGACGACGCATGTAGCGACAAGCGACGCGATATCTTGCCAAATCGTAGCGTTCCATGGACTTGGGCTTATTTCCTCGTTCAAACACACTTACCTACCTACGTACATACCTGCATACCTGCATACCTGCATACCTGCAAGCTCGAGTCTGCCTCCAAGGAACGCGACACGTTCTGTAATCCGGTGCTAAAAAATCAGGCGCGACGTTCGCGTCCAAACGTATCCTCAATTATTGCTTCTATCGCTCACACACTGTACACTGTACACGATACTCCTTAATTCGATCGAAGAGACGGAATCAAAGAACGTAATCAGCGCGCGTTGCATACGCTTCTCGGGCCTGGAGAAGTTAACGAGAAATCAAATAAAGCCCGCGTGGCTCTTCCGACGCGACGCGACGCGACGGGTCTAACGAAATCAAAGATTCAAAGATCGCGAAGGTTTCTAACGCGAGAGGTGTAAGGAGAAGTTTTTTTGCGAAGGGAGCGCAGCTTGGCCTGCGAGAAATCGTTGCTCAGAAAGTTCGAGGAGACTTTTTGTATTTTCTATAAACAACGCGATTCTCCGCTCGACGATGCGAGAGTCCTGAGAGCACACCTACGCTTCTCTTACTCTCGGTCGTTCTGAACTGTTTGTTTGTTTTCTCTTTTTTTGTTGTTTTTTTCTTCGCATCCGCGTTTCCGGTATCTCGAGTACGAACGATCTCGTTGGAAAAGCGAAAAAACCAAACCGATGCCGTGTTCGTTTCTCCGGGATACCGAAAACGGGAGCAAGCGGAACGAATCGAGTAGGAATACCGCGATGCGCGGCTACCGCCGCATCCACGTATTTTCGCTACAGTCCTGTCAACAGTCAATTCATTTTGTATTTATACCTAATCTATATGTATCTATCGTCATAATTTATGCCGAAATAAATGTTACATTTACGCACAGCGGAACGAGTCTTGTTCAATTTCTACCTTTCACCCTTTTCAGCCATTGGACGCCAGATTTCCAAAGAAACGACACTTTCCAGGTACCCTGAACACGGATCTGAAACGGGGAACGAAGAAAAATCCTCTCCAACGACTACGAGCTTGTCGAAAGTCGTGTCGCCTCGCGTCGCGCAATTATCGGACGTTCGAGCAAGTAGTATCTAATTAACGCGCGACCGTGCGCTCGTGAAACGCGACCGTTCTACGCCACTCTCGTCGCGTCGCTTTGCGACGGCCTTTATTCTATCCGGAGCTAACGTAATTTCGATAGTGGCTGATTTAATTGTCTCGCGACGATATTGCAGAGTGGCCGATGAATTTTAAGCGAGCACGTCGTTGGAATGACAAATTTTGCACCGTCCTCGAGCAACGGGCTCTCCTCTCTGTCTAAATCATCGCCCCGTTACGCATCTAATAAAAAGCTGATAATTCGCTACGCGCTCGTCCCTTCAACGGATAAAAGAACAAAGAGCGAATTTCACCGGGAAACAACGTTGAGTTGTGAAACTTTCAAACTTTTCGTCGCTTTCGTCGAGCGTGTTTCGCAGCAGCCAACTACTATATCCGAGACTCTTTCTTACTTTCTTCGTGGGATTAAACGACCAGGGCAGCGGTGGTAACAAGAAGCTAAGGAAACGCGATGGCGACGACGACGACGACGATTTAACCGGTTTCGGCTTATCTCCGAGTTTCGGCGTATTTAAGGAAAACACGAGTAGAACCACGAGATCGTTAGGGAAGTTAGTTGGGAGAGCAAATGCAACCCTCGGCTCGCAAGCAACAACGGTAAACACAGTTTGCCGACAGTTTGGTCTCTCTCAGTTTCTACCACCGTACCCTTTCAATTTCCTCCCACCCACACACCACCCCCTTATTCTCGCCATTGCTCCGTCTTACTTCGTTTTAGCCATCGCACAGTAGTCCGAATGACCGATTTAGCTGGCCAAAATTATTTATGATTCCTAATATCTATACAGCCTTTGTTGAAGAAAAGTATTTTTCCTATTTCCTAAACAAAAAGAAAAACAATAAATTGTCGAAGTTACCAATAAAAAACTAGTAGAACGTTTTAATATTGAAAAAGTAATGCTTAAAACTATTTTTAATATTTAAACAGTACATTTAAACATGGAAGTTGTGGTGCTATCTGAATTATCAATCTCGGACTTTGTCCGAAAGTTGGTCTTCCTCGGATGAAGAATTTTCCTTATTTTCATTATCATCCGAAGTATGCGGAGTTTCTGCAGGAAGGAGCATTTCAATAGTCTCCTTCAAAATAGCTTTTTCTTTTTTCTCGGCATGTCTCTTACGCCGCTTAATAATGGATCAGATGTTCAAAGTAAGATGTTTATCACGTCGTAACGGGTCACGGCAAAGAAAATGCTTTAAAAACAACAGGCGCGAGTTTGCGCGGCCAATTCTTTTATTATTGTAAACGCAAACCTTTACCGAGTGTAATGATACCCAAACAAGCACCGGGACGCACCCGGAAGCATAAGAAAATCATTAGCGATATATTAAAATTGTAGAAAACATCACTGATATCTTGGTTATTTTCAAATATATGTAAATAATAACAAAATCGTACATCGTAGAAAGCTGTAGATTATGCAGGAATATAGAACGTATATTTTTCCCGAAAGATTTTAAGCATATATCCTTTAAAGCATATATGTACAATGATTGCCTGTAAGAAAACAATCTTTCGGGGAATTTGAAAAGCGATACGGTTAATACGTAGGTACATACGATAAAGTAAGTACATCTTATGAGTTATGAGTGTTAGGTACAAATGATGAAAATGATATTGATACATTATTCTTCATATATTCAGCTATCCGAAACAACTAACATTTTGTGATGTATGTAAAATTTTTGAAATTGACTTTTGGCCAGATAAAACGGCCATTTGAACCTTCCTTCCAAACAAACTAGCTGGTGTAAAAATCAAAAAGAGAATAATTAAACAAAATACATATATATGTATAGAGTTTGCAGGCATTAACACGATAAGCGCCACGTCAGTCACCGATGATTGACACCCGAAATTTTGTACAATCAAATGATTGATAAAAAGAAAGCGTTAATATTAAGCTAATAAAGTGCTGGCTATCGAATCGAAAGATTCGATTGCATCCTTAACACGTTCCATGCCACGTGTACCATTTATGGTACACGTTAAACTTGACCATCAGGCCACGTGTACCATAAATGATACACGCAGCCATATTCATTTAAAGCGCTGAAAACATACATTTTATGACAAATTTGATTCTATAAAATATATTTCCACCAAAAGGATGAGGCATTGTAAAAAATGCAGTATAGAACAAAGCACATAAATTTGTTTAATTGTTATATTTGCAATAATTCAATACAAAAGATAAATCGATGCGAATTGGGTCGAAATATCAAACGGCCTGAATGACAAGTCAGGCAAAAAGGTCTTGGCACGGAACGTGTTAATAATTAGGATTTTATCGTGTCCGACTACGTACGTCCGTTTTCACTGTGCCACTCAGGAACGGTAACAGACAAAGCTGACGAGTGAGAGAAGGATGTAGATAAAGACGCGTAAACCGAGCGTAATAATAATAATGAAGAAGAAAGAAAAGAAACGAGGAAAGTGTTACGAGCAGTAACTTTAACGGCACCAAATTCATGCTTGGTAATGGAACACGTAATGGAACATTCTGAAAAGCGAACAGGTATTATCAGTATTTTACATAGATAACGAAACGAGCATTAAAATTTCAAACACACAAGATGTTTAAAAACAATGTTACATAACAATTAAGAGATATTAATCATGAACCAAGTGGTTCGATGTATGTATATGTAGAGCAACGAAAGCGTGCAGTCAACGTACCAGAGATCGCATCGAAAAGATAACAAAACGTTTATACGTGTATATGCTTATCGTCAATATTCCCCTTTTGATTATTTTTGATTACGCGGTCCGTATTAATTCTGACACGCTGTGCCCGTACAGCGTTCGCGATAAACTTGTACCCTACGACGAGCAAAAACGTTCATGAGCGTGTCTTTCATTGAATGCTTTTTACAATTGTACCGTGATCGGTTTTTGAAAAAGCTGAGCAAGTAAATTATGTATCTCAAGGCTTTGGCGGTAATGCACTTACGTGGGTACGTAATATGGAACGAAATCCAGAAAACACTCGGCTTCGATGAAGAAAAACAGCGATCGGTGAATTCGATTCGATCCGGTCGGACTGCACGCTGCCCAGCACCGGTTTCCATATATTTACATCATCTGGGCATCGCGTAACGGCGTAATGCGTAATCGATTCGTCGCGACGACGCCACGTTGCGCGTCGTTTATTCAAATTGCCTGCTTCCCAATCCGACGCTCCATCCACCAGGTCTCGACTGTATCTTGGCTGCTCTTTTCTTTCGTCCTCCGCGATTTAAAAACACCATTGCTCGATAATCTACAACTAAACTCGTGAATTACTTGCGCATCAACTAGACCATCGCACCTAGACCAAGCTATAGAGATTCTTCTACCTTGTCAGCTCCAGAGACGACGATCGATTTCTGATCGGCGTCCCAGTTGCGAAGTCGAATACTCGATACCGGACGTAAAGTTGTTTGCCAATGCTACTCGAAACATCGAACCGATCGATTTACAGCCAACCTCGAATCCTTCTGCTAGCGTATTCTCTTTCGTATCTCTGGATCGTGGACGGCCACGGGGTGCACGCTTTATTCCTTGAATTTTCGGATAATTAAACGCAATCGCAAAGTTTTCTCAGAGCCACAAGCTTCGTGAAAACATCAAAAAGAAATACTATCGCGTTTCTCCTCGGAATTTCTTGTTCCCGAACTACCGACCCCGATCGACCTACATTCTATGCCCGCTTCCCGAACCTTGCGGTCTTTTTATTTCTCCGATCATTCGACCACCGGCTTTGCTCGTCGTTTCGACGAAATTATTGATCGACGCTCACCACCGTGGTACGCGTCGCGTTTTCCCGATAAACTGCGCCCCACACGGAGTATTTTTCTCTTTTTCAGCCCGAAAAAGCTATCCTTCCGCGATGTCGCGTTACGGCTCGAACGAGAAATAGGAGACGAACGTGCGGCGCCCGAGAAAGCCACGGTACGTGCATTCGTTCGTCAACGTTTTGCATCGAACGCGCGAGCTACGTCAGAAATTTTTCAAAGCACGTAGCCACCTTGGACCGATGAAACGAATCTCGTTCGTGGAACACGCGATCAAGACCGTTCGAAACAGGCTCCGACTATCGGAATTACTTTCGACAAACGTCGCGTCGCCTCGTTAACGACCTCCTTTCGTCGACACAGGGAAAATTGGAGTTTCAAGAAACGCGACGGACAACCTCGCGAGATACGAATAATGATTCTCGACCGGCCACCATTCGTTGCCATCCAACTCGTCGATCGAGAAAAGCAACAACGAGTTCGTCGTTGAAAACCTCTGCACGTTTATCCTTTTTACGGCGGGATAGAAAAATTCTTTCCTTTCTTGCGGGGAAAAAATTGGCGCAAAAACACAGAAAGGTCAGGTTCGATTCGCGATTGTTCGGGGTTTTATCAACGGCCGAAGGACGCGCGAACGATGCCTCGAGGGGAAAGGAAGAAATTTGCTCTGGTAAAAACGGGAAGAGGAGAAAAAGATACTTCGATAGCACCCCGAGACAACCGACGGTTTAAGACAAAACTCGAAAACAAAAATTTCTTCGTTTATAGTTACTTCCTGTGCCCTACTTTATTCCTTTCTTTATCTCCCTCTGTAACTGTCTCTTCGGATGGAATTCAATTAACGTCGTCGGCGGAAGAGGTATTAATTTTCTTGAATACTGCTTCAAATCTTCTTTTCTCTTTTAATACGTTTCACCTTGGAGGAGCAAGCGCGGTGAAGCTTTTACGAAGAAACGAAGCGAAAAGAGGAGCGAACGAGGAGCTCCGCTGAAGCCCGTTGACTGGATTTCGATTGTGAATCGAGAACGGAGACTCGAAACTCGAGCACCGGCTCGTACCCTTTCGACGGAACTAAACGGAACTCTTCTCCGACAACAAACTCCCATCCGATTCCAGGTGACGTCGCGACACCGACGCCGAGTTTCTTTGCGTCAAAGGAAAATTAAGACGATCGCACAGACACAGAAACTCGCGTCTACGCTTTACGCAGTAAAGCTCGTGACAAAAGTTTCGACGATCAATTTCGAATCAAAGTTACTTCAAAAAAAAAAAAAGAAAAAAGGGAAAAAGAAAACAGAAAAAAACGATTCGAAAAATTACTAACGAACAGTGCAATTGCGAGTTTCGATGATGGCTAACGTAAATCTTATCAACAGAGAACGAAGCGCGATCGTTTCGTCAGAAGGCAGTTATCCTCGCTGGTATTGTTCGGCTGCTTATCTTCCAAGGAGAACGTGGGGTGAATAAATAACATTACCTACAGGTCTGTGGTCGTTCTCACGGACGCATAAACACCCTTTAACCGTTTCACCCTTTCTCCCTTTCTCCCTTTCTCCCTTTCTCTTCGCGTTGGATTCTTCCTGATAGCGATAAGAAACGAGCTCAATGAGTCAAGAATGGAAACGCAAAGACGAAAGAACTTGGGAATTAGAAAAATTCACACCAACCTATCGCACCGACTTTCTTGCAAATTCTTCTTCAATTGTTAATCAAAGTATATACGAGATGTAAACGCACGTTTGAAAAATACTTTTGATTTATGACCATCTTTCTATTTCGATATAATTCTATTTCGATATTCAATCTGTTTTGTATACAGTATACATCGTTCGATAAGTCGTTGATATCTCTCGAGTCGAATCGGATCTAATCGATTAAGAACAAATGTTCGACTCGAGAAACGAGACAAACCTATACATATATCCTTTCTCTTTGACAGACGTACAGACGTACTGACATCAGATACGAAAATTTCCACGGAAATTCCCTCACGAGGGAAAACTTAACGGCACGTTATTCACACGCCACACTTTACCGTAGAGAATTTATGCGTGATTTGCATCGTGTCACACGAATCGGATCTCCCGTGTCTAATAAGAAACGAAACCTCCGCTCCCATTTGTCTACAATACGAGTTACCGCAATTTATTCTATTACGCTCCACTGCCACCTGATTTTCTGCTCTGCTCGTGAATGTACGTATGTATGTGTTTTGTAATTTCATAAATCTACAGTGTCGAACATAAGTATTGGCACACCATAAGTGACAGAATATAAATGCATATAACTACTAAATAAGCTGATTTAAGCAACAAACTTTTACACTTATTTGTACGTTGTCTATCGTAGTTTATTGTGTAATTGCAAGAAATAAAATAGATAAAGCGATCTGCGAGATAATGACGTAAATATATTTCTTGAGCACTTTACACCGACACAAAAGTATTGGCACACTCATCATTTTTTAAATTTACATGTAGATCAATTGTCTATAGATTTTCTTCTTACATCAATTCCTACAGATTTTTGTGCGCTGAATTCAAATCTGCACGCGGTTTTTTTTGTAGTGCTCACCATTTTTGAGAAAATCGTATTTGAACAAAAAGTTTAAGTTTTTAATTTCGGAGATGTTTTGTGCTTTTACAATAGCAGTTACTTAATTCGTGTTGGTGTAGAAGAATTCTACGGATTCTCCCGAATAAAATGATGTAACTTATTAATAGATTGCCACCATTTAACTTTGTTTAAACAACGATCAAAGTGGAAAGGACACCAAAATCGTATCGATCTCTGCTGACATTTTCCAATTTATTTCGAAAACCAACAGTCTAAGAGAAAATGTAAGGATAGCACACGACAGAGGAAACATTTCTGTTAAGCAAAGCATTAAAAAGAGGTACAAAGTAATGTTTTGTTTTCAATTTACAAGCCTATCCATTTTGCATAACACGCGACAACGGAACGGTTAAACGACATGGTAGTCGAGACGATTGTCAGCGTTGAGCACTACTGTCGCTACCGTGTATCGTCGTCATTTGTTCGTTATGCAAAATGGATAGGCTTGTAAATTGAAAACAAAACATTACTTTGTACCTCTTTTTAATGCTTTGCTTAACAGAAATGTTTCCTCTGTCGTGTGCTATCCTTACATTTTCTCTTAGACTGTTGGTTTTCGAAATAAATTGGAAAATGTCAGCAGAGACCGATACGATTTTGGTGTCCTTTCCACTTTGATCGTTGTTTAAACAAAGTTAAATGGTGGCAATCTATTAATAAGTTACATCATTTTATTCGGGCGAATCCGTAGAATTGTTCTACACCAACACGAATTAAGTAACTGCTATTGTAAAAGCACAAAACATCTCCGAAATTAAAAACTTAAACTTTTTGTTCAAATACGATTTTCTCAAAAATGGTGAGCACTACAAAAAAACCGCGTGCAGATTTGAATTCAGCGCACAAAAATCTGTAGGAATTGATGTAAGAAGAAAATCTATAGACAATTGATCTACATGTAAATTTAAAAAATGATGAGTGTGCCAATACTTTTGTGTCGGTGTAAAGTGCTCAAGAAATATATTTACGTCATTATCTCGCAGATCGCTTTATCTATTTTATTTCTTGCAATTACACAATAAACTACGATAGACGACGTACAAATAAGTGTAAAAGTTTGTTGCTTAAATCAGCTTATTTAGTAGTTATATGCATTTATATTCTGTCACTTATGGTGTGCCAATACTTATGTTCGACTGTATATGCTTTATTTGCCTCAACTCTCTCGCACGCTGTCAACGTACATACATATACACGTATAGAGACTACGAAAGGGTGGCTTGGAAGTAAATTTTCTTTCGTTGTTTTCGTGTTTTCCATCTGTCATCCAAAACGGGGCTCACGCCTCATAAAACAATCCTGTCCACAGTCTGTTGGTTGGTCTTGCGGATCAGTCCCGACCGCACATTTTCTCCCGTTTCCTCTCTGCTTTGCTCCTTTTCTGTTGCACGCGGTGGTTACGATATTTCGATCCCGCGAAAGCGGATGCTGGTCGTGCGAGCGCACCACGCCGCGCCGTGTAAATGAACTGTGCCTTTGAGGGCTGACAGCGATAACGAGGAGAGGAGGAATCGAGGGAGGTTCGCGCAAAGAGGGATTATCTTTGTGCCATTAGCTTTTGACGCGACACCGGAACCTCGTGGTTTGCATATTTGTGCGTATCGACGAAGCGTCTCGAATAACTGGCTCGTCTCTGTGCCACCAGCCTCGATCGATGCCTATATGTACCTATACACCCTCTTTAAGACGATCCTCGTATCGGTTCACCACAGTATACGATCAATTTTGGAAACGACTAGGGGATCGGGACCAAATTACGGGATCGTAGCCGTAATTACTACAAATGACAAACCGGTCGTTGGCTAACGAGCGCTAATATTGAAATAAAGCCCGTCAAACGGTTGTACAGAGGGAACGTTGCGTCGCGGTCGGTTGCGTTCTCAAATCGTGGTATCCAACAACTTTCAAGGGCAATGCATCGTTCGTTGTTTTCTTGTCATATCGAAACGAAGGCGTGGGTCTTAACACGTTGACTGCCACAGTGAAAACGGACGTGCGTAGTCAGACACGTTGAAATCCTAATTATTAAGAATATGTACAATCAACTAATTTTCAAATTTAACCTTTCAAATCGATAGCTAGCGTTATTAGCTTAATGATAACGCTATCCGTGGTTTGTTTCGTCATTTCTTTTGTTAATTATTTGATTGTAAAAAATTTCGGGTGCCGGTCACCGGTGACCCTCGTGGCAGCCAACGTGTTAAGGTGGCTACTAACGATCGACATTCGTTTGTTACGATTTGCAATGCTAATCGGAATTGAAATAACATCGACGGCCGAACGAACCAGTTTCGCGAAGAACACGAGAGCAAACCTAGCCGAAACTCGTTTTCCCGGGATTTCTATGATTCGCGTCGCGATATCGGTTTTGTTCGCGTATTCGTTCATCGATAAAAACTAACCATTTCTCGACAATAATAACACCGCTGTATCGTTTCCAGATTTCGTTATCTTATCGCAAAAGATTTGCCGTAAGATGTATAGTGACACTAGTTGAGAAAATCGTTGGTTAACGCAAAGCGAAGCGATAGATCTCGTGTAGATCGGCGTGGCGCGGCGCAACGATATCGCAGTGTATCTGGCCAGCTTCGAGAGGTTTGGCATAGTTTGGCGCGGCTAAAGTTAATTTTCGCGCTGGCGATCGCAGCTTGCCAGTCTCGTGGTGCTCGTCGTCGTAATTGGCGACATCGTCGTAATTTGCATCGTCGAAGATCGTCGAATATAGTCGAATATCGGATGACGGTTTAACGCGACGCGACGCGACGCGACGTAGAGAACGAAGCGCAACAATTGAATCGTTTGACCCGCGTTAATTGGCAAAGTCTCGGGATCGGCCGCGACCAGTTGGCCGGGGAAGGAATCGTTTCGCGCCAGTCGACGGATCTTGAGGAAGTCTCGTGGTCACGGATCGCCGCGAACGTCGCCCCGACGGGGATAAAAGTATAAACGCGAGAATCGAGCGTCGGCCGACGCGACGCGTCTCGAGTCGATTCGCGAAACAGCTTGGTGCTCGTGTCCCGTCACGCTGTGCCGACTCGACCCGACCCGACCCGACCCAACCCAACCCGACCCGACCCGACCCGACCCGATCCGATTTTCCGTACGATTCTCCCTCGTGCTGGACGAACGGCTATAAAGAATGGTGACGAACCGTGGAAGCGACGTGAAAATCTCGACGATACACGGTGAGGATAACCGTCGATGGTGTTTGCATAATCGCGAACGTTGCGCAATGCATACTGGTCGAATCGAGCGACGCGACAGATCGTTCTCTTCTCTGCACGCTTTTCCCGTCAAATCTCACGTAATTTTCAGCGAGGAACGACCACGAGGACGGGACAGCGGACCTTGAGAAGGCGTTATCAGCGACAGGTTGGCAATTTCCACTTTTCACCGCACTCGAATATTACGTGAGCGCTTCCTTCGTTTTTCAGGCTACGGTACGTTCAACGTGTTGTTACTTTTGGCGGCACTGCCAGCCGCGTGGACCGGAATCTTCGACACCACCAGCACAGCGTTCGTACTGGCTTCGGCTGAATGCGATCTGCAGCTCAGCTTCTTCCGCAAAGGCACCGTCGTCGCCTTCCCTTTCCTAGGTACGGTATTTTCGATCCTGTCCCCTCTTACTCTTCGCCTTCTCTCGTTCTTCTTTGTGTGAAAATCTATCACGCGTTCTTCGCGAACGTACGCAGGCATGCTGTTGACCAGTTTCGTCTGGGACCATTTCACGCCGTACGTCGGAGCGAGAAATCTGTTCATCCTCGGTTTACTCGCCGACTCTCTTTTAAACGTGTTATCCAGCGCCGTCGACAATTACTACGCCTTCCTGGCCATCAAGTTTCTCAGCGGTGTCTTGTGAGTATTTCCGGTAACCTGAATTTCCGGTCAAATTCGACTCACGACGAGCAACGCGAAATTCACACAGGACAGGTGGACCGTTTTCGATGGTGATCCCGTATTTGTCCGAGTTTCATTCGGCAAAATATAAGCCGAGCTTCGCCAGATGGGCAGGACTGGCTGTAAACGCGGCGATCATCATCCCGGCTGGTGAGCATCTCCTCGCCAACCTATGTACACTTCCCTGATTATTGAACGCGATACATATCTTTTCGTCCCAGTTCTCGGCTTCACGATACTACCCCTGCCGTTGGCAGTCGACGTATTCTACCGACGATACACCAGCTGGAGAATCTACCTACTGGTCTGCTCGATCGTTCCTGTATTAGGCCTGGTGACGGCTATCGCACTACCCCACAGTCCCAAATACCTGATCAACATCGGCAAACACGAGCAAGCTTTGAAGCTACTCGAAACTATGTATTCGATGAATAAAAGGAAACCCGCAGACACGTTTCCAGTGAGTTATCAATTGATGAAAAAATAATAAAACAAAAGCAACCTCTGTAATGCCGGCTATCCGTTTTTCGTATCGTTTCAGATAAAAAAGCTGCTGGTGTTGGAAAACCCACAATTCACCCGGCAATCCGTATTACAGGCGAGTTGCGAGAAAATACGACTATCCTGTTACAATACAAAACTGTTGTTCTCCGGCCCGTATCTACGAGTCGTTTGCTTCCTGAATTTTCTCCAATTCGGCAGCATGCTTGGGTAAGTTCAATTCGATTACGAATCTCGATGATAAACGAACTGGTTCGATCCCGCTCGATAGCTTCAACACGTTGAGACTTTGGGTGCCGCACTTCTTCATCATTTTGAGCAACTTCGACACCGAAAACTGGAACAAAGACCGAGCACCAACCATGCGGGAGATGCTCGATCGTCGAAACGCCCTACCTGCCAAGGATTACCTCGATTGTCCGGGATTTCACGATATCTGCATCCCGGTGAGGGGCATGTCATATCATCGTTAAAATTACCTTTAAAATATCAACCATTGCCAATAATCGTCCGTTCGTTTTTTTTTTTCCAGTGGAAGATAACCGCGCTTGTGTACCACAATTCTGCCATGATCGCGTTTTCGGCAGTCTTCTTTTCCTTTCTAGCCGGCTTGATAACCACCTCGAAGCATCGCAAAAAATTGATACTGGGTGAGAATTGTTTTTCTACCAGTAGATAAGCCGCACAGAGCTTCTCTTCAATTACGATAACTACTCTGTTGCGTCACAGTGGCCAGTTTTCTAGTCTCGGTGGTAAGCAGCTTCGGAATGAACTGGGCCCAGCTTCCACCTTTTATGCTCACCTTTGCTGCCGCTATTATCGTGACGACAAGGATAACGGGTAATATCGTTAACGCTGCGAACGTCGACGTTCTCCCTCTCCCGTTAAGGTAACACGTGTCTTTTTTCGTACATTTCTTAGTTTCTTTCTTTTCTCTCGTTTTACGCATCCTATCCATCCATTCGTACGTAACTCATAGCGTAGACTTTAGACTTTAGACTGAAACTGATTTGTGTTCGTGTATTGAAAAAAAAAAAAAAAAAAAAAAACGCAGATCCACTAGCCTCGCGGTGCTCACCAACGTTGGAAATGCGGCGGCCGTTTTAGGAAATCTTCTGCTTTCCGCGTTACTGGACATCGAGTGCTTGGTCGCGTTCATGGGCATGGGTTGTCTGTTGTTCGGTAAGCAGGCGATGTTCCATTCCTCCTATCGACGACTCGTTTAACTTGCATCTTCTTTGTTCAGCCTGTCTCTGCTTGTCTTTCTTCGAACCGAAACCGGTGAGGGAATCGCCGTCGAAGGTGCTCGAAGCGTGATGGGGCTCGCTCGTCTTACGTTCGTGTCATTTTCGGTTTTCCACCCACCCGCAGAACGGAAAGATCGCTCGAGGAGGAGAACGAAACGCGGCAAACTGTGATACCGCTTGGAATTCCTAACGCTTCTCCTCCCTGGAAGGATAGAACGAATGCGGAGGGATCTTTGGATCTTTGTATCGAATAGAACAAGTAGAAATATATATTTTTTTTAACTGTTAAATAAGAACGAAAAAGGAACAAACAAGGAAAGGAAATGTCGTTTCTGTTCATTTAGTCTAATCTGTCAAAATTTCGTGCCGTAACGCTGGCTTTCGTTGCTTTTCATGAACAGAACATAATATACGAACACCGTGCTCGAGTGAAATGAATTAACGCCAAGCGTCAATCCCTGGATATCAATAATACAAATACAAAGACAAAGCGGCTGTGACAGCGGTTCGTTGTACATACGTGTCTTGTTTCATCGAAGAGCTATTCTATCGGAATCGAAGGTTACGGCGTGGCGACTCGACGCTCGATTAACTTTGCCTCGATGAAGCACAATAAACCGTTTTTATCCAGTTAATCGGTCGAATTTAATTGCAAGAAAATGGAAGAAAAAAACGTACGAGTTATTTCATGCCAGGGGCAATTTTATTCGATTCCCGGTACTCCGAGAGAAAAGAATTCGTATCCTACTCTGATCCGACGGTAAAGGGGACACGCGATTAATTCCCTATTTGTGTATACTTTTGTGTTGAAATTATTGTTGGGTTGATAAAATGAAATCAGGGGCAAGGTATAGAACGAACTAATCGTTGCATAAGAATTATTTTTGCTTGCTACCAGGATTCAAATTATTTGCTCATTAAATTAACGCTATCGTACACTTAAGTGGCTCTCGAAGCACATGACCATCGTGATCTTAAAGTTTGCCTTCTTAATCAATAACGCTATTATTCCTCCATTCTCGTGCCGCTAAGAAAAGACGTTGCATGATCGTAAGAAAATATTAAATGCACATTTTTACATTTTTAATAAACGATAGTTACGGCTTTATCGAGTCGTGTACAACTGTCTGTGATTCCGATTGACTGCCACGCTAGAGGCGTTGAAAGCCTGATCAGGCAAAGCATTTATTTTCATCAAATTTTACTTATTTATTATTCCAATTTTTCGTAATTTCGATTATTCCGAATTTCGAGCACCTAATACGACGATTTCTAATTAAGCAATTAATGCAAGCGACAAATTTCTATGGAAATTCAAGTGTCACCCGAATATGAGTGACGCGGCAGTCAAAAGTTGATCGTATTATAAATGGTATCGTCCTGATCGTCATCGAAGCAAAAGAACACAAGAAAGTTCGTTTTTCACTGACGATTCTCGTTCGGAGATTTAAAAACGTACATGCCACCTTCGAGGTAGTATAATTACGCGCTAGGTTACCGACGCGACGAGTTATAGCGATTCTCGGAAAGACGCGCTCCTTCCCGCCCTATTTTAAAAACACCGCCACAGAATGGTACCGTCGGTGCCATCTATTGGTGCTATCTCGAAATGAATATCAAGCAAACTGTGCCTTGTCGGTAGTTGATATTTCCCCGTGTTGATAACAGTTCGATTCTTTAAAATTAGATGGTGCTGATAGTATCATTTTCCAACCGGTCAAGAATGATAGCGATTCAAAATTATTCACACGCGTATTTTTCTTTTCATAATAGCCTCTCTCTACGATCGCAAGAGATATTCTTATTCGACGAGCGAAGTCGAAAATCATTATACTTATTCACAAAGTCATTTTGCGGAAAATCAAATATTCCGATCGAATGTTTCATTTAAACAGCTGAACTTACGAAACGCGATCGATCAGAAGCAGATATTTCGTATGCAAATTTAGTGTAGGATACAAATCCAATCTTTTTGCGGGATTAACTTAAAAAGTTTCAGTTAGCCGGTGAAAACAAAACGAAATAATCATTGAACGGGGCGGAAATGAAAAAGAACAAACGCAGGTTGATTTATGAACGCGAGTGCGAATGACATTTCAGTTCTTGATAAGAAAAAAAGTCTTTTTCAACGAACACATATCTGGTTTCAATTCCGCTCCTATTCTTCTGATTTTTTTTATTTTTTCGTTTTTTCGTCGCATCGCATTCAACGACATACATATAAATCCGTCCGACATTAATTACTGCAGATATTCGTAAACGTTCGCTCCTATTGCGCAATATTACTCTTGTACGACAATTTCGCGTAACCGACGAAGAATATCGTCGCGTATCCCTGTCCGAATAAATGAACAAAGTTAAGGTTAAAGTTTACAATATTGTTTATTTAATTCCGACCCTCCATGAAAAAAAGGTGCGCCATCGTTATTGTTAACACGTCAGGTGGCGCAGTGAAAACGGACAATTCAATTCGATACCCACCATTATTAGCTTAATATTTCTTTTTGTCAATTATTTGATTGTACAAAATTCCGGCTGGCAGTCACCGGTGACTGACGCGTGTTACAACATTATTGACACGTTTGCCGTCGTGTTGGCCACGGCTGACCGGACATTAAAAAAGAATATCGGCGAAAAAGAAAATTAAAAGATATTTGATAGTGCATTACGATTATACATACGAGTATATACGTATAATCCTAATTACGCAAGATAGCAAGTGGAAAGATTGATTTGAGAAAGGGGGCAATTCTATTTGAAATAATTGCAATTACAGCGTTTACACTATTCGCATCGGTAATCGCGTTAGCAGCGTTACGCTCGTTTATCAATCTTCCCATGTAGTAAAACGGCGAGACAAAGAAAAAAAGAATCTAACGCGCGTGGAAGCGTCGGAATCAGAGATGCGTTTGATATAATGTTAACTACCATTAATCTTAGCAAATGGAAGGAAGAGTAATTAGAATGGGTGCTGCTTGAAAAGGATTCCGGTAGACATTCAAGGTTGCAAATAAATTGACCGTTTTACATGGGTCAGTCCCGGAAACGATTCATTAATTTACTTTCTTGAACATTAACGAAACGCACCGAGCGAACGGAACACTTTCATCTTCCTAGAAACGATATATCGATAGCAAAGAAAAAGGATAAATGTATCGTTTATTAATTTGGAGTGAAATCGATCGACTTGGGTTTCGTCGGATGACGCAGAGACGGGACACAGGCTCCCCTGGAACGTAAAGAATGATCGTCTGCGGAATAAAACGCAAAGGAATCTCCCCGCGTCTCCCTGTGAGTCAGCCTCGTCTCGCATCGACCCTGAAACTTTCTTCCCGTTCGCCCAATTCGATTCATTTTGATTTATATTTTGATTTTTAAAATAACCGATGCAACGAAAAGGCATAGATAGAAGTCGAGATTGATTTCTCCTCCATTTTCGTTCCGGTTAAAAGGAAAACGATCCGAAATCTACACCTATACGCGCTTCTACGCTTCCTAATTAAAGACCGAACGACCCGCGGATCGCTGGAACGAGGAAACGGTTTTACTTATCAAGGACATTCGACGAGTCCTTTGACCGAGCGGTTCGCGTGCACGTCATTGCGTACGATAATGTTGGTCAACGAACCCTCCCGACGATAGCAACGGATCAATTGAAATGCACCCCTCGCCTCGTGCCTACCGTACCGTTATCGTTTCAAAGGGGGAAGCTCGAAACGAAGCTTTCGGGACCTCGTAGGATATTCCCAGAAAGGCGAAAGGAGAAAGAAGAGAAACGATGCGATTGAATTTCGCTTGGATTTAACGAAACGCGTGATCGATTATCTAGCGAAACATCCGCTTGACGCTAGTTTCCATCAATGTCAGAACCTTACGGGAATACAGTACACGCTTAGATTCGTCGGCGAAAACCGCTGGCGTAACCAAATTTCTCTGAAACTCGATTTCACGATTCGCCGAGATCGAGTTGCCAAACTATTTGATTAATGCGTCACCTGGTGGTAGTGGTAGCCCATATTTTCTTTCCTCTTTCAGTTTTTAATCGTTTTACCAATAACCACCCAATGCCACTCGATGCGCTATCAAATTTAATCAAGAACGATGTTGAAATTTCGAACGTATCGACGGGCAATATTTCTCTCGTAGGACGTGCCCGTTTGAAAGAGAACTGCTCTCGCATACCCTTCGCATACCCTTCGATACGGATAAACGAAAGAAAGAAAAGGCTAACGCGATGGAGAGCGTCGCGCAAAGGAGCAGTTGGAGCGAACGCAACGCGACAGAGTAAGTAAGCAAGTAAGTATGTAAACGGGTAGGACTGGTATAAGGATCGCAGCTACTCCCTCGCTTAGCTGTTCGTCCCGATTGCTAGCCGAGGGTGCGCACACGCTTCGACGCTCTTGGACGTCCGAAAGCCCGAACGCATGCGCGTACCTGGAAAATCGTCTGATAACGCCGGCTACCTCGAGGTGTTCAGTAACGCTCGGAGCGTGTTAGCGTCGCGACGCCACCGACGCTTCACTCTGTCTCGTCTACGTTTCCGCTAACGTCCCCGTATCGTTTCGTTCCCTTCCTACGAAATCGTGTGCGGTTGAAAATCGATCGAATCGTTCTTCTACATTCTACCCGTTGTTACCTGTTCAACCGCGCACAGCTTCGACACCGATCGTCGCGTTTCCCGTTTGTTTCTTCTCCGTTCCGGAAAAGAACGAGACATGTGGACTGTTTTGCTTTCGCACAGGGCTAAAAACGAGCTTTCGCGCGTTTCGTTTCGGTTCGTCGAGGAGCGTGGCGGAAAAGGAAAACTCGAATGAACGACCACAGGAAGAGATCAAGAAGAATTGATTCTCGACGCGGCGCGCGGGACTGAAAGCAAGGAAAAATTGGATCGAGGATGCGATTACATTGACACCTACTACCTTGTCGGTCCTGTCCAGCGGTACGGAATCGTTAGAATCGATCGAGCAACCTCGACCACGATGCTGTTTCTTTTGCTGTTGTTATTACCATTAGGCACACCTGCCTCCGGTAAGTCGAGTTTTTTCGCTGTCAGATTGGCCCGATCGCGTGTCAACTTTGTACGCGCGTTTTATACACACGAAATTGTACATACCTATATGTATATGTATAACGGACGAAAGTGATACGTGTCGTTGGTTGCCGAAAGGCGAAAGGCGAAAGGCGAAAAGCCACGATTCGGTTGCGCAAAGTCACGCTACTAAATCCACGACAAATTAATGCGGCCTAGCATTGTATGCTAAAATTTGCGTGCGCGGCCAGCCCGATCTAACCCGATTTAACTTTGTCCGAGACACCGACGCGAAACCGTTACGACGAACGATTCGAAAAAGCTATTGAAATTATGCGATTACCGAGGAAGGATAAAAACAGAGAGGGAATCGATGAAACCGTGGAAATTCAACGAGAAACGGTGCCACACGAAAGTTGAACCGATGACATTCGCACTTGACCGTAATCAAAGAACGCGATATCGCGATGTCGCGTGCAACCTCGGACTCGCGTGATTCCAATGCAAGCTAAAAATCGATACTGCCCTTCGCTAGGTCCTGTACTTTACACTATTCACTATTCACCGCTCGTCAATCGCGTACCCTTTGCGTCTTCTGACGTCCTTACCTAAAGTATTATCGAAAACTCGTCGATCAGCTAGGTACGGATTTTGGCTAACCAAGTATCATAATAACGGCAACGGTATCGATCGAGGACGCGCGAACAAGAACAGAAATTCAATTCACCGTGCATCGTTTCGAGGTACTGCCGTTTGCCAGTACATTCATTAACGCGTTATTACGCTCGTTCGTACACACGCTCGACTCGATTAATTACAAAATTCCAAGCGCGCGACAGTGTATCTCGGGGAAACGCGATAGCATGCGGAACGGTCGTTTAACGACAGGTAGACACGCGAGCGTGCCCCGATCGAACGATCGAACGGTCGATCATGCTCGTCCATCTTGTTCGAACCACGTTAGACGCGTACGCCCGCGCCGCGCCGCGCCGCGCCGCGCCGTCTGTTTCCATTTCGGAGTGGCAAATTCGTCGGGAGCTATTCCATCGCTAACGCGTTATGGACACGATACGTTTATTATTCGTTAAATCGGCTTTATAGTCTGAGAGCTAGCAACGTCAGAAAACACCTGATTTCAGCAAAGCTAATATTTTTTATATCCCCTCCCTTTTTATGGCGTGGAAGGTATACACGGACGGTCTGGCTGGCGAAAGACGTTGCGTTTACCTGTTCGAGTAGCGGTTATACAGGTGAAAAAATTACAAAATTATATAATAATAGCATAATTTTTATTTATTTCGTTGATTTTCGTAAACTATTCGTGATACTAATTTCTTATTGCCAGACTGTTTCCCTGTTGTTAACATCACGCCAGACGCCGATTTATAAACAAATAAAAAATCATTTTTAAGTAATTTTAGCAAAGCTGAAATTTTAATATGTTTTTCTTTGACTATTAGATCAGCCATCATTAATTTGCCAGACAGAAATTCCGTGGGTAAGTTAATGCCAGACCGATTTAAACTTAGCAGAGAACTAGCGTGTTAGAAGTGTACGAATGATAGCAAATAGAAACAGAAAGAGAAAGAGATAGGCACGCAATAAAATTAGTTTCTTTAGTAGGATTAATTTTGTAATTTTTTCACCTGTGTAACCGCTACTCGAACAGGTAAACGCAACGTCTTTCGCCAGCCAGACCGTCCGTATACCTTCCACGCCATCAAAAGGGAGAGGATATCAAAAAATTAGCTTTGCTAAAATCAAGTGTTGAAAACGTTGCTAGCTCTCGGACTATTACAGTCGCGTGCGACTCGTCGAGCGAGAAAAGAAGAAACGCGACGACGCGACGCGACGCTCTGTTACACAATGTTCACAAAGGTGGACAGCAAGGCGCGCGACACGTTCAAAATACGAGTTGTTCGCGCGTTCGATAAAACGCAGGACGGATTGAAGCTGGTGTTAATCGCGAGGCCACCGCGGACAATTAACCTGCGAGCCCGCATACACACACACACACACATTGCCGCGAATAATTGACGAACTTTGTGTTTCCAGACACCTCTGTGTACTTATTTACTGTCTTTCCTACCAAACGGGTTTGCCGTTCAACAATTTGTCCTAAAACGAGATTTAGCTGGAATTCGTTCGAACAATTGTTTCGGTTTACAATCCGAAATATAACGTATCTACAGGAAATCAAAGTATAATAAACGCTAAATCGCTAAATCGTGTATACCACTATCGACTTTTGAATAGAAACAATAATGTACATTTAACTGACCTCGGGGTCGTACTTAAGGGTTGAAACGCTTCGATACCGATATCTATGCATAATGCTTGCATATCGGGTGATGATCGATAACCCGGAAAATAAGTATGGTTACATAAATATGCGAACGACGTTATACGTATCGTTATCGGAACATTCTGAACTGCAATACTGGCGAACGTAGGGACAGTTACCCTATGGAACACGACTTAAACCCAAAAGTTTCGAGCATAAACGCTTTCGTACTCGTACCTTTTACGCGCGGGCTTTGTAAAATGCCACAGGTATTACGATAAACTTTACGACTTGTATGCAACGAGTACCACCCGCAGACGAACATGACCGCGCTCGATGAACATGAAATGAAAAAAATTCAACGGATTCACGATAATTGTTATTACCGTAACGTCGTACGTTACGCAGGGCTGTTTTCACTGATGGCGGTGAACCCGCAAAGGGAAGAAGGAGGAAGGTAAGGTATAAGGTAAGGCAGGGCAAGACAAGGTAGCGAGCGACGAAATACGAACCTCAAGGGTCGCGTGCAACCCGAAAATCGTTAATCAACGCGCCGCGCTGGTCTTAAAAGGAACCCTCGCCCTAACTGCAACGCCGCGCCGATTCGTGATCGAAAAAAGAATTGTCTACATACGGCCACGATTCGGCCGTTGTTTCGATCGTTGTTTAAGGTTTAAGGGAACTCGTCGAACCAAACGACATTCCTCGAAACGTTTGCAGCCGCTCTCGTGCTTTGATCGGCCAAAGACACGAAACCGATGTTTGGCTAGACTGCAAACGTTTACCCCTGTCCTCGAACAAACATCGACCCGTCTACCTATGCGTTTGCCACTCGTTGCCATTGTCGTACGCGTGTACTTACGCGTCCATCGGGCTCGAGAGCACGATACAAACATGTCTTTCTTTCGATACGTAATCCTCGCGATACGCAACGATTCTTCCTGGCTTTTGTCCTCCGTGACTCGTCAACTTTTTGCCCCGCGATACTTAACGCGGCGGAATTAACGAAGGCCACGAGAAGAATAGGGTGGGACAGAGACGAATTTATCGACGAACGCGTGTTGCGCCGCTACGCAACCACCCTTCTTCCTTCTCGTGGTAATTCGTTAACGATGTAATTTAATCTAAGGTTTACTAGGAAAAACGTTAGGCGTATGTAGGTGAACCGACACCGACGATCCCACGGGGCTCTCGCTTTTACCACACCCTATAACCCAAATACTAAAACACAACCGTCCTCTGTTTTTATTCTTTCCGCGTTTTACGCCCCGCCGCCGCCGCGCCGCCGCGCCGTGTCGGAAGAACAATTTTCGATTTTTTCAACGGGAACGTTCGAAAAATGTCGCCACGGTTGGCAGTCCGTTCGGTTCGTGACAGATCAAACAACAATAATTTCAATGGGGCAATCAACGAACGAGTGGTGGCTAATTTAAAAGTCTAAACGCGGAGGCTATCCGCAGTCGTCTGGTGGAAAATATAAGTCTGCGGAGGTTTCTTTACGCCGAACAAACACCAGAAGCATATGCTAATATCGAACTTCTCAACGTGGACGATAATTAAACACAGATCCGACGGATTAAGCGACTGGCGCTAGCCGTTCGGAGAAGCACCACGGTGCCGAGTTTCGAGAAACTCGAGCGTATCGGAAATTTATGTTATCTGTCTTTCCCTGTTATTATTATTATTATTATTGTTGTTGTTATAAGGGTAAAGGATCGTTGATTAAATTCTTCTTCAGTCAGCAACGCTGGTACGGCGAGAGCGCGCTCCGTGTCGGACAAATGGTCGAGGAACGCTACTGCGAAGTTGGCCGAACGTTATATGTATCTGTATAACGCTCGCTAACCAGCGTATAGATTAGCGCCACTGTGTTTACGATCTAATTATTGGATAACGAGTTTTTTTATTATCCAATGCCGATTATTAGCAAATGCCGTTGCTAATAGCCCCGATATCTTAGTTTATTTTAACTTATGGCCAATATAACTTTTGATCAGATTTTATGCAACGAGGTTCGTTCCCGTTCTTTCTAGATGGCTACTTTCGTTTGTCTTCTCGCTTCCTCTCTTATACATATTGTATACCCAAAGGCTTATTGTCCGTTCAAATAAGGAAATGAACCCATGTGTCAATAACTGGGCGCGCGGCTACCCATTTCCGCATTATCCTTGAAAAGTGAATCGCGTTTCCGTTGGAATATTTGAAAAATCGTTCTAAATCCCTGTCCACGTTGCGCAGAATACCTGCCAAGGATTGGAGTTAAAATAGAAATGAAAAAATTCGTTGCCACAGTTGTTTAGAGAGAAATTAGCGAGCCACGTCGTTAACCGCGATCGGTGAACGACACAGGAAAATTAGTCATCGTAGTTTGTCCGTTAGCTGTATCGTTTTCACGCTGCATCCGTAGCATTATGACGCGAGATACATATGTATGGATGTGTACCGAGTAAACAGAATCGAACGACACACGGTTAGACGGTTAGCCCTTGTCAATATCGCTTAGCTCGTTGCGTGTCGTGTGTATTCGACGCGTATGTACGACGGAACCAGCATCGAAAGGTACACACCATAACGTTATAACTGCGCAAACGATTCTTTTGCCTACGAATAACCAACTTGAACGTTTTAACGCACACTATATTTATCCGAGACACAACAGTTTCGATGTTAACGCATTAATCTTTTTTTTTTTTTTTTTTAGAGTTTCTATTTTAAAGTTACAAAACATAGCGAACCGATACGAAAAAATTTACTTTCGGTCGAGCACGAAACACGAAAGATTTATAGGAAAGGATACAGTATCTCGGCCAGCGGGATTACAAACGCGGCAAAGTTGGGTCGATTTTAAAACGAAAACGGACGTTACGTCGCGCCGACTCTTTGTATTAGATTAGTCTCTAACTACTCTGGTTTCTCGAAAAACGTTGCACCGGCGATACATCTTCCCCGGATTTTCGAACGACGATACATCTACGTTCCCTCCCCAGGGATTTTCTCCTCTGGTCAATTTCGTTTCTGTCTCTCGAATTTAGTTTTCACGATTTCCATCAATTTACCGAACAAACTTCGCGTCCGAGGAAGCCGCTGAAGAATAGTCGGTGGTTAAAAACTGGGCCATGTTTACCGTAACTTTGATTAACCGCTCGCCACCTTATTGCCAGTGAAATTGCCACGATCTGCTTACTTTATCGCCTCGAGGTAAACTCGTTCGAGGAGCAAGAACAAAGTACTTACGAGAGGCTGAATTAAAGAAACGATCGATATCGACCTATCGTTTCTTATACGTTCGCGGAGGAAAAGTGGAATTTTCATAGGTGACACCATCGATTCGTGAAAGATCAACAGTGGAATACTTCATTTTTTCTTTTATTAACCCCTTGCACTCGGCTATCCCCTCTGAAGGGACATATTTCATTTACCAAAGTATTTGAAAATGTGAAATTGAAGTTTTATTTATGTTATAGTATATAGAAATATTTCTAACTCTGTTCTTCCAAAACGGTGTATTCGTTTTTGGAAATTTCGACTATATTTAAAAATGCTCCGACTGCAAAGGATTAATAAAGCTACCGTCGTGTCATGAGCAGCAATCGAATAATATCATTACGGATTACGGGTGACTATGTGCACGATAACCGTTCGACAACGGGTAGCTAACACCCCAGCTTACACCTTGGTAGCGAAAGGGTTTAAACATAGTGAAAACGTTGGAAAGAAAAACAATAAATTTGTTCGTGGTAGGATCGAAGCGTTGACGGGCGGTTTAAACGAACTCGTCCTTCCCTGTTTCAAGCGAAAGAGAAACAGTGAGGAAAGCGATAAATATCTTCGAAGAGGATCTTAAGAGAAGGTCGTAAGCTCGCTGTTACAACGGTTAAAAGTTGGTGGAACTTTTCCTAGGGGTGTCGACAGCGGTGACCTAAATATAGTTAAGCTATTTCGGAATTGCGTAGAACGCGTGCCATACCGATACCGATACCGATATACCGTGGCGTGGAGGAAAGGTAAGAAAGAAAGGAAACGTGGAAAGATATATGTATGTATAATGGTTGTGAGCGTAAAAGGACCAAGAGGAAAGGAGAGGAAACTGGCGCCACGCTATTTATCGACGGGACACGCCGACACGCGCGCAGGTGTTCAAAGCGTGCGAGTGTCGCGCGACAATAAGAACCATCACCGCCTGTTTGTACACGTGCGTTTTTCCATCTCGCCCGGTTTTCTCGACGCCGCGCCGCGCCGTTGCTCGACGAGATCTCAAAGCAGATCTCGTGGGATCGAGGAAAAACGTATGAAAATGGAGAAGAAACGAGAAAGCAAAGTAAATGACGCGTGTAGTTGAGTCGGGGCGACGAATCAATTTACAATGTACAGGTCACGGGTATCGGGATCCGTGGTAGGGTGGAGGACAGCAAAGGGTGCGTAACCTCGCTCGACGCGGCGTCGAACGCGGAAGGTCCTTGGAGATCGGTAAATGAGACAGAAGCAGAAGAAGAAGAAGAAGAAGAGGGCTGTGCCGGTTGTATGGCTGCGTGTATCGTGTTCACTGTTCACGGTCTCTGTTTTCGGGAATTGTAACTCGATGTGCGAATAGGGTTTCGAGCTACAACGATCTCGTGCCTAAGGACGATCCAGCCCCCTCGCTTGTTTGCCTCGTTTTTCCACCTGATTTTCGTTTCGTTCCGCAAGGAACTGTCCAGTACTGTACAGAAGTAACGTCGTGACGTGGAAAATTAATTTGGCATCAACGCCATTTTTTCAGCTCAACGTGGTCGCAAATACGCAAAGATCGGGGGGGGGGGGGGTGTCCGTGGCAGGTAAACGACTCTGTTCGTGTATATACAAGGGGGATGGCGAATCGTGAAACGCGTTGGAAATACTTGAACTTTTAACTGGAGTTTCGCGTGACCGACGCAACGCGTCGCAACGTCTCGTGGTTACTCTCCATACCTTTCGAGACACAAAAAAAAAAAAAAAAAAAAATTCACGGAAATATCTTCCTTCGTTGCTCTTTTTCGTAAAACCCGATCGGTCGTATCGAAAGCGAGGCTTTTCGAAATTCGAAATGTATAGTGATGCCCATTTGCATTTTTATTGTATCGAAAACAGAAGAGCAACACTTTTATTCGAAGATATTTCACGATAAGCTTTGACAGGTTTATTTACATTATAGCACGATGGATTTCGAAGAACAATATTCGTAGATCAATATTTGGCGAGGAGCGTCGAATCGAGCGTTCAGCTTCGGTTCGATCCTAGAAGGCTTCTCGCACTGTCGCGACGCCACGTTTCGAACCGAGCAGAGCGGAAAGTTTGAAGCTTTCTCGATTACACAAAGTACCGCGATTATATACGAGCGTTCTCGGAACGGTTCTGGGCACAGAATGATTCCGCGAACGATGATAACAGTGTTTCGTGTTTGCGATTCTTTCGGCGAGAACGTGCGCGCACGGACGGAACTTTAACCACCCTCTCCGCGTATCGATTAAACGTTCACCTTGACACAGGTTGCGTTTCCACGAAATTGACCATACGCGAACTCTCACCGTGGAACTTTACAATACCGCAAACATTTATTCTTGTCGTTCGATCGAAACAATATAACCCGTTCGACAACACGACGAAAACCTTTTCTCTCCTTACAGACGTCTACTTCCCCCAATCGGATCTGGCCATGAGACTGCCGTATCTGTCGCGAGACGACGGCAAATCTTCATGGAACTTGAAGTTGCTCGAGCTGAGGACGATTCGAAACGATTCGACGGAAGCGAAAGGAGCGCGCTATCGGATCACCGTGCCACGCGAACCAATCGTTTCGATCGATCCCAATACGAACAGCCTGTTACTACACGCTGCTCCGAAAGCAGGTAGGTTTATTTTCGCGGTGTGGTGCATCGGCTCGTTGTCATCGTGATTCTGGTTGGGTCCAAAGGTGTATCCGAACACGAGACAATCGTGGTGTTGGCGAAGGAGAACACCAGCAACGAGGCTGCCTTGGAAATAAAGCTGAGACCGATTCGGTTGGACGGCAAGCAAATCAATTGCACCGATTACGTTCAGGTAACTGCGTGAACAATGTCTCGAACCAATACAACTTTCGATGGATGGGGAAAAAACCGCTTCGTTCTATGCTCGATCTCGTTCAATTGCAGGACATGTGTTTCTGGAACGCGTCCAGGTATAGAATTTACGAGAATCAACCGATCACGACGATCGGCACGTTCGGGCCAGGCGTTTACACGGACTTTTGTCCCGGGTTTCACGTGACCGGCTACAAACTGCTAAACGGCAAGTGTATCAGCTGTTACAGACACGATTTTACGCTGAAACAGCTCAACGTTTCAGAACGGCGTGGCTTGGGATTCGGGAGTCGGGAGCGCACGTTCTCCGGGGAGAGATTAACGAGCCTCGAGTCGGGTAAAGCGAGCAAACGCATCCCTCTAATCCGAGCGGACACGGTCGGTCGCGTCGGGCCGAATAAATCTTTCGCGTTAGAACGTGCACGGCCCGAAATTCCCCCCGTACGAGAAGGGGTTTATAATCTGGAAACGTGAAATAAATTTCAGGCACCGAGTACTTTCGCGCGACGAACAACACGTTGGTCGCGAACGCGTTTCTCGACAGGGACGCGTTGGGTCCGCCAGGTGGTCCTGGACCCCGGGTCACCCTTCAGGTTCAGTGCATCGTCTGGGAGGAAGTCAGTGGCGTGCAGCACGCTCCGATCGAGCTGCTTCACGTAGACGTTTTGGACGAGGACGACAATCCTCCTATGGCGCAGGGGAACGATTCCATCGCGATTACGCTTCGGGACTTTAGCACGGTGAGTAGTCGGCCTCGAATGCCGAAAGAATAAAGAATCGTGGCTTAATCAGTGGCGGCATTGTTTCGAACGCGCGAAAACGCGAATGGGACAGCCAGAGAAGCAGATAGGCAGATAGGCAGATAGGCAGATAGGAAGAAGGGTAAAGGACGCGACGAAGGAAAAGCCCTCGGGAACTGATCTTGATTAAGCTCGAATCTCTTTCTTCTCGCTGCCATACCATGCCGTTCCCTATGATTTTCCACGCACGCCTCCTCTGTGCTAAAATCCTTTCCTCCCGCGTGTTTCCCTTCATACGTGGTCAATGCTGAAAAAAAAAAAAAAACGTGCACAGGGCGACAAACTCGTGGACGACAACAACTTGATACTGAAAGACGCCGACGAGAAGAGCAGCAACAGCTATACCGTTCGTATACTCGGCGACACTCACGACGCTCTGAACGTCACGTACAACACTCTGCCGATCGAGCCTCCCAACGAAGTGCCTTACACCGCGATATTTACAAGTAAGTTCCTTGATTTTACATTTTCCCCTCGTCGCGTCACGGCTCGATTCCATTCCAAATTAGCAATTCCAGCGTGTCGTTTGTTGCAGGGATTTCCGCGAAAACCACGCTTCTACCAAAGTCTCCTTACCAGGTGACGCTTCAAGTGAAGGACGATTCGTTGGTCCCAAGATACGCGGAGAACACGGTGAGTATCGACAAGCTTGTGTTTTATGTAGCTTTCGAGGCTACTCTAGGAATCGTGTGCAGTGTGCAGCGCGCAGCATAGAACCGGAGGTGATTAAATCCCAGTCGTCTTCGTGCTATCTAATCGCGCGAGTCATTAAACAATTAAGGTGGCGAAAGGGTGGCTCTCGGTGGGCGCGGTTTCGAGGCCGATTCCGCGGATCCGGTTCATCGAGAATTAATGGGATTCCTTCTACGTGGAAATTGGCCATAGCCGTTAACGTGGGCGGATGATCCTTATTATCAATGCGACCAACGTCCGATTTCGACGTATTAATCCTACCGTACCGTCCACGCCCACCCTTCGAAAAACTCGTCGACTTTATTATATCCTTCCTATTTGTTCGTTCAAACATCTCTTTCCTTTAGTTGAACATCTCGTTGACGTTCTACGGACCGGAGCACCGAACGACAACCACCACGGTGTCGTCCGTGTCCTTCCAGAAACACCAATTCACGTATCCTTCGAGCGCGAAGGTCGCTCGATTGGCCTCCCGTTACTCGAGGGTCGCGAAACCGACCGGCGAACCGCATCCGTCCACCAGCTTTTCCGTTCACGGATCGAGCGCGTTCGCCGTCACCCAAACAGGAGGCATCGTTTACGTGGCCGACGAAAATCTGTTGAAAACCGAGCCATCGAATCTGGTGTAAGTTTAATAAGGAGAAACGATATTTGACAAGGAGGCGATTCACGCGGGCAAACCTTGCAGGCTAAAGATCAAGTGGAACGAGAAGGATCGGACCGTGTCGTCCAAGTCCATCAAGATCAATCTGACGACGGTGCCAGCTACGAGAGCGAACGTGTGCAATCGGACGAGCAACGAGCCCGCTCGTTTGCATTCCTGCGCGAACGCGGAAACACCGGAGGACTGCGAATCTAGCTGCGGCGTCGCCAGCGGATTGTACAGGTTACGGCTCTCCCGAGTTTCTCGTTTCTCACGATCGTAACCCCATCGCGATAATTCTTCGCATCTTTCTTCTTTCCGACGCGACGCGACGCGTTAAATGGACGAATCTACTTCCGCGAGATTACCTCTTTTTACGACCTCTCTCGTACGCGCTTCGATCGAAACTCAATCCTCTCTACTCCTTATTTTATTCAATATACCACGAACACACGGAGCTTTTATACGGCGAATAACGAGGAAAAGAAATGTCGCAGACCTTCGTATAGCGCGAGATACGAGGCGAATAGACGGTAGTGTTGTGCAGTGAGAGTTTCGCTCGACAGAGAACGGGAGTGTAGGTAATTAAATTAGTACGGAATCGTGCGCTATCGATGGTACGGTACCGTTCCGTGTTGCTCCGCTACTGTCAATTAAATCGTGCCGATTGATCGAACGACACGCGATAACGCGAAACAATGGCTCCTAATCCGAAACAGAAACTCTTTGGATTTTCCAGCAAGGGCAACTTTAGCGGCCAGTGCGTATGGAGATGGAACAAGAGATCGAACGAAGTTTCGATGATGTCGGACCATTATCCGACCTGCTCTCCCGACTTGACTCACTGTCCCGACAACCGATGCGACCAACTCGAACAATTGGATCGCCGCATTTGCCCCCAAGACTGCACCCTCGAACGTAAACCTTCTCCGGCTTTCTCTTTTTTCTTTTTCCTCCCCCTAATCCGCTTAACGGATTAAACGCAGCGAAACGATTAAACGTTTCAGCGGACGTGCATTTCGCCCACATGAACAAAGGAGGTCGCGGGATTAAGAGTGGGCTGGGGACGTGCGCGTGCGACGACGAGCTACAGTGTACCTGCAACGTGGACCGTTTTCGTATGCCGAACGACAATCCCGATAAAGCGAGCAGCAACAGGGATGGCAAAGATGGCAAGCCGCGTTATCGTGATAACGGGGAAGAGGTTTTCGTATCTGGCGCGCGAAAAGGTTAGTCCATCTCGTTTCTATCTCGACATTTATCAATACGTAACACGAGTCTAAGAATATGACGATCGTTGACACTTTCGCGAACGACCTCGTTTCCCTTCTTTCTTTTTTCGTTCCTGTTCCAAGACAGAAAGGAACGGAAACGAATTGGAGTGAATTCATTTTTATTTTATGCCTGATCGTAGCATCCAACGGTCTGTGCGGACCCATCTGTATGCTAGGGGTTATCGCGGGCAGTTTCTTCTTGCTCATAGCGATCGTCGGTTCTTTCGTCACATCGAGATACAGGTGAGTGAATTCATCATCGTAGACGATATAGCCATTTCAGTATTTTTCATTTGTTAAACGATTTGAGCAAGCGTGAAGAAATATTTGATATGTTTTTGACAAAATGTACGCCAACCGGAGCAAAATTCGGCTGCGACCGTATTCAAAGTTGACGAAAGGAATATTAGCCAATGCGCTGAATAATTAAATTGGTAGACCGGTCGAGCGGAAAACGGAAGATCCGGGGTACGAATATTCATCTGGTCGCAAGTTGAAATTGGAATCGTAACGCGAAACGTGCCCGAAGAGTGAAAACGCGTTCCCGTTCGAGAGAAGAAAATATGTATACATATTAGCGGGTGGGTGCGTGCGACAGCTGGAGAATGGAGAATCGCAGCTGGCTAAAATCCAGATAACTTCCGAACGGATCCTTTGTAAGCGTCCCGTCGCGTTGATCAATTCGGCCGACTGTCCTCGCGCGAACAAACTCTGCTCGATACGTAGGATAGAAAGAGCCGATTCTTCGACACACAACGACCAGATAGGTTTATCAACGTGCATTATCGATCCCTTAACCCTAACCGAACCTTCGCTTTATCGACAAACTGCGTTCGCGCCATCGACACCGTCTTTTTACTGAACGCGTATCCTTATTCCATTCAAATTTCTTCCCCTTCGAGCGCAAAACATTATTCGCCAACGAGTAAACGACGCGACGATAAGAGTTTTCGAAGAGCATGCTAAATTCACCAAGTTTCTTTCGCTTTTTCCTTCTTCTTCGAAAAGTATGTTTCTTAACCCTTTATCTGGTAATGTTGACCTCAAGCAACACGTGTTTCTAGCAGCTTGCGTGTGAACGAAATTCCATTTTTTGCTCTTTTCTGTCACCGATGCTCTCAAGCAACATTGTATCGACATAATTTGCATAAATTATGCTAATACAGTTTTTCAGCTCTTCACACTCTTAGAAAGGGCATATGTATATACTTAACTTGGATAACTCCCAAATTTATTCATTTGAAATTTCGATGCTTGCCAGATAAAGGGTTAAATCGTATCATCTGCATTTATTCCAATTGAATAACACACGATAAAATAAATATACAACTGTGTAGTTGGTGAGATTCGCTACGGTCCTTGAATGTTAATTTAATCGTAATTTAGAGAAAGTGAAACGATTTCAGAATGGCCGCGAAAGAAGCGCGACGGGAAGATAAACGAAGGATCGAACGGGACTCGAACGGAGTTGGCATATTACCCTCGTCGGATTACATCGATCGAGGGGACGGATTGCTGGTCGGTTTGGATACCTTCACCGCGGCCAATCGTCACCTTCTTCTTCCAAAAACGAGCCCGGTAAGTCGTACCCGCTGGAGTCGTTCATCCCCTGTCATCCCCACCGGACATTTTATCGATTTTAACCGATCCATTAGCTTCTTGCGACACTCTGTGAAACTCGCCACGAGGATAATACTCGACGCAACTTTTTGCTTTTAGTTTCTCGGTCACTTTTTGCCCGAGAGAGTTTCGTGAAAATTCATTCTTGAATTCGGAAATAATCTTATCAAAAAGTACTCTCGAATTTCGACGAAACTACTTTGCGTTAAAGTCGTGAATCTTTCAACGCGAAAAACGATTTCCTGAGAGGATCGTGTTACCGCCGAATACGTGGGTAGTAAATAACGAGGTCGATGCTATAAGCTTTAATTTAAAAAAGAAACCTACGTTTCGTCGACTCCTATTCCCATCTGCATCTACGACACGAAATAAACTCGAGAAATCGTTTTCTACGGTACAACCAGAATCTTATTATTAATTTATTCCACTTCCACCCATATCTGGTATTAACCCTTTCGCTACGACGGACAACTATAAACTATAGTTGCTCGAAATGATTTTGCCAACGTTCTGCTCGGCAATAAAGATGGTGGTGGTAGCGAAAGGGTTAACGAAAGGCCGAGCCCGTCTAAATCCCGAAACAATGATAAGGACATTGAAACGTGCACGCTTTAGCCGGATCCAAAGTGGGAGTTTCCACGATCCCGACTGAGCATCGAGCAGGTATTAGGCGAAGGAGAGTTCGGCCGAGTGTTGCGGGCCAAAGCCGTCGACATCGCGGGAATACCAGGTCCCACGACCGTGGCGGTGAAAACGCTTAAGGAAAACGCGTGCGCCTCGGAATTGGCGGATCTGCTGTCGGAATATCAATTGCTGAAGGAGGCACAACATCCGAACGTGATCAGACTGTTGGGAGCATGCACCACTCCCGGTGCACCCGTTTATCTGATCATCGAATTCGCTGAATTCGGCTCGTTGAGGTGAGTTCGTAGGAGAAATTCTTCTAGAGTTTAACGCCACCGACCATGGAATGTCGCTTTTCGAGATTCCGAGACCGTTGGTCTGGACAATAACAATCATTCCACGAGGCAGAGCCTCGCGACGAGTCGTTAATTAAATTCTTCTTCCTCTTCCGAGTCGCATTTTCCCGTTGGAAATGTTCGCATAGATATGGAAATGTTTCAGGAATTATTTGAGACGCAGCCGACACTTGGAATCCGAGGGAAGGCTCCTCGCTGGTTGTTCCTCGTTATCGAACGTCGACGGTGAGTTCTGCGCTGGGGACAGGAGATCGTCGTCGTCGTCGTCGGTTTACACGGTCACGCCTCGCGATATCCTTTCGTTCGCCTGGCAGATCAGCAAAGGAATGGCCTATCTCGCCGATATTAAGGTAAAATCATCTCGCGATCCATCGGAAGGTTGTACGATCGAAACCGTAATTAAATAGAGCTGTGTCCCGTCGTCGCGTAGCTGGTTCACAGGGACCTCGCCGCCAGAAACGTGTTACTAGCGGCCGAGAAGGTTTGCAAGATCTCGGATTTCGGTCTGACGCGAGACGTCTACGAGGATGACGCGTACCTGAAGCGTAGCAAAGGGCGAGGTACTCGATCGAATCTTATTCGATTCGAAAAGAATTTCAATTGACCATTATTACGACACCTCGAATCTTTCTTTTAATTCGAAATCTGAAATTCGGTGATTATTTCTCGGTAGTGCCGGTGAAATGGATGGCACCAGAATCGCTGGCCGATCACGTTTACACCAGCAAATCGGACGTTTGGAGCTTCGGAGTTCTCCTGTGGGAGCTGGTCACGTTGGGCGCGTCTCCCTATCCCGGCGTCGACGTTCACAATCTCTACAACCTACTGAAAGCCGGATATCGCATGGAAAGGCCGGCCAATTGCTCGCAACAGTTGTGAGTAATAATTAAAACGCGACGACATTAACTTGGCAATCGTTATAACCCGTTACTCGTAGATACAAGTTGATGATCTCGTGCTGGCATCAAGAGCCCGGTATGAGGCCGTCGTTCAAAGAACTGACCAGTCAATGGGAAAAGATGCTAGAGGACAGCGTGGAATACCTGGATCTGAACCCGAGAACCGTTCACAATCAAGCATACTTTGCTTCCCTTCACGCGTTGGACAGCCCAAGCAGTACGTATCGGTTGTGTCGGTGCTCCTGTAGATTACAAATCTGTTTTCATGAAAATTCGTCGTGACAGGCTCGGGCAACGATGCCACGGACGGAATCGACAGCACCGAGATCAACGCACTGACCACCAACATCGTCAACTACTTGGAGAAACCGTCCGCCGACACGGTGACCAAATGCGACAAAGTTGACAAGCTTCACGCCCTCTGGCACCAACCAATCGCGTCTTTTCCCGAGGAACCCGTCAAACTCTTGTACGTGAACGATCGGCACCATCCCGATCTGGCCGCGAACCATTACGAGAGTCCGATCAAGTTCAGGAACACCAGCGTTACCAGCAACAGCGAGAACGACTTGGTCACGCCGACCAACGAACGACCTCGGTCCTATATCGACATGAAAGGGAAGAGATCCGCGGAAGCGGAAGATCTCCTCGTTTTCTGCGCTACAAGCGACAACGATAGCAAAAGTGATACCAAGCAAGGAAACGAATGAAACGTGTATCGCGAAGAATACGTTTCGACAGATGTGTTGTTGTACCACTGACATTATTGTGACGGAACGCACAAACGGTGATTCGAAGGAAATCTTTTGTTCGGCTGACCGTTCGTTGTTCGAAACTTTCTAGAGTCTAGAGCTTGATTCGGTCGTAAGAGCGTGCTAACAGAATGGCTTCCCATTGACGGTCGTTCGTTTTTTTTTTTTTTTTTTTTTTTTGACCGTAAACCAAATCGTTTGTAAACATCTATTAATTGCTTCGTCTTTTGATATTTCTTTCGTCAACGTTACGACGCGACGAACAGTTAGAAGAGGCTAATTAAAACTTACATCGTTATTTAGAATATAGACGTTTACGCTTCCGATCGAACTTTTGTTCCATTGCATAGGCTTCCAGCTTGCACGCGTGCACGAAGCGAACATTGGACAATCGAATACGCTAGCTATAGCAAGAATTCGAGTACTCGACTTCCGATCATATCTACGAAAAAGACTGCGTTCCCGTACCTGGTCGAAGAAATTTCGTCCTCTGTATTTATGTACAAAACACGGCATTCCATTGCGTTAATTAGTTACCATTCGCGTAAGTTTCGTTTGCGCGACACTCTGCGCCCGCTTTTTATCCATTCAGTTTTTCCCACAAACACACGCTGTAAATGTAACTGTTGTCACGATGTTTATACACACAGCATAAGATATAATATACAATATGTATATGGTACATTTGTAACACGTTACAATCGATGGTTACGAATAAATTTGAAATCGCGACAAACGGATACAAAGAATTGTACGATAATAATAAAAAAAAAGAAACATTGGTATTTATTAAAATAAATCAATACAGCTATAAATATTTGTATGCGTTAAAAAATTTACTCGTTAACACGTTACCAAAGCAAATTGAAGTTACAAATCCAGCTGATGTATACGAAACTGGTTATCGTGGTCTGTCGAGGATCGACAAAGGTACACGCGTTCGCCCTCTCCGCTCTCCCCGAGCAAATCCAATTCGTCGAGGTTCGTCTCGTACCTTTGAGATACGACGTTCTGCTCGGGCACAGCCAGCATGGAAATCCGAGTATCTGGCAGTGATGTACGTTTCAAAAGCGTTTCTAAAACATCAAAGCATCGCAATATTAATAATAGAGAGAGAGCGAAAAACATTCGAATTTCGAATCGAAGTCAAAACCAACCATCTTCCAGTCTTTCTTTCAAGATACCGTCATCTTCCTCGAGTATTTCGAGCTTCGCCAACTTTACACTGTCCAAAAAATCTCTGTCGGATACCGAAGGGAAGCATCTAACGCGTTCTATTCTGTGAATCGTTTTCACGAGTTTAGGCAACTCCTTCGGTAAACAAAATCTCTTCAAGTGTCTCGTTTCTTCGGGTACATCGTTCAATGTGCAGTACGGTAAGTGCACGACGTAATACCTTTTCTCTTTTCCCGATACGCTCTCTCTGATCAATCTCTGAAGGTAATTGTCGGTGTTTTGATAAATGGTCGACACCGTGGGCTTCTTGGGCGGCGGTGAAGTCACGATAAGAACGACGTTCGCACTTTGGAAAGCCGTGTCGCTCCATTCTTTCGAATCCTATGTTCGATATAAAGAAAATAATGAGATTGAAACTGACACTAACAACACGAACATTGATCGTTTTTTTTTATACCAACTTTTCCCATGGTGTCCGTGCAATCGAGCGCATCTATCATCGCGTTAACGCGACAGAGTCTCAAGTACTTGGCCAACTCGATCATCGCGTTAACGTGCGACTGACGGCTCGGTGAATACGCTATTAAACATTTTGGTTTCTCTCTCCTTTTGAACGCTACTGCAATAACGCATGCAACGATAATTTCAATTTAATCCGAAAGAAAAGAAGACACTTCGAAATTATACGGTATCGAGTCTTTACCCTTTTGATACAATTTGTACAGATGATAAAGGACGTACAGTATCACCGGTGGTATCCACACGGTACTGATGATCATGATCAGAAGACGATGAGATTCTTTGTCTGCAAATGTATAAAAGTACAAACGTACAATACAGGTGAGAATTTGCGAGCTTATGTTTTGAACTGCTTACGTGTGACGATGAAGGGTGTGGTGCTGTTTGCGCATCCATCATTTCCACAGTCTGAATGGATGGGAGAAACTTTGAAGTAAAATGTACCGGGATGACCGGTAAAATTATATGTAACGTCCTGATCGTCCGGCACGGACAACAGGCCCGTGTATATCACGGAATTAGTGTCATTGTTTATCCACCAAATTCTATACTGCGTTACGTTGTACGCTTCCGGCAGAGGTTGAACGTGCAACGAATAGAAAGGTTCGTAGGTCTTGTCGATATAGGCAAACGTCGTGTATTCGTTCACGTTTACGCTTTCCTCTGAAACGAAACAGATACACGATTCGAATCAAACGTACAACCGCTACAACCAGCCTTTTATGCTCACCTATAGATTTATGCTCAGGTACATTGAAAACGTATTGCTTTCTATACTTGTATCCTTCTCCGGTTACAATAATTTCTAAGTGGTAAGGAAGAGTTTCGTAAAAACTGCCAGAAAACGGACAAGAAACGTATAGTTCCTTCGGAGCAGGGTAAGTTTCGTTGCCGTAAAGCCGTACGTGTCTACAGGCTGCTTGATCTTCGTACAATAGATTTTGGTAACGCGTAACCAGGTCTGCGTTATTAGTAGACAAGTATAAGCATCGTAGGTTCATTTCGTAGAAGGAACAATTATGGTGCCTCTTAACTCTTACCAGAAAAATCAATGTCGGTAACGCTTAAATTAAATGCCGTATCTCTGCTGTCGGAGTTTTGGAATACGTATGCGCGTAAAATAAATTTTGCCGTCACATTTTGCGGGGGTTCTTGATTCGCGTCTGCGAACACGAGCTTGGAACACTCTGTAACATCAGAAAACAACATTTCTACGAACGGAATGTTCGATAGTTAAACGTGTATCCGGAAGAATAAAAGAATTTCGTACCTTCGCCCTTTTTAACCTGTGTCAATAAACATCGGGCCCCAAGCGTGGGAGTGAAAATACTCTGTAAAGGTAAACGGATCGTTTAGCCAAAATAACATCGTGGATAATTAATTAATCAAGACGTAGGTACCGTGTTCTGGCAGTAATCCGGATAACAATACGAAGCTGTGACACTTTCGTTGCACAAACAAAGAAGTATCACAAGACTGATGAATTTTTGCATCGTAAAGGTTATAAAGTTATTAGTTACGAATCAACCACAACAATCAAACGTAAATCTTCTCAGAGTCAGCATATTTATTGCACACCGAATGCCAACAGCTGACAAACGTATCGATTCTTTCACAATACGAGACCTCATTTAATCGTCACAATCTGCATTTTTCTTTTCATCGTAGTGTAAACTTTATCGGACGCGATCAACAGTAAACCACGTAAGTATCGTGATATCGTGATCAATCGTGATCGTGACTCACGGTTTATCAACAGCGCACCCTCTCGAGCGTGCATATAACCTCTTACGATTTGGCGCTCTCGATGAACGTTTCTAAACGTCGAACCCGGATAAAATGAACAACTACGAAGATCGAGCAAAGGTGATTTTACGTTTTACCATAACCTGTTTATGTGTGTTTGATCAACGCCACAGTGAAAATAGCAGAAAATAGACGTTGCAGTTAATTAATTTTCAAAATTAATCTTTCAGTTTGATAGCCAGCCGATTATTAGCATAATATCATCGACAAACTACTAAAGACTACCAGCCCCTGTGTATTTGGGCGTGCCAAGAAATAGGCCTGGGGCTCTGTCGGTAAATGTATTTAAAATGACTGTTACATCGTCGCTGGGGCAAGAGGAATTGTCCGTGGCGTGACAAAAAAAGCGGACGAAACAAGTTGAAACAAAGTGAGATACAGCGATATTCTCTAGCGTTCGTTTGTCATTAACAAGGAACGCGAACGAAGCCATGCGCAACAGAATGAGACAACCATACCACCTCGTGACAAAGAACGCACACTAAACAAAATGTAACAAAGCGAGACAGAAAAAGTCCCCTCACCCCGGCGACCGTTCAGGCGATAGAATCACACCCATCTCCCGCGAGTGTTTCTTATTCTGACCGCAATATATCCTAGAGGGCGATAGAAAACAGCGAATTTTTCGGCCACGCGAACTCCCGTAAGGCTGGCAGTCTTTAACAGTACGGTAGACTCTCGTATGTTACGCATTGCAGGAATTCGCGGTATAGGAAATCGCGCTGTACGATAATCTTCTTCGTATAACGCGAATAAAAACAAGTGGCATATACTATACGCGTTGTACGAGGAATCGTGTTATACGAAAACAGTGGCCGCGATATCTTTACCGCGTTATACGAGAGTCTACTGTAGCTCGTCGGTGTTAATATTAACGCAAACCGCTGGTTTTTTTTTTATCGTTTCTTTTGTTAATTATTCAATTGTGAAAAACTTTGGGTGCCGGTCACCGGTGACCCCTGCGGCATTCAGGATCGTCTAAGCATTTGAAAGCGATTACGGCGAACGAATAAGGTTTCATCGTCTTTATTATAAATTATAAAAAGAAAAAGAAAAGTAGAAATAGCAATATGGACAAGTACGAACATAGGTGAACGAAACGATGTTCAGAAAGTTTCGCCATAGGGATTAAAATGCTTTTTCAATCCTTGCCAACACCTGTAATAATCATCGTCCAACTTGTTGGAAATCTTTGCCGCCCATTCGGTGATCGCCAAGCTGTACGAGGTCTCGAACATGAAAGCTTGAGTCCCATCGGCGACACGTTCAGGCTTAAGCTCGCAATTCGAAGCGGTTTCGAAACATCTCGTATCCGGTCCATGGGGCGTCATAATCGAGTGCAACGATGCCCCACCTGGATGAAAGCTGTCCTCTTTAGCTTCGTATCGTCCCTTGATCAGGCCCATAAACTCGCTCATACAATTTCCTAAAGGTCGAAAGGCAACGCTATACATATACATAAATGCGTGAACAAGAGTATTTAAAAAACTGTCTACAGTCTACAGGATATAAAGATTCGTCTTGTTCGACCAATTTGCATCGTGAACGGGAAACGTTTCGCAAGCAATGTCGCCGAACGCGGAACAATCGGTCGACAGACAAGCCCTGTAATTTAAACCGCGTTAAACGAGTTAAACAGCAATTGATCGTATATCTTGTTCAAGGATGTCACACACGGCATAGTAGGTCAGAGAGAAGTAAAAACGGGACAACGACAAAGAAAAATGCTAGGTGTCGCTCGAAAGGAAAGGCAGACCCGATAGCGGTGGAAAGAAAAAGGAAAAGGAGAAAATTATTGCCGAGTTTTCACCGATATGTCGGTTAAACGATTTTTAGAAGCGGTCTAGCATAACGAAATATCGGGCACCGTTGGAAAAGCAAAAGGATAGCAGACGGGTGCAATTACGCGCAGTTATTTCGTTTTTCAGCAAGGAAAGCGAGAAGAAAAGGAAAGGGGCAGGATATCAAGTTTGATTATTATCAAGGTACACGAATCGATGTCACTATGCGCGAACGCTCTCGAAATTTCTCTGCAAAGTTCGATTTTCTTCGATATACTTACGATGATAGTAAGGTGGGCGGAAAGTGTGCTCCTGCACGCACCATCGAGGCGGGAATATGACGAAATCAGCCGCCGCGGTGCCAGCCTTTCCCGATGGGCACGTCAGAACGGTGAAAATCGAGGGATCCTGCGCAAAACGATCGGAAACGATCGATATCATTCTTTTTCGTTCCGTCTGGTTTCGAAAGTCGAAGCACACGCGTGCAACTTACACAATGATCGAAGGAAACCGTATTGACGACCATGAATTTGTCGAGGTCGTATTTGTAGGGGACGTAATTTCCGTGCCAGGCCACCACGTCGAACGGACTGTGGTCTTGCGTCGCGGTGTACAGCTTGCCGTGATACTTGCACACGATCTCGTAATCGGTTTCCCGATCCTCGTAAACGGCGACCGGCGTTTGAAAATCTCGCGGGTTCGCCAACCCGTTAGCTCCTGCTCGACAATCGATCGGTTCAAACGCGACATCTATTTGATCGCCAAACAGCAAAAAAAAAAAAAAGAAAAATTGTTGCTTCTTCGTTACCTATCGGGCCCAATTCCGGTAACTGAAAGTGATCGTCGAACACCTCCAAGATGTATCCTCGGGACGGTCCGAAAACGGTAACGCTGAACCGCATACCTTGCTGAATAACGCATATCTCGTTCGGTTCGCAACGAATCTTGCCAAATTCCGTGGTTATCACCAACACGCCCAGCTGAGGCACTGCAACGACCACCGTGATCTCGTTGAGCGACGCGGCGTGTTATGTTTCACGAGACGATTATAGGGGACAATTACAGGGATCAAGGGAGCAACGAGGATAACTTGTTAAACGAACCGATAAGGAAATCTCCGTCCGCATTGTAGAAAGCTTTGTCCCTCGTCGATGCATTGCAAAGGTACACGTGAATAGCGACGCCTTGTCGAGCGCGAAAGTCACCCGCGCCGCATATCGTGTGCAAGCCGTCGACAAAGTCCACCTCGGCGGTCTGTCTGGTCGGCACGTCGAACGGTTTCCATCTCAGCTGGAAACATAGAATCGTGACGACGCACGTCGGAGAAATACGCACCCGTTTCCGACCGAACGTACCTGATTCGGTGTCTGAGGAATCGCGTCCCAGTCGTAGACCAGGCGAGAATCTCGATCGAGAGGGGCAAACGGTTTGTGAATGACCGACGGTCTAATTCGATAGAACCAGGAACGTCTGTTTCGAGAGCGTGGAGCTGAAACCGAGCAACGCAATCGTTTACAAATTATTACTGCTCTCGTAATAGTTTGAACCTTGCGGGGAGGTCGGCGTGTAACCCAGCCAACTTTCAAATTTTATAAAAACTTCGTTTCTAACAACAAGTATAATAATTATACGACAGAGTCGCTGGAATGAAAGACAAAAGACCGGTTAGCTTACCGGTGAACGCTGTGCCGGATAGTTGTTCCGCGTACAGACCGTAAGGACATTTTTGGGGATTGTTTTGACCCACTGGTAGGGCACCAGGGCAACGTTCGTCCTCGCTGGAAAACTCACAGCCAAAACCTGTCAGGTACTGGAAAGGAAAGCAACGAGATAAAAGTGTTGTTACGCGGTAAATTAGAATAACGTCCCGAACGGGATGGTCGCGTATTTACCTTGAATTCTGTTTTCATGGTGGCTTGGACGGTTTCACGGAACACACAAGCTTTCTCGGCTGGTCGTAACCTTTTATATGTACGGGAACAACACTGGCCGTCCTTAGAAGATACGTAATCGCAAAGAGATCGTCATTATGCAGAGAACATGTTTACACGTTTTGCCATAATATCGACCAATCGCGTGGCCGTGCATACGAAGGCGCGACTCATTAAAACGTACGGTCGACGTTCGTTTCAAAGCCAGAAATTCCACGCGAACTATGAAAATTTATCGCTGTATCACGCTCTCTCAAGGCGAGCCTCCCGAATCTGTCCTCGCTGTACATACAATATTTCCTTCGCCATCTTTCTTGTTTTTAATCGATTCGATTAATTCGTTAGGGAGCTCGGCCTAGGAAGCTCCACGCTCCTCTCTCGCGTTCGACACGTGTCGCCCATAAAAAAAAAAAAGAAAAAAACATCAACAGAAGAAGGAAAAAGCTAAGAAACGATTGGCTATGGAGGTATTCTTCCGCAACGTTGACCAGCCGGTCGGCACATGATCACCTTGCCGAGGGTTCACCGGGAAAATTTCCGTCGATTTGGAACGGGGACGCTACCGTCCTCGGAAAAACAAGAAAACAAGTTTCATCTACGAGGAATAAAAAAACACGCTCCCTCGAACAATGATTCACGATCGGCATATATTAATCGTAACGAAGTGACGGGGAAGAGGGAGGGATGGAGTTGTTCTAATCACGATTCGTTCCTTCACCGTAAACACGATGATCCATGTTTTTCTCTTTCTTTGAGACGGCACGAACGATACACGAGTGATGTTGCAAGAGTCTCGCGCTACGTTTCGTAACTGCGATGGCTTTTCGTCAATCGTGTCGGGTCCGCGACCCGAGAGAACGACCCGATGTTCGAAAATCGACGATCGATGGACGAAATAGTCTTCTCTCGGTGATTATACGTATAGTGAAGAAAAATTCGTTCAAAGTTACTTTTCTTAGCCTTTCATCTACAATCTACGAGAACTGGTCCCCGATCACGAATCACGACCGGGAAAGAAAATGTCAGCGTCGATCGAGCGAAGCGATCGATTTTCATGAGAAATTAGCGAGTAGAGGAACGAAGGAAGCTAATTGCGCGTTAATTGGCCGCGGTTTCGACGCGACGCGCGACGTGGCGCGACAGGAGCGTGGATAGAGCTAGGCGGCAAACGTACAGAAGGGAAAACGGATGAGTAGGGGGGGTCGTTTACAGTTAACCGGCAGAGAGAGATCCAGCCCGGAGGAAGGAATCCTTCTCTCGGCAACCGAGCAACCTTTCTTCTTGTATCCTACTTGACGAAACGAGCTAACGGGCCTGGAAGAATCGATCCGCTCCTTCAGTCGTTCCGAATCTTTCGCTGAACCAGCAGAACATTGAATCGCGGCTCTGGAAGCGTGTTCCACAACTTTCGGTCCGGTTTGCTCGCTTCCGGTTCAAGCTTGACACGAATGCTCGCGGAATCGAGTCTATCGCGAATCAACGAACCTCGTCGGACCGCGTGAACGCGAAACATCAGAATCAGAATCAGAAGAAGGTGGTGGTCGACGAAGAAAGAAGGAAAGAAAGAGATTTGGCGGTAACTAGGTAGCCTAGCATCCCTACCTAACTGGATAGCCAGCCGGTCGAGCAGTTGGCTGGTTAGCCTGTCGCTCGAAACAGGTGGGCCGAGCTGAATCGAGTCGAGTCGAGTCTCGGTCTGCCGCTTACCGCGCGCGGATCGAGTTCGTTGTCCGACCGGTCCGCTTGTCTCTCTCGACGCTTGTCGCTTTCGGATTTCGGCCACTAGGAAAATATGTGTATATAAATATAAAGCAGTCGGTTACCGGACCGTTAGACCGACATCCACAGAGTTACACCAGTTTCCTTCGATTTCGCGCCTCGATCGGAATCCGCGTGGTGCACTTTCGAAATCTTTGTCGGTGGACCTCTTCGAGGGGAACGTACGTCGCGACTCGTCGCGTCGGATGAATCGGTTCCCTTCCGATCGATCGTTTGGAAGCGAACCCGACGTGCCAGCAACGATAACAATAAATCTCCCGGCCTTGCATGGGTGTACACGTAAGTGAAACTCTCTATCGAGCGCTTCTTATCTCGTGACGCGACAGATACCGATTCGGCGGGTGGCTCGCGAACGAGATCGGTGAAAGGCGATCAACAGGGGCGATCGGTATGGTTGTTACGAAATTGTATCGTCGCAAAATCGGAGCAAAGATCGTAACGGAGGATCGTAGCGGAACCTTTCCGTTCTATTTAGCGGGGCGACGGGACGCAGCGCGCGCATGCACCTTCCATATACATAAATACATACATACGTGTTAGTGCATATATGCCTTTCAATCGCTTCAGCATCGATTCCGATCCGAAGATTCTTCTTTCGGTTGACTACAATCATCCGTCATATATTCGTGTCACGAATACGTTAGCAAGTTCCTCGTCGAAATATCTGCTAACCCTAACCATCCGAGGAACGAAGTAAACGCGTACGGACGATCGATTCTATTTACTTAATCGGCATCGAAACGGCGAACGCGTATTCGAAAGTATTCGAATCGCTGCGAAAGGCTCGATTCTCTCTGGATAAGGGTAACCATGCCGTGTCGCTTCGAGAATCGCAACCCGTTTTCACCGACCGAGAGAGAGAGAGAGAGAGAGCACGCGTTCTCCTCCACGGTCCAGATTTTACGACGAAACGCGAACGAGATATTTCAACGGCAACTTAGGACGAGATTTATAAGCGGTAATTCGTTTACGAAGTGTGGCCGAACGAGCACTCGCAACAGTGCGTGACCAGTGACCCTGTTGCAATCGCGATTCGCGATTACGTTCGCCACGTTTATCTCGGCTATGACCGACACGCCGCGCCGTGCCCCGCCGTTTCGTTTCTTCTTCCGCGTAGAAAGTCGGCGCGTAGTTCGACTGGCGCATGGCGCGGCGTACTGGTCCATCGCGGGGCGATCAGTCGAAAAAAAGACGAACGACTCGCCACTAACAGTGAAACAAGATGTTTCGTAGGAAAGAAAGGAGGAATACCGTACCAATGTCACCGGCAGGATGGCCAGGGATCGTTCTGGTTCGGAATACTCGGAGAACATGAGTGACGCGACGAGTTGCAGCTGCACCACGGGCTCCGTCGACAAGGCTAGTAAACATCGGAGGGTCGAACGCGCGCGTTCCAAAGTTCCAGCTCCCTCGAGCGACGATAGGCTTTCCTAGGGAAAGTAGCGCCGTAGCAAATGTACTCCCCCCCCACTACAAAGTTACCAAACATTATGCCACATAGAACTGAATTTCCTTACGTTTTATAAAGCATTTATTTCTTATGCCTGCTACGTAAAATCGTATGGGCCATTCCATGCGAAATCGGACACTTTTCGGAGCACTGTTTCCGATTTTGCTCAAATTTAGATATGTTGTAGTTTTTAGTGATATATTATCATATCTCGAAGGATTTTTCAAAATTTTGAAAATTGTAGACTTTATAGCTGTTGAAAGTATAGTGCTCGCATTTCTTCAATAAATGATAACTCCTAAAGTAACAAACTGATCAAAACGGGCGTTTGGGTACTTATAGTGAAGACACGGGAGTATCTAATAGAAATTATTTCAGTTAAAAAAAAAAATTTTTTTTAACCGCTTATTTTGCAATTGTTTTAAACAAATGCAATTTTATAGTAGTGGGGAAATGTTTAAAAATACTTCTACAGCATCGTTTCCCACGGGGAAGCCTGTCGCGATCGATTCGAAGACTCGGAAAATTGAAAATTCTAACGAGCAAATTGGACGACACGACGGGCAAATTTAACGATCGATCGAGTTCGCAGGGAGGAACGGTATAGGAGATCGAGGCGAGACTGGCGCGCGAACGCGGGCGAATCACTCTTCCGGAAGAGTGTGCGAGAGGTATGCGAGACGGTGTGGCTGGCTACCGCTAATGGTCGCTCGTGTTCTACTGGTTTCAGTGCTCGTTGCGCGGTTGCGGCATGTTTCAAGAACCGTTTTTCCTCCATCCGCCCGGCTCCAGGCCACGCGATGGAATCTATATAAACCCGATGACCGCGTACATCGGCGAGCCCGCCAAGCCCAAGGACACCGAGTCATTTTATCTGCACAGCCCCCACGATCTCGTGTACACCAGGATCACGAGGTTGTTCGCCGACACGGACAAACAGCGCCACTTTGAGAAGAAGGACGAGCCTTTGACGGGTAAGTGGCGCGTCCCACACCTTCTTGCCGTTGCTCGCTCGTTCGACTACCGCCGCCGAGGCTATCGCCGCTTTTAACGGCAGAGCCCATATCTTCTCTACCGGTCGCGAATTACAGTGAAAGTGGACGTGCACATCAACAATGGCTTGCTCGTCAAGTCGGACATGGTACGCGAGCCAGCCGAGCACGCGTACGAGCAAATCTGTTTGCGCCAGGAGCCGGAAGCCGCCGGTGTTGCCGCGAAGAAGCTGTCCACCGACAATGCGTCCGACGCCAGGTACGATCTTGTCCTCGATACGCGATAACCGAGAGCTCCCGTCGCGCACAGTGTGGTATTTGACCGATTTAGCTGGCCAGAATTATTTTTCTGGTTTAATGGATTCAGAAACGTGCGTACTTATTTATTTATGATATTTTAACATATTAGGAGAAATTTTAAACATTAACAAATAACTAACAACTATCAAAAAGTATTAAAAACAATTTTATTCTTTGGTTTTGTCACAGCCTCGCATTGCGAATTGTTCCGTTATACATACATATGTACATGTTTTCTCTGTATAATGTTTTGTCCCTTTTTATGGTGATACTTCTTTTGGGTGAGGAAAACCCATGCACGTGTAAGTATCTGGGCCGCATTTCGGTGTAATACCCGCTTTTCGGCCTTTAGCATACAGCCTTTTATCTGCCTTTTTACTTACAATGACACACATACTAAATATAAAGTTGGTTATAATGTAATTTATAATGAAAATTTTATGGGGTTAACTTACATTTAATAGAAATGTCATTTCCAGTTACAAAATCTTGTTTTATTTATAAAATGGAAATTCGCGGGATTCCGCGGCTAATTATTGTACTATTACAAAGTAGAAACCTTCCTCTTCATAATCAATAAACAATTATTATCGGGACGGACCCTGAACTATAACAAATTCCATCCAACAGCAAGGAAATGACATTTAAAATGAATGAAAAAGTTACTTTCTTTATATCACTTGTACTGTATTGAAATCAATTGATATACCATTAAATCTATTATAAACACACACACTTACCTGCTTCTAAACTATCCATAATTGATTTTTTTTCAAATATTCGCCGTACACAAAAATTATCGCTTTGCAAAGTAGCTTAACGCGAAAGAAACCGAGAAAGGCACAAGCACCATGACAGAGAGTACAAATAAAAATGACCATATCTCTGCATGGAAGTGTAAAACGGGGGAAAAATGTGCAATTTATTGCCCCCCAGGCAACAAGTCGCCTTTTCCAGGTAACAATTTCTGCATTTCTACCTACGACAAACTAAATCGGTAAAATACCCCACTGTGCGGTCGTCGAGCGTCGGAACGGTCAATCGGCAGATTCTTGACGCTTCGACGACCTCGGTTCCCGGTTGTCGAGATTCTGACGCGAGCAAATACGCGATCAACGCGCAAATCGGTTTCAGCCGCTCCCGAAAAGCCGATCGAAGATACAGCAGGTCGAGCAGCGCGAGCGAGTCGTCGAACGCGAGCAGCGAGATTCCTTGCTTCTCGTCGAGCGGGTCAACACCCTCTTTGTCGAGAAACAGCAGCAACGAACGACTCGGGAAGAACGCGAAGAACGTTGCCGAATCGTCAACGACACACGGTACGTTTGATTCGCGATTAGTGTTCCTTCTCGAGAATTTCTCGAGAAATTTTGTAATTGCTTATTTCTCATTTCTCGAGAAATTACGGTATTTCTCGAGAAACTTGGGTTTAGAAACGGCAAAACACATTCTAAATAGGCTTTTCGGAAAATATTACAATATCCATGATTCTACTAAAAATACCGAAACACTTACGCATCAGAATGAGAAATTATCATTAAGAAAACAATCAGAATTAGCAATTGCAGATAGTCTCCAAGAATTTAGCTCCAATCTAGAAGAAAATAAATTTGAAACTTTGAAAAAGGAATTTCATATTTTTGAATCAACTGGAAAAAAGACATCTAATTTGCAGCAACTTTTGGATGTTCTATATACAATCAAGCCAACATCCACTTAAAATGAAAGAAATTTTTCCCGTCACAGATTTTATTACAAACAAAAGAAAAAAACAAGAAGAAGAAGTAGATTATTTGTTGCTACCATAATCTACTTCTTTATGCTTCTTATAAAATTACTTTATAACAAAAAAGTAATTTGTTTAAGTTTTGCATTAAATGAATAAATATATCAATCATATTTAATGTCTGTTTCTTTATTTGCACTATGTAGATTAGACGGGAATGAGCATTTGGTTAAAGTTTTGTTGCTTTTAAATATTATCAACGTTATCCTATAAATATAAATTTTGTAATATTTATTCAAGTTCTCTTAAATTCTCACGAATTCTCGAGAAATATATATATCTAATTTCTTGTTTCTCGAGAAACAAAATATATCGAGAAATCAGGAACACTATTCGTGATTCGTGCGGAAAGGAAACGCTAATCAGAGGACGCGATCGATTTTCAGAGAAAAAAGCCACGACGAGTTCGCAAGTAGAAAGCGAAAAGGAGATTAAAGCGAGCAACAGCAACGGAGCTAGGTAAGTAGGTCGAACGATAAGCGACCGCGATGGGAAAACCGGCGACTGCGACGTTTCGATCAAAATCCGATTCGATCTTCAATCTTTGATCATCGAAGAAGTCGTCGCTTTTCAGCCGCGCGATGATCGTTGAACCGAAACGGCGAATTTCAACTCGCGACAACCTCCTTATTCCTGCCTTTCCAACCCGCGTGTTTCTCAGTTTCGCCAAACCGCCGCCACCACCACCGCCACCCCCACCGCCCGACAAAGACGACGTTCTGGTGGTCGTGGTGAACGCCAAGCAAAACACGGAAACCGTCAGCCGGGATGAGAAGAAGGACACCGGTTCCGAGACGATCAACCGAGATGCGAGGACCGAGAACGCCGCCTTCGTATCCTCAGGTAAACTCCATCGAGATTCTTCGGTTCCTTCGTGCTAACGAAACACGGAAACGACTACTCTGACAAGTAAACCTACGGAAGTGTCACTCTCCGATATTTCTGAAATTTGGATATGTTATAATACATGAAAAACTAAGGGACACGTATTTTTTTTTTAGCGGCGGAAAAACATTTTTTGCAGTAAGCTATTGGCCACTTTAGAGGTAGTTCACCGCATTATTTTCGCTCCCCTTCCAACATACCTAGACCAGTTTTCGTCTTTTATCGGAAGATATTTTGGGAGGCCGTTTCACCCCCTAAATATGTTTTTCCGCCGCTAAAAAAAAAATACGTGTCCCTTAGTTTTTCGTGTGTTATAACATACACATATCCGAATTTCAAAAAAATCGAAGAGTGACACCTCCGTAGGTTTACTTGTGAGTTTGAACTATTATGCTCGTCGTAACTGTTAGCGATAAGAATACGGTGGATCGCGCAGACGGCCACTTACTAGACCATAGCGCTCATCGGGCATATAATACACTTACCTGGATTTCACTTGCCCGACCTACTGCGATATTCCTTCCCCCTACTCTGTGCCGCTTCTGTTTCGGAACAGCGACCAACAAGTCCGACGTATCCTGCGGCGAGCAACGCCAGCCGGAAGTGGTTGCTGCCAGTCCACCGGCAGACACCGACGAAATTAAGCCGAGTCAAACGTCGCATCTGGTGAACAAGCATATGGTGCTACCGTTTATACCGCCCAAGTTCGCGAACGCGGACTCCAACACGTTGCTGAAACCGTCCGAGTATCTCAAGAGCATCTGCAAGGCTTCCACGAAGAATAGCCTGTCGAAGGCGAGGTCGGTCCTTTTCACCGGCATAATATTTCGATTCGAACGTTCACGTTCAAGGTAATCGTTTGCAGGTCGGTCGACAATTTGGATATACAGAGCAGAAGCAACGATCGACGAGAGATCAGCTCCAGAGCGGAGCACCGGCGGGAGGAGGAGGAGGAGGAGGAGGAGGAAGAGGAGGAGGAGGAAGAAGTGGGAGAAGAGGAACAGGCGGAGGTAGAAGGGGTGGAAGGAAAGAGAACCACGTCTGGTCCACCGCCACCGCCGTTGTCACCCCTTCAAAAAACGCGCCGAAACGTCGACGAGCGTCCCGCTGCCTCGATCGCCAACGCCAACGTCGAATCCGAGTCTATCAAGTCGCCCCAACCGTTGGCGACCATCAGCATTCAAGATTTAACGAGCATACAGCTACGGAGAACCGGCGGGAAAATGAACGCGACGAAAACCTTTTCCGCACCGCCGCCGCGTAGCGTTTCTATGACGAACGGTACGTTGCGGTCGCCACGGTTGTATCCAACGCGAACACGCGCGCCTACTACAGAACGATCGAACGGTATATTTCTCCCTTCTTCAGTTTCAGAGCCGTTCTTCGTACAGAAGACCGATTTGATCGCGGAACTGAAGCGAACCAAGGACATTCCGGGTATTAAGAAGCTGAAAGTGGAGATGGCCCAAGTGGAGAAAACGCAGGAACAGAATCTCATATCGGAGATCAACAAAGCGTTCAACGTTTCAAAGTTCGTCGACCAGGTGAGCGTTTCTCTTTATTCTTCTTCTTCTTCTTCTTCTTCTTCTTTTGGTAAATCTTTTTTGATTGATCTCTGTCTTGGTAGATTCCGGAGAAGGACAGTTCCGGGAACTTGATACCGATATGGAAACGCCAAATGCTGGCCCGAAAGGCAGCCGAGCGTGCAAAGAAGGAACTGGAGGAGCAGATCGCCAGAGAGAACGAGGAGAGACGACAAAAGGCGATTCCCGCTTGGAAGAGGCAACTCCTTGCTAAAAAAGATATCGAGGAAAAAAGGTACGTAGCTCGCGATCGCGATCGTGATCCCGATCGTGATCCCGACAGACGTCCCTGATAACCGGGCACTGTTTTTCTTCCTTTTCATAGACTGACTCAAGTGCACCCAGTGCCAACGGTGCCAACGGTGCCGACGGTCAAGGTGGACCCGACCGCGTCACCGAAAACGGATGCTTCCAACGCCTCACCGCGCCCAGAAGACAAGCCGGAAAGCGAGGAAAAGAGCAACGAAGCGAACCCCTCGAATCACGTCAACGACTCGGACGACGATGCTCCGATCATACCCTGGCGAGCGCAACTTCGGAAAACCAACAGCAAGCTCAACATTTTGGATTAACCGCCCCCGGCGTCGAGCAAAGCTCGAAACGCAGAATGTACATAGAATCCAGTAAAATTTCTACAGATCGGTTCTCTCGTTTTTGAGTTTTTCCAAAACTCCATTCCCCCACCCATGCGTTTCAATCTTTCCTCGTAATATCTCTGCTAACTCGTTGGATGAGGGAACAGTGGTAAATTTCGAAACCTTGGCATGACCATACGCGTTTTTTTTTCTTTATTTTTTTTTCAGTTCTTTTTTTTGTTTAACGGTTACACAGTTCACGCGACACGGAAAGATAGACGCTGTAAGCTTAACGGTCCGTTCCTGTACCGTCAGCGAGTCGGTCTACATCACGATCTACGATCACAATTACCGTGTCGAATAGCGATAGGAATAAAAACGTGGACACAAGCACGCGTAAAACCGATGCACGAGCGCGATTAACCGTTGAATCGTCCCATCGTGTCGGTTCTCGTTGTTGCGTTGCGACGCGTCGCGTCCGAGGGAACCACGCTCTGTCGTAACTCGATGAGCGTCGCGCGGACAGTCGAAGCTCGACAGCTGCCAGCCGCGTACTCGTCACCGCGCCGGCAATCTTGGACTACTAAACTTTTGGCACCGACGGCGTGCCTTCGGCACCACTTTTCCACGTTACTTCGTCCGGTCGCGACGTCTCTTTTCAGCACCGTTCGAGTCCTCTCGATCGACCAGTTGACTCGCAACAACGCCGTGCTCGGGATACCTTTCTCCTGTTCGCGACCGATTTTCTGCACGCACCGTACACAGGATGGCATCGAACCGGAACATAGCAGGTAAGCTATCCATCGCGTTTCATTCTTCGCTCCGAATTCTATTGCAGAGGGGCACAGATTGCCGATGAGGCGTGCGTTATCACAACTGTTCGGTGCGTGGACGATAAAGAAGAGACGTTGCTTGCGAGATGGATCACCGACGCTCTTGACAAACACGCTAGCCTGCTAGAGTATAAATAGCTACTAAGTTCTCGGTGAAGGTCGCCATCGCCAACTTTCGACCGCGACGATTCTTCTTTGGCAAACCGGCAAAATCTGCCAGCCTCTGTCCCGATCGCGAATCAACACTTTCGATTCAAGATTTCGAAGAAGCGGCTAACCCTCCAAACTCCAAGTTAAATAATCGTCAACGAGACGAAATTGTTACTCATAGGGGTCAGAGATGACTCCCTTTGATTCGTTAATTCGTCCATGCGTTCGAGATACGGGTGGAATTAGTCGTCGAGGTTTACTCGCTTCGATTTTACCTTGAATTTCAACGGTTCGACTTGCTTCACGATTAATCTCCTCGAACGGTTGAAAACGTTGTCGTTAACTCCCGTTGCTACCCGATTCACACCCTGTATGCGTCCTGGTAACTTTGGACGTTCGTACGTAGTACGTACCTTTGACAAATATCGGCCGGTATTTTAACACTTGGCACGCGGGTATAATTACGCGAGGAGCGGGCGTTTTTTCGTGAATCTCGCGGGAGTTTGGCCATTCGGTCAAATCGCAATAAATCGAAAACTACTTCGTTCTCCTCAACGAAACTTGTTCTATTTTACACTTATGTTAGATATATACTCTATGATTATTTTAACAAAGCGTTGCCTAGAAACATAAACTCCATACATACTGTTGGTTTTTCTCTTCCAAAAGAGAAAGTTTTCTTATACAAAAACCATCCCTCTTGACTTGCCCGCCGAAAGAAAGAATTGAAATACTTACCAACGTCAGTCAGTAACTAACAATAAGCTTTCTCCCTCCTGGTAACTTTTCTTATGAAAAAGATAATATATCGGTGCATGTAATTTTCAAGATAAAGAATTGTTGTATATGCGCCGGTTTCTACTTCATTGTTTATCTACTTATTATGGTCTTTCGCTGTATTTCCAATTTCAAAGGAAGCGTGCCTCGAACGACGGCAATTACAATGTCAACCGTAAGCTGTCGTTAATTCGATCAACTCGAAGAATACTCGGTTTATCCTCGTTTCGTGTACTTGCAGACCTACTCACGTGCAGACAAGTGTTGAACATCATGGTTATATCGGGTTTCATGTTGAACTACATGTTACGCGTGAACATGACGATCGCCATCGTGTCGATGGTTATTCCAAGCAAGAACAGTTCGCATAGCAGCGGACCAAACGCGACCAACGAATGCGCCGGTCAGGAAATCCTCGTGGACGTCGTCGATTCGTTCGACGACGAAACAACGAAAACGAAATCGAGCGCGATCACCGATCCAACTTCACCGAACAACGGCTCTACCTTCGCCTTCCCTCCGCACGTACGTCGCGTTTCTTTCAAATATCACTAACCGACTAACCAAATAACAAAAAACCGATTCTGTAACTTCATTTCAATACATGTATACATACATATGTGTCGGTATGTATATGTACGGAAATCGATTACGTTACACTTTTTTTTTTTTCTATGCGACATTATCTTTTACCAGTTGTCTCGATAATCTCGTCGTTCCGTTATTTGCCTCGGATTCTTTCCATTTCTTAACACTTTGACTGACAGGCTAAAGGCGCTGAAAACTTCGTTAGACGAAGCACTTATTTCTCTTAAATTCTCGTCGTTTCTATTATTCAGAATTTGGAGATTTCTAATTAAGTAACTGAATGGATATTAATTAAAATGGATAGTAATAAAGCGCCACCCACGTATGGTTGACGTGACAGTTAAAGCGTTAAAACGAACGTTTCAAAACAGATCGTATTGTACCATATTGATTAAAATCTCTTTTCCTCTTTTCATTTTATGCCAACGCGTCGTTTTTTCGCTGGACACGCGACAAGCACGAGTTTTCGTTTCAGGATGAAGAAGAGGAACGAACGAGGTATCCGTGGAACGAGTATCAGGTGAATTTCGTGTTGGGCAGTTTCTTCTGGGGCTACATTTGTACCGAATTGCCAGGCGGTCGACTTGCGGAAATCGTAGGACCGAAGAGGGTGTTTGGATACAGCATGCTGTTGGCGAGCGCCATTACGCTGCTGACGCCGTTGGCCGCCGCTTACGGATACGCGATGGTTGCGGCATTGAGAACCGTTCTTGGATTCATGCTGGTGCGTTTTCGTTTTCAAACATTTTCACTTTACGCTGCTCGTTCCCGTCTAAAAAGAAAAAAGAAACGACAAGCGACACAGCAGAAAAACCGATCGAAAACGATTGCTTGAACGCAGGGAGCTACTTGGCCCGCCATACAACCGATGACCGCTCGATGGATTCCGCCGACCGAACGAAGCAAATTTGTCTCCAACATGATGGGTAAAGATCGATTGGTCTGACGGTACCACCCGTACTTACACCGTACAAAGCACGAAGAACCACGGGCGTGTTAGAAAGTCGACGGAACAACCGTTTGACGACAAACACGTTTCAACAGAAATTTGATTCAAATGGCAATTATTCTGAAACATCGTCTCTCGGCGCGGCGTGTCGACGCTAAAACGCTCGTGGCTACGAGTCTCATTGTCAGAGAGAATTTCGGGATATTTGTCTCATCTGGTTTCAGCTTCGTCGCTTGGCGCGGCGATAACGATGCCGATTTGCGGTTTTCTCATCGCCTCGATGGGCTGGGAGTCCGTCTTCTACGTAACCAGTGTGATCGGTCTCGTCTGGAGTCTAGCCTGGTTCCTCTTGATATTCGATTCCCCCGCTCAGCATCCAAGAATATCCGTGGAAGAACGTCGATACATCGAGGACGCGATTGGCTCCACCACCACCACCAAGGTAATCGAGAAAATCGATCGGAATACTTGCAAATTTCGGCTACAATTCATTTTCTTCGTTTCCAGCGATTGTCCGTTCCATGGAAATCGATGCTCCTCTCGGTTCCAGTTTGGGCCATCATAGTGACTCACGGATGCAACGTGTTCGGCTACTTCACCATCGTCAATCAGCTACCGACCTACATGAAATACATTCTAAACTTTAACATCAAAGAGGTTTGCTCTCGCGTTCGTTCTTTTGCCATCGTTGCTTCTCCGTTTGTATCTTCTTCTTCTTCTTTTTCTTCTTCTTTGTCTGCCAGAATGGAATGCTATCGTCTTTGCCCTACCTTGGAAAATACATTTTCGCCGTGACGATGTCTTCTCTGGCCGATTATTTATTGAGATCGAAGAAACTGTCGACAACTGCTATTAGAAAACTGTTCACCACATTCGGTAAGCAAATATCCTCTCGCAGTTGTTGCGCGTAATACGTTGTTAGAACGATAACTTTTAATTATTTAGAAATTATACCGTTTATTTTTCTCCACTGTATTCGCAGCGGTATTGAGCCCAGGATTGTTGATGATCGTGCAAGCATACGAGGGATGCAATCGCGTTATGTCCGTGACGATCTTCACCGTGGCTTTGACGATCAACGGCGCGGTAACCGCGGGTTATCTTGGAAACAGCTTGGACATCGCTCCGAATTTTTCCGGTACGATTTTCGGCATGGCGAACACCCTCAGCTCATTGGGCGGATTCCTGGGCAGTTACATGGTCGGCACGATAACTTACAACAATCAAACCTATTCCCGATGGAGCATCATTTTCTGGATACTCGCCGCGACTTATTGTTTCGGCGCGTGCACGTTCGCTGTTTTTGGTAGCGGCGAACTACAACAGTGGAACAATCCCGAAGAGCAGAAGGATCGAGACAAACCGAACGAACCAAAGTCCCTCGAGCCGAAAATCGAATTTATACCCATGAAAGACAAGAAGACGGTCTGTTAACGAAACGAGATTTCATCGAATTCGATCGGTAAATATAGTTTCCTACGAATCGCTGAAATTACAGTGGAACCACGATATAACGGACCAGTGCGGGCGACGCGGGGTGTCCGATATAGCCGAATGTTCGTTATATAAAAATACATGTTCCGAATAAGCTATTTAATACCAATCAAATAGAAATACGTATAAACGAAAGTTTATATTTTAATTACACTTTAAAATTGCACTTTATTCGTCTTCGGACGATATGTCACCTATACGCCCGTTGAGGAGAGTAGTCGATGTTTGTTTTTTTCAATTTCCTGCTTTCGATGACAATTTTTCTTTGGATTTTTCAAGTTTGTTTGTTTCGTAATTATTATTAACTCTTTCAAATTGCGAAACTGCGTGTAATATAATTGCATTTCGCTATCTGCCGAATCGTCGATAGTCACGTGTAGTTTACGATCGCTTATACATGTTGCCCGTTATATCCGAAGTCCGTTGTATCGAGGTCCGTTATATCGAGGTCTCGAGGTTCCACTGTAGTTAGTTGTCCGTCTGTAAAAATGATTGTGCGAGACATATTTTGTAAAGCTTGTAGCCAACAGAACTGTTATCTTAACAGTTGTAACGTTTCTAACAGACTGTTGCAAATACAGATTTTCTTTGATATTTAAGAAAAAAAGATCATACTACTTATCGATCTGATAAGTAGAAAATATTAATCGATCCTCTGTTTCTTCTAACTTTCTACATTCTACATCATAAGCATGTTTAATAATGGTTGCCCAATCTCTCGTACGTGTTTCTCGCACACCTGGACGCGTCAACAAAGAAGAATATACGCGGTATTGTGCTTCGATCGCATACCTTTCATTACAGATAATGCATGACTTTTCGGGAAGAGAACTGAAAAGTGAGCAAACATCTTTCACGATTAAAACCATTATTATACAAAACAAAACAAGTACAACTAATAGTTAAGTAAACTAAAGGACCAATTACAACACGTACATGTAATTAGAAATTAATGTAAAAAAAAAGAAAAAAAAACAGATTGATATTATAAAAAATGTCTATATATTCTATCCTGCAGCCAACAATAATCTTTTAGAGTTGTTAATCGAAAAATAAAAGCCATCAAAGTAGAGCATTTATAACGGGTATTTACAAGATGATTAATAAGTGTTTTGAAATCGTATGCAGAGGGTTGCTTATAGCCATACATATGGTTTTCGAGTTTCTATAATTATAAATAGAAACTAGAGATTTGATACGTAATCTTTGTTCAAAACTTTGTTTAAATTTTACAAAAGGCGGCTGGAAATCGTACTCTTCGCGCCATCTACCGTCAAGGGGAAAACCAATAGCTCCGACAGTTGGTAATGTTACCGTCGGTAATACCGTTATCGATATCGGATAGATTTTCTGAACATTGTTCACAGCTGGTATGTAGCTTTCATTTCACTGATTTTAGTAAACCTCACCGCCGCTAGATGGCGCGACGAGTGTCATATTTTTTATTTTTTTTGCAGTCTTGCTGAATAATGATTCTAAGCACACATTTCTATATATATCTGCTTCATAACAATTACAATTGCATCTCTTGGAACCCTTTCAGTTTCGCAATATAATAATTATGTGTTTTGAATTTTTCTGCTTTCCCGCGCCGCGGTTTATCGACCGCAGGATATCCTTCGGTTTGATCTGTTGATAAGTAGACGGTAGTACACAGTGAGGCGCTCGAGTAGAACGGCGGCGAAACGGAAGCAAATGTAGTGGAGAAAAGGAAGAAGAGATAGTAAAGCTGCAAAAGGGAAGATGGCAGAGGACAGGACAGCGCATCGAGGCGCGTCCGTGTCCGCGTCCGCGTCCGCGTCCGCGTCCGCGTCGCGATGACTGGCGTAGAGGCGCCGCGCGTTGCGGTGATGCTCGCCGTGACGCGTGGCGCTGCGGCGCTCCGCCGTCATGCCAGGAGCGCAGACAACCGAGAAGCTCGACTCTTCTTCTCTTCGATTCGCATCTTTCCGTTAACTTTCACGCGCCTTTTATCTTGAATTGTACCACCTGATATACACGTACGCATCGATTACTTACTGGCCGCATATGTGTCCTACACAGACGTAGGACAAGGGTAAGGCCGCATGCACCGCTTCGCTCCCCATCTGATATACTCCACGCGTCGAGCAAACAACTACCAAACGAATCTTCTTGTCCGCGGGAACGGGAACTGGTCCAATTCGAATTCGAATACGTGCGAAGCGCGAACAACACGAGGCGTTTGAAACGGAAATAGTGTCCGCGTGTCGCTATGCAAACGGAACCTAAAGTAGAGCAGGGCTAGGACAGGACACTGGACACTACTCCGATACGTCTATTATCTTAACAAAATATTTCTTGTATTACACGCAACTTAAATTTAATACCTTAGCTTATCTCACTTACATTCTCAACATTTTCCACTACCACTCTATATATTATTTGCAATGTATAAAACCTTCGTCGTGAAAAATTTGTACACCGAACTTTAATCAAACTATTATTATATTTTCCCTGGGCTTGGATCGTGATTGACCCAGGCTCCACCGTTTGATGATTAAACATACCTATCCCCTCTATCTCTTTCTCTATTTTTAAGAGCAAGAGAAGTAGCGGAGCTGATAATCAGTAGTTACTTAGTTACAGACATTACAAACGTGGAACAAAGCGCGTAGGACAAGAATTCTAAATACCATCGATGCTTTATACCATTTACCACGTATTGCATTGTCGCGTATGTATAATGTATAAGTATATTGTATATTGTATACATATATGCCATCCAGCATCCAGCACTCAGCACACGAAATCAAGAAAGAAAGCAAGAAAGAGAGGGGAATGGTGGTGAAAAGAAACTTGTCCGAAATCTGGGGAGAAAAGCATCGATTAAGCAATAAGCACTAAGCACAGAAGAACGACGTAGAAAGCAGAATTGTAGAATGCAAAGAATCCACGGACTGCAGTACTGAATTCAATCGCAATGTCGGGAGAAGCAGGAGAGTAGAGAAGCGAAGGAAGTAAGAGCGTGGCAAGTTTGCCGCGCGGGACCGCCCGCTCGAGCAACCGTTTACCAGGGTAACAGGCGAGCGAATTGGTTGGTGGATCGCTCGGTACCCTCCTCCATTCGATGCTATCCTGCTCGTTTGTGATTAACTAAGGTTTAATCAGCTTTACGAGCTAAACTTCTTTCGTCATCCATACACGCGCATGATAATCCGTGGCTACGGCTACTGTATTGCCACGCAGCCACACAGTCCGACGCGGGAAACGTTTGGATATTGGATGCGTTGATAATCCTATTCGGAATTCGGATTTTTAACAACCCCGTCGAACGGTTCTAGGTTCTAGTTCCCAGTTCCCAGTTCCCAGTTCCCAGTTCCCAGTTCCCACCCTTTACTATCGAGCCTCGTCCTCGACGTGACGACGACGTGGACGTGGTCGTCTTGCGAATCGCGATCAGAACTCAAGCAGCAACTCGCGCAACCAGTCAACCAAGACCAAGAGTACGTTCGTCTTTCGTATACGTTCCTGATCGCGGTATTCGCGGAACGTTGGACGCCGTTTCTCTCGGCTTTCTCGATTCCACCACGACTCGCGAAAATAGAGAGGTTCAATTTCATCGAACACGGGTAATTGAAAATTCAACGACCGCCCTGTTTATTTATAATCTACCGTCGAATATTTACGTGTCTTCGAAGTTCGAAGCCTTGGGCTTGGGATTTGGGATGAAATTCTCCCGTGACGGGATCCTCCCGCGAAAAACGAAAGCCGAGGAGTTTTAGAAATCGTTGGTCGCGTCTGGTCGCGTCGTGTTGCACAATTTGTTCGAAATAATTGGCCGGATGATTTGGCGCAAAACGAAGGAGCGTAGAAAGAAATCGTCTTGGCCGATCATTAAGGTTTCTGGTAATAACGCGTTGGAAAGCGAACGGTTGCACGCACACGTACCGATCTGTTGCCCTCGAGTGGCACGCCGAACTGCTCCCCTGCCGCTTGCCACTTGCCACCCCCGACTCATGGGAACGAGCTGCGGGCGATACGAACCAACGAACCAACATTCAACGCCTCTTTCCCCTTCGAGATTCTCTCCCCCTTATATCTTTGCCTCTTTTCTCTCTTATTCCACGACTTACATACTCTCCCCGAGAACAATTTGAAAACCACCGTTTGCGTCTGCCCGACTCGACAGCCCAATAACACTACGTAACTGGATTAGCAATTAGCAATGCTTCACTAATATTACTTGTGGACGTTCTAATCATGCGAGTGCGACTCGCAGGCTTTTCATCGTTAATTCTCGATGATCGATGACACACATTAAACGGGGCTAAAAATCAGCCCGTTTCTCCATGAACCTGATCGACGCAAATAATCGTGTATCTCGAGTCTTGAGCAAGAAAAGAAGAAAAGAGACGGCAGTGATAGGAAGGAAAGAGAGTAAGGGAGGACAGAAGAAGTAGCAAAGGCGTTGGTGAGGATAAACGTTGGTTCGAGAGGGGATCGTGATTGTAAATTGGGTGGAGAAGGGAGGAGGGGACGAGGATGAGCGGCACGTATGCGAGGTATGCCGGTGAGAAACACCCGGGGCGGCTGACCGGCCGATACGCCCACGTTTACGGACTTACAGACCGACACCGACGTTCACGTTCACGTTCACGTCCACGTCCACGTCCACGTCCACGCAATCCTCCATGTTTCCCTGCGGCACTGGCATTCGAACGACTCGAGAGCCTGGTAAGACACAACGCTCCCCAACCTCCTCCGAATCGTAGGCGAACGCCAACGAGTATCTAAAAGTTCTGTGACGCGGCTGAGAAGCACGCGAGCTTGCACGCGATTCAAACTCCAATTCGAAATCGGACGCCCCCGCGGGCACACGCCGCCTTCACGCAAACTCCTTCTCCTCTTTTAGCTGGAACACTCCTGACACCGAACCACATTCTTCTAAACGTTTCCTTTTTTTATCATTTCAATTCTTTGTTGTTGTTGAACACGATTTACGGATGGGTAACTTTTCATAGTATACTAGGAGAATGTTATGCAAGTAAGTGATGTTTACGCATATAACTATGCGGGATAATTTGTGATGAACGTTTACGAATAATATAATGAATAATATATAGCAAAGTACGGAAATGGTAAAGTAAAGTAAAATAATGTAAGGCAAAAGCAATTACGCCGGTAAAGGAAAGGTAAGAACTAAGAACGACGCGCGCGGGCTTGACGAAATAAGAAAGCAACGAGTGCGAAGGCTTGTGTTCGCGTGCTCGAGCAGCTTCCGGTTTCGAAGCGCGCTCGCATATGCAATATGCATTCCCGAGCCAGCTCGCGGCCACCTGTCGTAACGCTTGTCTTTGAAATTTCCTCGTTCGAACCTCGATTGGCCACGTACGCTCGAAATTTGCACCTGACGCGGCCAAGCTCTCCCTATCCTCGGCCGTCAAGATCGTCCAACGATAACGGCGGCCACGATACCCAAACTCGCCTCCACCCTGACAAATTCGCGCTGCGTTCCATTGTGGATCGATTGTCGCCTCACCTTCGTCTCTCCTCCTTGATCGAATCATCTATATTGTCGATCGTATCTCGCTAAGCGACCGTGAGCGTAGCTGGAAACAATTTACAAAGACACCCTTCGCAAAAGATCGCGTAACGAGTCACGAGTACGCACGCTTTCGCCCTTGCGCCAACAACACCTGACACCGCAGTTTATGCGAGTAGCTCGCGCTTCACGACGAGTCGTGTTTTTTTATTCTTTTTTTTTTCTTACCCTTCGATTCTGTCTCTGTCGAGATCGGTCGGCTCGCGATCACCTGCCCTCTTGGCGTGTGTGCTATTTTAAAGCGCCTCCCGTTCACGAGTCGTACGCAGAACACACGAACTCGTAAAATACGACGCGACCCGACGGCCCGATGGGATGATTCGATGAGAATCCGCGCCAAGTTATAAAACGTTTCGAACGGTACTGACCAATGCGAGAATGAATCGCAAGGTGAATCATATTAGATTTGTCTATACGCCTTTCGTTTTCGTCGCTTATTGTTAGCCGTCGAATGGGACACCGATTTGGCATTTGGCGCGCATCGCGTCGAGCGAAGAAAATAAAACGGCGCCAGCTGGAACGACGCGACGGGAGTCGGACGTCGGACACGCGAAGCACGTAGGCGTAAACTTACTTCGAAGTAGACGAGGGAGCAGAGCCGGCCTTCTCTATAAAGGGGCCTGGGTGCAAGAAACCATTTGGGGCCCTAAATTATTTGTAAAGTAAAAAAAATTACAAACACGGACATAAAATATTACTAATGCATGATTTTGTTTTTGCTAATTAATACATTAATTACTTCAGAAAAATTACAATTTTTTGCAATTTATTTCTCGATGCTTAATATAGCAAGTGGATTTAAGCATTCTGCACACATGCTTGACCGAAGATAATTCTTTATTAATTTTAATTTGCTGAAAAAGCGCTCAGCACTTGCTATAGGGTCATTCCACGCCAAATCGATCACTTTTTGCGGTCTCCATCGGAAATTTTGTTCTAAATGAAACATGTTGCAGTCCATGTGAAATTAGGGGGGGGGGGGGGGATGGGGGATGGGGGAGTTAAGTCATCATTTTGCCAGTTTAGTATTCGTTTAGAAATTACAGGCCTTCGAAATTTGCAATTTTTGTCCATTTTGGCTAAAACGAGCTCCACTTATGAATTCTTATCTCCGGAATTATTGATCCGATAGAACTAATTTTTATTTTGTTTTATACAAGAAGGATTGGGCTATTATAAAATAATTTTTTCAACCGCGATAATTAACTTTATAATGTTGAAAAATGTAAACAAATTCTTTTTTTGCGTTTTTTTCGCTGATGGGCAGAATGATTTAAATTTTGAAAAAAAATATCATTATATTCCTTGAAGTTTCCCCTTCAAAATGAGCCCATCAGACGGATGGAGAATTGAAAATTGGCGTCACAATGAGCTGTAAAAGTCGCGGTGTACACCCGTTTCAGGTAGGCAAGTCGTGCGGTCCGTTATTATGTTTTCCGTCATAGGTACTGACAATGATAGGAATATTGTCAAGTTTTCATGTGCAAGAGTACATTATTTTAATTCTTGATCATGTTGGGGCCCCCTTGATCGCGGAGCCCCGGTGCGGTGCATAGTGCATAGCATCCGACGCACCCCCAGATGGCCGGTCCTGCGAGGGAGACGTGCCCACACCGTAATCGCTACCTTCCTCGTCGAACGCACCAACAGATCGAACCCTATCCAATTTCCCTGAAACCGACTCATCCAGCATTTGTTGCTACGTAATTTGTAAGTAAGAGAAAAGATTGAAAAGATAGAGAATTGCTACACGGAATGTATACTGCGAATACGTATCGCGACATCGCGACCACACCACGACCCAAGTAACTGGAATCGCCCAGTCACGTTGGCGCCAGTCGTACCGGTAACTTTATATCGATTCCAAGCCACGGTTGTCGACTCTTGTCTCCCATCCCGTCCCATCGCGTCCCATCGCATCTCGGCTCCTACCGTCGCGTCGCGTCGAGAATACTCGGCCGCCCAGTTAGCCGAGCACCAATGTATTTATACGACGATGCCGAGGTACATCTGTTTCCATCCGGGCACGTGTCGGTCACGAAATTAGAACGCTCGGGAAACGACAGCCGGGAGGAAAGAGGAGTGGAAAGGAGCCAAATCGGGCGTAACGAAAACGTGAAATGAAAATCTTTAACGCGTTTTCATTCGCCCACCAAAAATCGTCTCTGTCAACTTGTATTCTGTTGTTTCCGTTCCGGCAGTTGGTTCTTTGTTTCGTCGAGTTAACTCGCTTTTCCAGCCAGGTGTTGTACGGACCAAGTTATACGACGACTTATGCGCGTCCACGGTTCCCAGTTCCCAGCTCCCGTATCCTCGCGTTCGCGTTCGCGCGTAGTCGTGCTCTCAATTCGCCGGATAAGCGAAAGCTTCGATCCACCTTCCTACTTGAGAAAGCATTTTTAAAACTGACCGCGTTACCAGTTAATATATAATAGATAGTTGTTTCAATCCACAAATAATCTTTTCTCTTTCTTGTAGCAGGAGTCTCGAGACAACGGCCATTTAGTAAAGCAACTAGCTGACTGCGTTTAATGTAACAATAAACAAATATTCATCGACCATCACGTTCTAACATCTATGATTTTTCAGATGCGATAACTCCGAATCTTAGTCTAATGACGCGATCCCGTAAGGGAAAAATTAGTACAAGAACCGTGAACAGTTCTCAGCCATCGTCGGATTACGTGTGTACGCGACAGCTTTTAAATGGGCATGTGGCGCCAGATGTCGCGTCTCGTAATCTTTAGACCAAACCACCGCACCGTATCACGCGATTCTTCGTTCGCCGTTCTGCGGTCGCCGTTCTCCGCTCGCTAACCAACCCACGCTTTCGCACCTTCTTTCTCGCTCCGGTACACTGGCAACTGGCAACCGTTCGAGAAATCGAGAAGCAGGCACCGTGTACTGTGTATTGTACACTGACTGCTCGTATTGCGTTTCATAGACGCGACGCCAAGGAGTTGCAACTTTTTACTCGCGTTCACATTGACGATTCGAGCGGTGTTTTTTGCAGATACGTCGATTCAACGCAATTCCGACAGTTGCGACGTCGCGACGTTGCGACGTTGCGACGTTGCGACGTTGCGCCGTCACGAGGCAAACGTGACAACGAATACGATCGTTTCAGTTTGTCCACTGACCACTGGTGATATACGCACAGTAGGCTTCCCTAAGGAAAATGGATAATTCATGGTTACTTTGAAATACGTGGAAAATGGTGAATCATTTTTGCCTTATATCGGCAATTTCCCGAGGGAAGCCTAGCTTGATAGCGTAAAAGAATGAACACGGGTTGTTGGAACGGCTTTGATAGTCCTTTGGGTCTGTGGAATACCGTTGTTTGGCGAGCATTACCGAAAAGCTAAAGGAACAAGGATAAACGGAGTATTCTAGTCGAAGACAAACCCGAGTTCTGGCGAAAGCGAAAAAGACTGGTCGAAACACAAAAGCGAAGGTGTGCAAAGGCCGAGCAATTATGCGGGCAGAGGCACAGGTAGAAGATCAGCCTGTTCTCGGAAGCGGAGGGTATCGGTTACAGAGTGAACAATAACGCCGCTGGCCGTATTTGGGGTATCGGTGTCACCGTATACAATTCTTTTACCACCTGGGTCATCGAACCGTTGTCCGCGCATCACCATTATTACCTCGAACGACCCAACACCTGGATATTTTGTGCCTGCTTGCTTGCTTGCCTGCCTGCCTGCCCGCCTGCCCGCCTGCCTGCCTGCCTGGTGCGCACAGTCTTCGAAACACCGGATCGAGATGGCCAAATTCTCTTCCTTCCCCTACTATCCTTTTGTGTCTCTTATTCTAATCAATTAGCTTCGAACTTGCTCGACTATGGTTCGCTTTAGTCGTTCATCCCGGTAGAAGTCGTTTACTACCGAGGTGACCAGAGGAATGTCCGCGTTCGGAGCATATTAAGGAGAAATCGCGGAAGAAGCGCGATAGCAAGGTCGAAAACGTTCGTAGTACGTGACGAGTAGATCTCGGCAGGTGAGGGACTCACTAGCTGGCATAAATCAGACCTGTGTCGAGGGACGACTCGTTACGCTCTCGCACACCGTCACGCCACCACCACCCGCACGCTTGGCATTCGTAAATTTTCTTCGTCGAACAATACGGTCCTGATGCGACCCGTCCCTTCAAAGGGTCGACTCCTGCCCAGCTTTGTAACCGATACCCTAAACCTACTCGTATTTTCTCTCGTACACCTGTCCGACTTTACCTTACCTCTCCTTACCTCGCCTTACCTCGCCTTACCTTCCGCTCGAACCGAAACGAATCTCGTCTGCCTCTAACACCGGGTTCCGCCGCGCCGCGTCCCAACCATCCACTCGAAACGACAGAAATAAAACTGTAACTTGTCAATAGTGGAAGAAAAAAGAGGAAGTACTATCCGGTCGGCGAGCAAGATAAAAAGCAAATAAACGGGTCCGAGACCCGAGAGGACGGAAGCGCGAAGAGGAGTAAGAAGAAAGAGTGGAAGATAAGATTCGGGATTCGGAGTAGGGACAGGTTATCCGATCGTGGCTACATAAGGGAGAATGGCAAAAGGAGAGAAGAAAGGGCGAAGATGATAGGGTGAAGGGTGGCGACGCGAACGGGTAGACGTAGACAGTAGACAGGCGGAGGGTAAAGAAATAAAGGCAATGAATGATGCCGCGCGGCAGGTGCATCGTGGCATGTTTAACGAGTGGTCCGGTCCCAGGCTCCGTGCACCTGTAACACGTTTCGACCGAACGAACCTCTGTTCCCGTTCAACTCTGGTCGCTTCGACCCTTACGTTTATACGTTTATACGTTTGTACGATTTCCACGCGTATCTCTCTCCTACTCTCGCAGCTTGATCATACGAACAATCCCTTCGTTCATCACAGTTTGTCGTTCGATTCGAGAACACGAACCGACGAAACAGAATGATACGTCGCAGGAACGTCCGACGTTTCTCGATAAGAAAACTGAAGAAAACTGGCTGGTCGATTCGCGTGGCACATTCTTCGGTAAGAGGTAATTGGCGCGCAATATTTCAAGGACCGTAAGTCAGGAAGCCAGAGCCCTCGAGCTTCGAGAACGTGAGAAATAAACGATGCCGTATACGCGCCAGATGAAATACGATCGCAGTGCGACTGCGCTCGGGGAAAAGCTGCTTAAGAATGCTCTTAGGCTACTCTCTCTCTCTCTCTCTTTCTCTCTCTCTCTCTTCTCCTTCGTAGACACGTGTGTGTGTGTGTGTGCCGTGTGAACGCGCTCGCGCACGCATTTATACACCTCTTGTGCTCCTTCTCTCGTTTGCTCTCAATTCTTTCGTCTCGTTCTCTTGTCCCGATCTCGATCGACCCACCTGTTGAGCTCCGACGAGTTTCGTTCTCTCCATCAACGGCGCCGCCTCTACGACATACCTTTTTCGCTCCTTATCTCGGCATCGACACACCAACCCCTCCTCGAATCACGCTTTCATTTCACTACCAAAACTGTTTTTCCCTCAACGATACCGGAACCCTACTCCCTCTCCGGACACGCGCCGCGCTTTCAATATCTAATATTCCATGTTCAACGAGCGATCGGTATTTATCGGAAAATTTGGAAGACCCGTTAAACGGGATGTATCGAAATAATCCGTATAGTAAGAGGAATGGTAAAAACCTGATTAACCGACTATTTGACAAGGTGGTTCGCGATAAATATAAAGAAGGAAAAATAAAAACGATCGGTTGGCCGTTTAAACGCGTCCAGTTTAACCGTGGACCAGCGCAGCGTTGAAACGGTACTACCGCCCACTGTACCACTCGGTTTCCCACGGTTGGTCGGTGTGAATTTCGTAGAAAAACACGAGTTCGAGCGGTCTGGTCGTTCGTTGTTCCTCGTCGCGATTCGCAACAACCTTTTGACAAACGGAGGGTATAGGATCGATCGCTAAGCAAAGAATCTGTTGGTTAACTGGCGCGAGCGCGGCCATCGGTACACCGTCAGCTATATCGCTACCGAACGATACAGGATACCGAGATTCCGTCGGTCCATTATCGCATAGCTAGCCGGCCAAGCGTGGGAGCCGTTGCCGATCTCTCTCCTCCTGAACCTGAACGGCTACAAATTACTACTATAAACTTTTAATGCTAGTTTCCTGCGGGCCAAACCGTTCGTGAGCACGTGTACGCCTCCTCGAATTCCAAGGATGAACGAAACCGCTGAAATGCCGGCTACCGCCCGAAGCGTCCGCGTTTCCTTCGCCACTCGTTCGTCAACCTTCTCCTCCTTCTCCTTCTTCTTCTTCTTCATCATCTTCTTCTTCTTCTTCTTCTTCTTCTTCTTCTTCTTAATCATTAACACGCGTTCCACTCAAAAACGACCAAATTTCAAAACGATAAAAGAAGAGCGTAACGAACAGCTGCCACAACGTTGATTAATTTCGAAGCGGCCAATAACGTTCGGCGTTTATCGAAGCAACAATCGAGGAACCAAGAAATGTACAATATCCTGTTCAACCGCGAACAAAGAGATCGATTTCGAAATTCACATAAGAAGAAAAGAAAGGAAGGAGCCTTCGAATACTGCTTTGGGGAAGGTGAATCGATTGAAATCAATCGTCGACCACAGCCAAAGATATGTTAGATTCCGTAGTTAAACTGCTTATTAAGTTTTAACCCTTTTACAGAGATCTTACAATTGACACTTATAGTTTCTAGAGCCGTTGCGATTCTCAATACTGTGTGATTTTAATGAAAGCGCTGACGAAAAATGTATTGCTAGTCCTTTTAAAGGTTTCCTAGTTCGGTTTAGGAGGTGGTAGGGATGGGGCGAAGTACAGATGGAATTTTAGGACTAAAGGATCGGGCGTATGATTCAGGGTTGGTGAGTAACGGATTCAAGGGTCATATGCGTAATTATGTACGGAAGATGGTCAGAGTTTAAAGTTAACTTATCTTAGCTAAATGCGGAGGACAAGAATGTTTGCTAGCCTAGAGCGATATCCAACAGATATGACGCTGTGTTTTTTCGACGAGGGCAGGTGCGAAGAACCACGCGGACCACGCGAAATAATTCGGCCGTCCACCGATGACACGCGCTCGCACGCACTCACGCGCTCGCACGCACTCACGCGCACACACACACACACACGCGCGCGCGCACAAACATTCCCTCGTTAGCCGCGCCGGTGCATCTACCTCTGAGAAACGAACCGCGTTAATCGCCACCTGCTACTCCGCACCCAACGATCGTCATCGAGTAAATATGTACACCGAACCTTGCACTCGAGAAGAAATTGGTCGAGCAGGAAGACGGATATCGGAAGGAGAATCGAACAGGACGATATTATTTCATCCACGGATTACGTGAATTAATCTTGCAGAAAAATTGACTTTCGTTTCAAAATGTTTCTTCCGGGTAGACGGAACATCTTTCACCGTTCGTAGCATGACCCAAACGGTATTTAACGAAATACAATGCGAAATGAAATTTTGAAGAATAATTGTTGGAGGCAAACGGGGAAATATAAAAAGACGAGAATTTCAATGGAACGCGGTATCGAGGTAAGCAACGATGCGCGTTAGCAACAGCCACGAAACGCGATTATCGGCCAAAAGGATCGCACGGGAGAAGGAAAATGAAACAAAAAGGGAGATCGTGGTTGGAAAAGGGCGACAGGGGAGAAAGAGGGGAAGGTGGTTACGGACAGGGAGAAATTGGTAAGCAGGGAAGAGAAAGGACATATGGCAAAGCTTTAATAATTGAAGCTGACACTGGCGCAGATGCGGACGCAGCCGCGCGATCCGCCTATCAAATATTTAGAGATATAAAGTACGCACATGTTGCTATTACGTCGCGTCGTTTGCGCTGTCCACGCGACCGCATTTCGCCCTCCTCGATAAGCAATAGGCATTTCTACGTAAATCGATCGATCGACGTCCAGAACAATTTAATTCCACCGATTTGCAACCTTGTTTCTTGTAATTCGTTGAACGGGGCGACGGTGGGGGCTGAGACGGGGTCGGGGACGGATTCGAAGCAAGGTGTAAGATTTAGTTGGGTAGGAACTGGCAACTACAAGTACAAGTGACCGCGGCAGGTGCGTGTTCCGCTACTTGCCACACAGTGGGGATGATACTGACAAATCGCGATGCCTTCGAGAATCGCAGGACCCTTGCCAAACTCGCCCGACAGCTTATTATCGTTGTACGCAACCTGGCTACACCGATCCTTCCCAGAAACTGTCAACGGTTCCCCGTCATCCTCCAATCTCGAATCTCGTGATCGCAGATGGATCGATCGAAGAACGAACGAACCATGGAGAAAGAAATGGAAACATCGTATCCGTTCGTAGAGCACCTATGCTACGTGTATTGTCGCGATATCGACCGATAAGTTGACTCGAACACGTTTCAAGTTGGAAGGGCTGTTTACACCCTTGGGAATTTCCTTGGCCTTTTTCGTCGCATCTGGTCGACACGCGTCCCAACAAATCGGACGGCCTGCCTGCCCGCCCGCCTGTTCGCCTTTTCTCTTTAATACCCTTAACGCACCCCTATCTGCGCATATGTTTCGCAGATACCGGACGAGCTCGTTCGCATCGGGGATTCCCGTCCTTTGTCCGACTACCTCCGTTTCCTTCGAATGCACAAAATGTTCCTCGGTTTGACCATTCGAGAATGAAGAAAAAAGAAACGATAGAACGGGAGTTATTCGTCGACGAGTAGAAGATTTTCGAAACAATAGATTTTTCCCGATCTTGGATCCTCTACGAATACCTATGTACTTTAAACCGTTAGGTCAACCGTATCGCGCCACTATAGTGGCTCACTCAAGTAGCTCGCACACTGTTTTCATATGTTTTGTTTCATACTTTTTTTGCCTTCATATCGATTTATAACAGCGTTAACAATATACAAACAAAATATGCGGTCTTTATTTTTGATACGCCATTGTCAGGTATGAATTGTTGCTTCTCATTTAAATAAATATACTATTTGCTTTTAATATACTTCGTTCCAATGTACTAGCGTAGAAAACAGCACTGTCCGTCACACATTGTAGTGCTGTATCGTTTACACGTAATTCGCGTTGAACTTTGCCGCGCAAAATTCAGCCGTGCTTAAGAGGTTAACGAAATTCTACGAAAGAAAGGAAAAACAGGACAAGAAGGAAGAAAACGAGCTGAAGCAAAGTGTCTGGTTCTAATCAGAATATTCGCAGAACGATCAACGAGCACATCCCCTGGGCGTACAGAAGCCGCGCGATTGGGTATCGCTCGCGTTCTTATGATCCATCGCGGGTGGCTAACTGGAAATCGAGTGAACGAGGTCGAAAAGCAAAGATATTCGCGCGGCAACGAGAAGAAAACGGACGGGACCGAGAGAAAAGAAAGGAAAGAGCACGACATGGCGGGACAAGAAGGAAAGAAAGAAAGAAGGAGCGAGCTTGAAGTGGAGGTGGGAAAGAAAGATGGACGGTGCAGAGAAGCCGAGTCAAACTCTCGCCGGCTGGCGCCGTTCTGTCGGCCCCCGCTGCCTCTTACCGCCAACAATGCGCGCCGTACGCCTCTCTCCCGATCGCCCCTTTTCGCCTGCCTGCCTGCCTGACTGCCTGACTGCCTGACTGCCATCGTCACTAACGTCAACGCCAACACCAACATTTACACCAGCAGTATCATCACCGTTATCCATCGCTATCGCCAACGGTGTCAACTTATGGCTCTTCTATGAATTTCACTAATCGAGCCATGGACCAAACCCAATGCGTGAAAGTGGTCCTCGAATTCGAGATATGGTCCATATAAGCGTGGTGGAAACAATAGTTTTTGTTTCCGTTCTTCAGTATTTGTCCCAAATAAACGGCGGTCCCGATTCCCGATTAACCGACGCGACGTACCAATTAACCGGAATCCACTGTACTAATTGTAAGTAAGTTAATGATACCAGCCGCTTACAAATACAGGACTAGGTATACCATCGGTTTATGATACGTCAGTTGGTATTCACCAGTAAAAGAAACTTCTAATTGCCTGTTAATCCTTGCGAACCGAAAATTCTCCTGGCAGCAAACGCAAATAAATGAAATAATATCAAATATCCGAGAATTTTCGCAACAAAGGAAATGTGTCCATACAACAAGCTCGGCAAACCTAGATTATTCACAACGATGTCTCATTAAAATAGTTATACTAATCGAGATCGACATTTCAAATGTTATAAGTTCTATATTATGTAATAAATACATAAATTGAACACAGAAATGATCAGCATATGTAATACTTTACGTAAGAAAAAATTGGAAACATCGGGTTACTATTTTTTAATTTGTTATGTACCTTCATGAAAAATCTGAAAAAATTATATATTAGTAACCGCAATAAACTGTTGAAACTGTAAAAATATGAACCTGGTCACATGAAATATGAAAAATACCAGTTTTTAATTTTTTCCACTTAAGGAAATCTAAAAAAATTATAGATTAACAATCGTAACCAACAACTGATACTACAAGGAAATAAAAATAGTCACTTCATAACTTCTATTGAAAGAAAATATTTTGGAAAAATCAATTTTTTGCATAAAAGATATTGCAGGGTTGAACTACTCTTCAAGCGGGAGTAGTGGCTTGAAGTCTCGTCCCGTAAAAATCAGCAAAATTTGTAAGGGAGTTCAGATACCATCCCGAAAGAACACGAAGTTTACGAACTTATTGTGTAATCGTCATTGGGGGAGTAATGTAAAAGACAATCACATGAAGTATACATGAATCGTTTATCTTTACGTGAAGTTATACTAATAAATATATTATAAAAGTATGTATGTATTTACCTATTTTTCTCTACTCTCCAAATTTGATAGATCTTTGATCAGTAACTTCAAAGACGGCTCTATACTTATTATAATTTATTTTAAAAAATCTTAAATTTACACTGCTTAATACTTGGGGGTATGAAAATGATATGATAAGAAGGGGTCCGCATCGTGAAAAAGGTTAAGAACCGCTGATCTAAAATCTAAACTATTAATAAATAGTTACTAAAATCATTTAAATGTTAGAAATTAATAATATTGCACCAAGTACACGCATTTTGATGACGCAATGACTCAAACCCCCCATTATTTAACGTGGACTACAGCATATTTGGGATTCATCAAAATCGCAGGATATACCAAAATTCGAACGGGATTTTCTGACTACTGAACATGCCACCAGGTTACTCGGGCGTCGTGTCGGTAATACAGGTTGTTGGCGGAAAGAGCCGAACAGGCAGTGCACACGGACAGAAGTACAGATACGCTTGTGTGAGAGCGGGGGACGGAGAAGAGTCATGGTGGGGGTACGATTTTGTCCCACGTCCCACGATTCTGGCATCACTGGTCGCAGGCCAGCAGTTGGGACTCCCTCGCACGCGTATGCGATGAAAGAGGCTCGAACGCACGAGGCGAGTCAGTAGATCGTCGACCGTGATCGAGCGAGGTCGTGCTCCGTTTCAGTATTTCGCTGTTTATACTCGAATCTGGACTTTGTCGATCCTCGGTGATTCAAACTCGACGCGTCGTCGATCGCGACCAGTGATTTCTGAAAGTTTGAACGTTGATAAAGATCGAAAAGGAAACGGCTGAGAAAGTGTAGCAGGTGAGAAGAGGAGAAAAGAGAGATCTGGAGGTGCGACGCGCGACGCGCAACGCGCAACGCGGTTCGCGTTCGCCGGTACCCGTAAATCTGTCCGCTACACGTGTCCGTGGGATCCACCCCACGAAAACCAAGTGTGTGAAAGCAGTTGTGTATGTGTGGTGATTAAGAATAGAAGAGACGGTGTTTAGCACTTCGCTACCATATCCAACCACCCAAAATGACCCATCACGTGCTGGAATCCATCTCGGAATTGTCCACTTTGATGAAAGGTGAATATACATACATACATTATACATGCATACACATGTATTAAGAATTGTTTCAACTCTCTCATTACGATTAACAGTCGCGCTATCTAACTCACACATTACGTTTCTTTTACGAAATATCTTATATTCCTGAAACTGTCGATGCAAACGCGCGCATATATCCTTCAAGATTTCGATTTCGGGAATAATCGCGCGTTCGAACGATTATTAGACGAAAATCAGAAATCGAGATACATCGTTGTTTGGTTGGGAGGATCGGTATCGCGGACAGAGGGAGTTGCAAAGAGAACGATAATTATTTTGTACGGACTACGGACGGTGCGGCGCGACGCGACGCGACGCGGCGCCAGCCGTCCCCGAGAAAGAGATCGACTGGTTTAGCAGCGCGGAGACACGCGGCTCCGAAAAGGAGAAACGCAAACTCTTGTACGAACGAGGAACAGAGAGAGCGTGGAGACGGGCAAGATATCGTAGAGACGTAGGTGTGTGCGAGTCTGGCAGCCACTCGAACCAAGAGGCTGACAGAGAACGTTGTCTGCAAGGAATGGAGCAAGGGATGCGCGGTACAGGCAGAAGGAGAAGGCGAAAGAGAGATAGGGCGCGGCGGCGCCAGCGTGGGTCGCCACACAGACAACAACACCAACGGCACCAACGGCACCGAGAACCGACCGAATCGACTCGCACGAAACAAACGACCCCTTGACCAAACTCGATGCTCACCGTCTAATCGCTACCCATTTCCTCTCACGCTTCTTCCAATTCCAATACTTTGATTCACGCTGCGTTCTGCGCGACACACTCCTCCTTTCCCTTTTTAAATTGTAAGGTATTTTACCCTTCGTTCGCTTAAAAGAAAACCGTTTAACCACGAAACGAGCGTAAGGGAAACCTTTGACCTTCCTATGGAAACGATGACCAAGCGATTTGATTACCGCGACGCGACACGACGCGACAAACCGGCGCTATCGGCTGAAAAGCAACCTACTGCGATTTCCGAACCGACAAACCAAGCAACTTTGCTTCGTGGTTTCACGTAAATATTGCTCGATCGAACAGTCGAAGAAAATAGGGGACGAGAGGATAAAGCGTTTACCGGTTCAAGTAGATCTCTCGAGTGTAATCGATACCGTATTGGTGGGTAGTGCAAGTACTATGAAGGAAGGCAAGGGAGAAACGGAGGCTGGCCACGGTAAGCGTCGAACCTTCCACCCACCTGTGCGCAAAATCGCACCTGCTACCTGAACCGGATCTCTTCCGTCGAATCCGTGTTGCCTCTCTCGAAACACCAATCTTTCCACTCACTTTTCTTTCTTTTCTCATTCCTTCCCTTCTTCACCAAACCCGTCTCTAATCCTGTCTCTCTCTCTCTCTATCTCTCTAACTTCTCCTCGTTTGGTCCGTCTTTTCTTACGTGTGACAATCGTGGGGAAAAAACCTTTCGATCTTGTTCTACGGTGATTCCCGAGTTCATTCGGAAATCGTGTTAAAAAAAGTTGGCCAATTCTGTTCTATTGATCCTGATAAAGATTACGAAATATACAATTAGAATTTGCGCCAAAAGCAGTCTCCAAAGCTTTGGTACGAAATGGTCCACGGTAGCACCTGCGAAACGAGCCTTACGAGTTTAGATCGACGGATTCAGCGGACAGGCGTGAAAGATCGCGTAGTCGTGGTCGTAGCAGGCAACGATATCGATTTAAGGGGGGAGCCTTGTGTAGAAAAAAATTTTGACGATTTTTTTTTTTTTGCTTAAATTATTAGAAAATTATCCCAAGAATACAAGGAAAAAATAATTAAAGCGATATAAGATGTCCTTCTATGTTATTTTGAATGAAAACTGAAACAGTCAAAGCGTCCTGAGCGCGCTGGTAGTACTTAGGCAAGCGTCTGACAGACGTTCGACCTTTTAATATTACGTCTTTTGTTTTGTGGTTGTACCTAGCTATATGTAGAACCAAATGTTTGATAAATAAAGGGGGAAGTTAAAGTATGTTTTTGAGAATATAACGGTTTTATTTTATAACAAATGACAGTATAGCTGTTGTGCACGTAGGCTTGCGCTCAAGCGCCTTGCTGTGGTGCAACCTCACGCGCCGAACGCGTTTTTCTTGAAACACCAAATTTTGCGCGCCGGGCAACGCAACTCAAAAACTGCTTGTTCGATCGTCCCGAAATATTGCATACTTATTCTTTAATTAATTCTATACTTCATGAACCTATTCCTTTATTAATTTTACATTGTACAAAATTGCTATTAACAAACCTTTGTAGAAAGATAATGCATTTTTTCCTTTTAATGTTGTCATTTTTGTAATTTTTCGAATTTAATGATATTTTTCGGTTCATGAAATACAATTTTGGATAAACTAACGAATTTTATTTGGTGTTTTTGCATCAAATTATTTTTGCAATCTGTACATTGCACGGCGTATTTTTGAGGCAGTATCTTTGAGCTGCGGTTTCTTAATGATTTTATCGCAATGAAGCTTTGAAAAAAATTTATATGATACATGGTATTATCAATGAAAAGTACCGAAACTTTTAACTATGTCACCGATTTCGTTTTTTCACAATAAATTCATGAAAAATAGACCGTTTACACAAGGCTCCCCCCTTAAACGTCGCGGCGCGTCGCTCACGCGTGGACACCATCTGGCTAGCGCCACCTTCTCTTTTTACCCGTTCTTCGCTCCCCTCGGCTCAGCTACTCGCAAACACGCTTCATTTGTCCGGATGACGATGCCCCTTCACTTTGTCAGAGCACAGAACTCTCAGCAAATACTCGAGCTAGTTTCGTTACCGAGCTTTTCCTCGATTTCATCAATTTCAAAGTTAATTGCTCGCAGTACGAACGTTTGTTTTCTTCAAGCCGCTCAACCTCGTTTTGGCATCGCTTACTTCTAATCGCCGCAACAGTTGACCGAGGTTCCTACGGTTGGTTAGCTCGTAGCTACGAGAATATGAAACAAGTTTCCGCAACCAGCGAAGGCTGTAAAATATAAAATGACGAACGCTTCGTGAAATTGAGTCCATAGGTGGATCACGATTAAATTTCCGTATTATGGAGAATTGTTTATTTTCACAGTTGGATGGTATGGACGATAAAAATAAGGAAATATTACAAGAGTAATATTAATAGAGATAATATCGGTTCGAAATAAAATGACCAACTATTGGAAATGTACAACGGCTACAACGCGGCAAAAGAGAAAAGTAGAACGATCTTCGATTCGGCCACTCGAGCCAGAGCGAAAAGTTCGGAGATAGGCGGCGCGGCGGTTACGCGTTAAGCTGTACGCTGTACGCGTTCGCGGGAGTTTACACAGATGTCCAGATGTTATTTTGGGTTGTTTGAACAATTGCTGAACGAGACGACAAAGGTGGTGTACACCAAGATATTCGCGAGTATCAGCCGGAGACACGTGTTTGCAACGCATCGAACATCTCTGCTGCAAACGCAGATTCTCCTCGGCTTTGTTTCGCGTGAAAAAAGAAAACTAACAAAAACCGAAAGTTTAAGATTTCTTATTCCGTGTCTGAATACGCGTGTATGTTGGTTTATCTGTTTCGAACCGACAAATACGAATAACTGAAAGCGAGCAGATGTGCTCGATACCGAAAACAGAGGTAGGTGTACCTAGGGCTTATCAGGCTCGCGATAAATTCTTTCGAATCGCGTTGTCGCCAGGTGCGCGACGACCGTTTTATCTGTCGACGCTGTCCCCGGTGTATCTTTGATTCCGAAGGAAATCGATTCGACTCGTCGCGAAACCGTTTAAACGCGCGTCCATTGCGAACCGTCGCGTCGGCGAACAATCGTTTACACGTCGATTTATCTTTTAAACGGCTTCGAGCGTATCGTGACTCGTTTACTCGATCGCGATAAAATCGAGAAATACGGTGGCAACCGGTAGGTGGACAAAAATCTGATACGATGCGATGCGATGCGATGCGATACGATACGATACGATACGATACGATACGATGCGATGCGATGCGACGCGATACGATATACAGGATCCATAGAAGGATCAGAGAAGCGATCGTTCGCACGGCCGATTCCGCAAAAGGCAAGAAAACAAGACTCGCGACGCAAAACTCTCGATGGCGCCAGTGTCGTGTCCTCTCTCTCTCCCTCCCGCTGCCTTCGTCATTCGCTTCTTGTACCCTTTAAGTACGTGATATTGGATCGAAACGTACAAGGATTATCATTGATCACTGTGAGCACCAGACAGTCGGGCTAATTCAAATTTATATTTTTTCTTTTTTCCGAACTGCTTCAAATACACGATTGAGAAACGTGCGATCACTTTTGTTCCTCTACACTACTGGATCGTGGATAAGTACACGATTGATCAGGGGTCTGTCTGCTGGGGTTTCGAAATAGACGCAAAGGTGAAGCTCGTGGAAAGCTCGGCCGATTCGGCACCGAAGACGAAACTAGAAACTAGAAACTAGAAACTAGAAACGAAACCGAAGGAATATACGATGGTAACGGAAAGAGAGGAAAACGAAAACGAAAGGGAACAGGAGGATGGGTTAGGCGTGTTATAATCTCCGGCCAGTCTTGTGCGCCAGATGCTACCAGATGCATGACGCATCAAACCTGAAAACATTCTGTTTTCTCCGAGAGATTTCAACTAAACGAGACGGGACGAGACGAAAGTTGTCTCGTGTCACCGAAATCTGGCGTTATTGCACCTGAACTATTCGTTGTTTCGAAGTTTCGATGATTCTAATCAATTTTCATTCGATCCCTGTCCCCTAGATTCAATTTAACGCGTCGGCTGTTAACCGTGAAAACAAACGTGTAAACGGGTGTGTAATCGGAGATACGCTAGAACCCGAATTATTAAGAACGCCGTTGATTAATTTACAACATCAAACCTTACATTCACATAATCCGGTAGCTAATTTAATTTGCGTGGTGTATTATGTACAAACGAAACAATTGAAAAGCGACACAAATGGCCAATCTGACGCGCGTTCATGTCTGTTTCGTTTCAGTCGGTGGGATGTCTGGCTCGGAGAAGGACGCTGGTTTCTGTAGCGGAGGCGACGAGGACGACATGTCCGGTCTGCATTCACCGAGCGCCTCGGAGGATAGCGTGGAGGTGCAGGTCACACCGATATCCTTGAAGAACAAAAGAAAATTGGCGGAACCACGAAAAATCCATGAACCCAGCACGGCGCCGTTGAAGAAAAGGAGGTTCGAGCAAATCGAGGAAGAGATCGCCGGGGACGAAGAGTCCAGGACGCTTCTTCGATCGCCGAATCCCTTCAGACCGTGGAGCAGTTGTTCCACCACCAATAAGAACAACGTCGATTCGAAGATCTCGTCGTCGATCCCGACGGAGAGAGCCATCGCGTTTTCCTTGCTATCGAATCCGCCGTTATCGAAACGAATCGACGTCCTGGAGGACAACTCGACGGACAACGAGGGAAACCAAGAGTCTCGAAAAAGACGAAACGAGTCACGGGAGCATCTGCCGCCGAGGTTGCGGCACTCGACGCAAACTCGTCCGGCTCGAATCGACAAGCGAGAGGTATCTCGTCAAAAGTTTGATTCCTCGTCGGTGGATGGGGCGAGTTTAACGACCGTTGCGGAAACAACCACGTCGACGGCTGTGGTTCAGTGCACGACGACGCATCCGAGACTGCAAGAAGAACCGCTGTCGCTCGTTCTGAGAGGAGACGTGGCCAGCAGGGTGCCCTCCCATCCGGCGGTAAACGGTAGTTACGAAAAACCGAGTTCTTCGTCCGCTTCGTTATCGTCGTCGCTCTTGTCCTCTTCTTCCTCCTCGCTCTCTTCGTTATCCTCCCTGTCGTCGTCCTCTTCGTCTTCGTCATCCTCCTCCTCCTCCTCATCATCATCTTCATCGTCGTCATCGTCGTCCTCGTCGTCGTCGTCATCATCGTCGTCGTTGTTTCATCGTCAACCGAATCATCGAGCCGACTCGTCCGTGGCCGGTGGTTCCTTCTCAACGGCAACGTCCACGAGCGCGATCACCACGACCACCAGCAGCACCGCGACAACGACGACGACAACCAGCAACATCCAAACCGGTCACTCGAGGCAACATCCAGTTGCGGGCCAGCAAAGGAATTACAAGAACATGACCCGCGAAAGGAGAATAGAAGCGAACGCCAGAGAGAGAACGAGAGTGCACACGATAAGCGCCGCGTTCGACACGTTGAGACGAGCGATTCCCGCTTACTCTCACAATCAAAAACTGTCGAAATTATCCGTATTGAGAATCGCGTGCAGCTACATCATGACTCTTGGTAAGATCGTGGACAACGGCGAAAACGAGACGAGCAAGGGTGGCTCGTTGAGAGCCTGCGTGGATCTCGTATCCAGGACTATCCAAACCGAGGGCAAACTCAGAAAGAGAAAAGAAGACTGAAGTCAGCCGCGCTTCTGACACTCCGACAATTTTTTCTTTTTTCCTATCCCACCGATCGCGATCACCCTCGTGCTGCGTCTTCTATCGAGAAACCCCGTTTAATCGGTTCCCTTGTGTGTCTCTTTCGTTCGACAGCCAGGATACCGGGTTTATACGTCGCGTCGTCGACGTAATTCGAGAAACGATTGTAACGAATAAAGGGTAAAACGCAATGTGTCGATGAAACGGAGTCGCAATAGAAACGGTTTGATGATTAACGGAGCTGGTCGATTCACGAAATCACAAGGACGCGAGACAAGCCAGAGACAACAGATATGTAGTCGGTGAAGAGTGCGTGTTAAGTGTTAAGGTTAAGCGAGATTGCGAGAATATGCGCGAGAGAACGGTGTCGCGTTGTTTCTATGCGTTGATCGAATATAGGATGCACGGTAATTGTACTCCTGGATATTGTGTAAGATTGACGTACCTATACTTGTGCTTCTGTCATAGTTCGAATAAATAAAAAATCGAGAGACGAACGCAATCGTGTACTCAATGTTAACATTATACCTTTCCCACGAAAGTTTTGCGAACAACTTGCAAGTAAATTGACGAATGGTATTCCTTTTAACTTCTCAATTTGAACGATTAATAAACGACAGCCGAGATACCGATACGACAAGGTTGGTTCGGTAAGCAGCAACCGGTTGTAGCCGGATTCTTCGAGCGCTACGCGACCATCTACGTGAAATCGTACCCGTTATCAATACCTCGACTAATATGCAACGATAAAAGTACGCGTGTACCCGCCGCGACGCGCGACGCTCCGATCTATCGATTGCTCCTGATTTATCTACCTTGAAAATAAATCATCCAAAAAGTAGCACGGCTCTTTCTTCTCTTCTATCTTATCATTCATTTTCTATTTTCTTTAGTCGCTATACGCCGCCGCGCTGCGCCGCGCCGTACAGTTGTATTCAGATTTTCTTTTTTCTTTCATACGTTTCAATCTCCAATTCGTTCCCAACATCGTACCTACGATAAAAGGAAGAACGAAAAAGTCGAATACCGCTCAAATTACAATGATAAACTGATAAACTTACGAAGAGCATTGAAGTTCATCGCGCTTGCCACGCGAGCCAGGCAATTTCGAACGGTACCGGCGCGGCGGCGCGGCGCGGGCGCGAACTGTGCGCGTAAAGATCCTCGTGCCGTTTCCCTTCCACTTTCCACGCGTGTAACGCGTTCACGATCGCAAGGCCGAGTGAAACGGGTCGCGATACACCGCTTAACAGCGTAGTTCCGACACGGGAAGAAATTTAACGCGCGCGCACCTGCCAACAAGCGCAGCTGCGTTTGCCCGCTTTCATCAGCATCGCTTAATTTTTGGCAGTTACGCGCCACGAATAATAATGACTCGATCGTGTCTCGAATTTGGCTCGACCGCCTTCTTCGCTGTAGGTACTCTTCTATCGGAGCACGTCGTTTTAGCATTGATTACGGGTAATTCGATATTTCGAACGATTCTATTAATCTGAAACGCCGATTTATTTTTTTATTTCATTCATTAAAACGTCGAGTGGCACAGTGAAAACGGACGTAGGCAGTCAGACACGATAAAATCCTAATTATTAACCCCTTGCTGTACTTTGACGAATCTGACTCGTGACGCACTTTGCAGCTGAAATGTTACAAATCTGGCTCGTACTGTCAGTGCAATTGGCTTTTAAGTATAATTCCAACTATAATTGAGATAACAAACTACTGTTACACGTAAATTACATATAACATTTCAATTGCCCTGCTTTGTTTTAGTACTGTAGCAACAAATATTATATCTGTGTCTGACGCACCTACCGAAATAATTTACGGCAAGGGGTTAAGGATGCAGTCGATTAATTTTCAACCTTTCAACCTTTCAATTCGATGGACAGCATTATTAGCTTAATATTTCTTTTTTTTTTTTTTTTTTAATTATTTCATTTTACAAAATTTCGGCTGACAGTCACCGGTGGCTGACGTGGCGCTTAACGTGTTAATTATATACGGCGGGGGATTTGAATGAAAACAAGAGTTCGACAATCACGCTGTGAATCAGTGCAGGCCGTTACGAATACAAACGTGGAAAATATGCATTCAATCGCACACAAGAAATATGGGCTTGCAGGGATAATGTATTATATATGAATAATGACATGCCATGTATAATAATGATATACTGCATATGTAGTATACAGCCGAGTTCGTTTCTCGATACATTAGGAGTAGAGAAGAATATGCCCTGCTTATTGTGTCAATGTGTCCAAATCGAGATGTAATGGTATACGTATACATAGAAGGGGTCATTTTGTCTGGCCATACGTGGTTGGAACGTGAAATTTTCTTGGTTCCGGTAACATGGAACAGTTTATTCTGTTGGATAGAAAACCGTTGATAAACGCTGGTCAAATTGACACGAAGATGACACGATACGAGTAATTAAGTGTGGCTAGCACGAGATACGCGAGACGAGCAGAACAAATCGGCAGGAAAAGAGTCGAACGGAGAATCGAAGGGTAGCGCGGCGATCATAAAGCAAAATTAACGAGGCGAAATACCGTGGGTAGCGATGGGAGGTTGGCAGAGCGTTGGCGCCAGCTGACCGCCGTCGCGTCGACCGACCCACCGACCCACCACTCACACCGTCTACAATTTAGCTCCTACGCGAACGCGCCGAATACGCTTTACTGCCCACTGACCGACCGCCTCGACAAACCTCCTCCTCATCCCCCTCCAAGATTGCTCGTCGCGTGCTCCCTTCTATCGTCAAACTCTTTCCGATGCGATGGATTGCACCAGCCGACGCGACGCGACGTTGTCCAACAAATTCCACGCTCCACATTCGTTCGCGGAAGTGGTAAGTACAAAGAACCGGGATGAATCTCGAGATTTTGCAGAGAAGGGAACGAGCGAGAGAAAAATAAAAGTAAAGAGGTACAAGTACCAATCAGACGTGTTGCCAATTCTTTTTACTTTGCTTTCGTTTTGCTTCTACCTTCGACGTATAGGCCGTAGGCTGTACACGGCTGACATCCCTCGACTTGCTCGATTTAGCTAGCCGATTACGTCGCTCGGCTAACTAGCCGACTCGATCGCCGATATCTCGGTTCGTTCGAATCGGTCGTCCAACGAAAGAAGAGAGAACGCGATTGCTCACGGAAGAATAAGCGTAACGATAAGAAATCCTACCAAGATGATGGACAAATATTTGATGGGCAAAGATTAAGAGTAATTGAAACGTGGAACAAAATCAAATCGTTTGACCAAATCGACCGGTATGAGACACGCCAATGGTTACGCTATGGGAACTGCCGTTTGCGTACCTGTATGCGTACACCTGGAAACAAACGTGAACAGGAATGATAAATGGCGGTTGACAGGGCATCGGTGTCTGCGTTTAATTAACGCAGCATCGGCTACATCGCTACCAGAGGAATCAACCACGAGAACGCCTGGCATCGATGTTGCCGCAAACCCCCTACGTTTCCTGTCCTTCCAACAAATTTCTCCTTTACAAAATTTACATGCTTACATGTCAGAAACGTTTAAAGCTTTCGTATTTAACGTCGAATCTATCGATTCCTTTGATTTCTCCCGTTTGCGGTAAATACCCCCCCCCCCCCCCCCCCCCTTAACTTACAATTAGTCGCTTAACCCTTTGCACTCGAGTGGCGCCTCTGAGGCGACCTATTTAATTTGCTAGAGTATTTTGAAATATGAAATTTAAGCTTTATTTCTATTAAAATATAGGAAATTAACGAACGAAATAAAGATAAATAAATCCATTGGCATTTGCAACTCTTTTCTTTTAAAATGATGTGTTTGATTTTCGGAAGTTTCGCTGGAAAAGCGAACTAGATCTGTACGTATCGAAAAATGCCTCGACCGCAAAGAGTTAATAGTCAGAAAAAAAAATATACAACTTATAAATACGTAAAACTAATCCCTCTATTAGCACCTTGACTGCCACGCTAAAAGCGTTGAAAACTTGCTCGGACTAATTTTACCTATTATTATTACAATTCTTCGTAATTTCTATTATTCAGAATTTCGAGTACCTAATACGACGATTTCTAATTAAGTTATTGAAAAAGGATATTAATAATGCAAGCGACAAATTTGTTAATTTCGACAAGGAAGGTGGACGTGAACTTCAACGAGTTCTTTCGCACTCACATGATGTCGTGTACATTGTACATACATAGTACACATTTGTGTGAGTATTTATCACGAGTCGGAGTATTAAAGGTTAGGATGAAAGACGAAAAAGTCGATGAGAGGAAGACAGAGAGTAGACACCGACTAGAAGTAGATCGGAAAAACAGTCTGACTGAGACGAAGGATATCGTTAGGAGAATCGATTGCAAGTTGTCCGCGATGCGTCGCGTCGCGTCGCGTCGTCTCTCGGCTTGTGGCTGGCAGCCACTATTCGATGTGTCGTTGCTCGAAGCGTGCAAGTATACGGCGTGGTTAGAGATGTGCGATGGTGTTGGTGGTGGTACTGGCGCTGCTGGTAGGTCGGTGCGAGAGTGATTCTGTATATAGGATGCGACAGTGCGGCGCCAACCTCTCGCATACTAAGCCAGTTTCCTCTTCTGCTCTTTTGCCGCGATGCGCGAGGACGATACCAACATACATATACAGGGTGTTTAAGAACTAAGAACAGGCCAATCGTTTCGTGGCTACGACAAAAAGAAAACATGCTTCTTTTCGAACTAAAACGCATTGCGTTTCTTCCGATCATATATGTATCGATGCTGAAATATATTTTTTAACTATTTTCATACTTTTCCATGCTACAGGCTGGTTATTACCTAAAAGAAGAGATGGATATTTAACTTGGCAGGCTCAAATCTGATATGAAAGCTTTCTCCCAGAAAACAAGTATTTACTTATTTACACATATGTAATTTGATTAGCAATCGATTATTGTGTTTCCCGCTTCAAAAAATTATATTTCATTTCTAGCGAATAGATGCCGTTTACTTTCATCGACAAACACTGATAAAAACTAATACCTTGTTCGTTGATTTTCATTGAAAAAAAAAAATATAAAGTCAACCGCTAATTGTATTATAATTTAAACATCCTCGCGCCATAACGTCAAACTCGTCGTATACATATTTGTGCTTTTACGCGTCGTATTCGATGTAACAAATTGGATTTTTTTACAAAAATCTTTCAGATTTTAAACACAGAAAATCGTTTTTGTTAAACTTCGAATATTAAACTAACACGATCATATTTACTACGAACCGATTAATTATACATTCGCGATCCAACGTCGACAAAATGATTCATTTTCATTTAAAAGAACTTTTATTATAAATACGTACAAAGGATATATTGATGATGTGTAAATAAATGATATCGAAGAATACCTGCAAATGTTTCGATACGACTTTTAACTTTAAAGTTATCTACCGTCGATAACCGAAACTATACGCCTCGACTTAATTGCTTCCGCTATCTAGCGGCAGATTTCAAAATTAAATTTTCAATAGCACCAAAAAAAAAATGTTTGTCGCGTCGTGTGTGTTTGATTGAAATCAAAACATTTGAAATCACGAGCAGTTGTGTCTTCTATAAAAGGTAACAATACCTCATGCATTACGTGTATTACAAGGATTACTATCGAAATATCTAATCAATTATAAAATCTTCCCACCGACGATTGTTAAAAGACGGATGCTTTTCTCAAACTACAGATTATATTGATTGTACTGTACGTTTCGAGTGTTCCGTCTAAAAATAAGAAGATATCGAGGATTAAAATAGATCACACGAAATGGGTAAATACCAATATGACTTGCAGTACGTATTATAGTTATTTTGTTGGTTACCTTTAATCTAACCTAACTTCTTTTTTTTTATCAAAATAGGTTTACTACGAAATAATAAATCTACTTTGTCTCAGAAAAGTTTCTCACAATCGAACAGGAGCACACGTAGCGGCAATGTTATCAGCCTTTCTCAACCTGTCCCAAGCACGAGCAGGAACATATCTTTCAGTTACCAGTTGGAAGAGTCTTCTAACCGGATGATTTCCGAGGAACATGACGAACTTGTTAACAGCTTATTAAAATACCTTCTCGTGTTAGATAAGAGCAAGCAAGTTGTCAGTAAGACTCATTTGATTAAACATGTTTTTGGTACTCGAGGAAAACTCTTTCAACAGATAATGGCCAAAGCGAAAACTATTTTGTCAAAGGTACAAACATAATGTCGTTGCTATTTAATGATATCAATATTTTGGTTATATACACGATACGGACATAGACGCATTTACGTGTCCACAGGTTTTTGGATATCGGTTGATAGAATTGCAGGGTAACAAGTATATACTAGCAAACGAAATACAGAATGACCTACCGCATATTCGTCCTACCGGAATGGAAGGCAGCCAACAAGTATTGTTGTTCCTGGTGCTCACGCATATCTTCATGTGCCAGGAATCTTGTTCCGAAGGTAAAAACAATATTGAATTCGTTTAATTTAATTGTTTTGTTTATAACACGGGTAGGAATAAATAATAAATAACCAGAAAAAAGTGTATTACGACATACATTTCAGAATCACTGTGGAATTTCCTTACAAATCTGGAAATTCCATGCGCCGATAATCATCATCACAGTTATTTTGGCAATGTTAAGCACTTGGTAACCGAGGTAAGAATAGCGAAAGGAAGAGAAACGAAGGTGGAAAATGATAAACTAAGCATTGTTGTGTTTATTCAGGTGTTTGTCACTCAGAAATATCTGGAGAAATTACTTACTAATACAAACGATTCGACGCTGGTCGAATATAAATGGGGACCTCGGGCCGAGTACGAATTTTCTCGCCGTGCTGCTTTAGAATTCGTATCTCAGGTAATTCCAAGCTCTCGGACCAATTCTATATACTTTCCGTCGCTAAACGATAACGCGAACAATGCTTTTCTTGCAGATATATTGCGGACGTCCGGTGAAAAGTTGGCCATTACAATTTAAAACCTTACAGGCCCGAGAAAAGGCCAATAAATCCCATTGACTCCGTTACCGTTCGGCAAGCGAAAACGTTACAAATCGTTACATCCTAACGAATAATTTTATAACAAATACCTCTTCCAGATGTAAAAGGTACAATGAATCCTGTATCGTTAAATAGACTCAGAACTCGTAACAAGAATTCATGAGAAAATATCGTAGTTCCTATATGTATATTATTGACAATAGAATGGTTTTCGAAACGAGACAATAACTTGCGTGGAACGCAATCGGTCGCGCTTCTTCCATCGAGTTAATCGTTTCGTCAAATTTTGTTCAAACGTCCCTGAGAGCAGCCGTACAAACTGCGAAGCGAGATTAAAGCTCGCAACTCGGTCTTCGAGTTCAGCAGGAGGGTCAGGAAGAATCTGAAACGTTCGGTTGCCCTAGTTTTTCGTTAAATCTAATCGGATTCATATTTCCTTATTTCCAACGTTACGTTGCACAACGAGATAACACCGCGAACAAGAACAATTGATCGAAACAACCGTGTAAAAGATTAACGATATCCAATCATTGCGAACTTACTATCGACCTGTACTTAATATTCAGAGTGGAATATTCAGAATTGGGTTAACGAGAATTTAGGAAGAGAAGAAAAATCCATAATGAGACAGAAAATTTCGAATTTTGTTTATTTTTCACCGGGGGGGGGGGGGGGGGGGGGGGTTATCGTATCACTCGCTAAAATTACATAATCGTGGATAAGTCGTGAAATTGTTGCTCGCTGAGTAAATTAATTTTTCGAATGATTGAAAAATTAACCAACGACGCGCGGTATTGTCAAAAGAATCCGTAAAAGATCATAAAAAAGGGAGAGGATATCGCGAAACGCGTCGAAAAGCGTAGGGTTCCGTTTCCGCGGTTAACTAGCATCAGGATCGCGCGCAGCCACGAATCGAGCGAAAGGTATCAGGCTCGGGGGGCAGCGAATCTGTGTCAGGCTGGGTGGCCGTAAAACAGCGCGAGTCGCGAACCGCCAGTGCTCGACCGTCCTCTTTGGTAGGTGGTTAAGAGCGGCGTGCGCGGTTCGCGGTTCGCACTGCCGCACTACCTAACCGCCGCGAATAATTCGAACACGATTTAATCCACCTACCATTCTTTCTCTTCTTTCGTTAGTACGGCCTATTGTTCAAATAATACCGTCACACACCAATCACTTCGGGACCAGTATAGCTGAATTTCGTATTACATCTCAGTGCCAAACGGACTATCTCGAACGACAATACCGATCAACGATGAATACGGCGAGGACAACGACCGCGCGATACAACGATTAGACGAAAGCGGGCAGAAGATATCGCGGAACAACGAAACGACTACTCCCCCCGTTTCGTGAAGTATAAAATGCTTAAATGATCGTTGGACGGTCGTACAGAAACAACGGGAACGATTGTTCATCGTTTTGACAGCACGCGTTCGAGCGAATAACCGCGTTCGCTTCGTACAACCAGATTTCAGATGTTCCAAAACAGCAGCAGCAGCAACAGCAGCAAATCCAAGTTTAGTTGGTAAACGACCGCGTACGTCTGCTAGATACGTTGGATTACGAATGGATGAACCGAAGTACGCGAAGATGCATCCGGTACCACTCGATCGTCGATAGAAAACACGAGATAATAAAGGGCAGTAAAGAAAAGAGGAAAGCGTGTGATAATCGTGTTCGAAGTAACAACTACTCGACAAAATGTTCAATCTGTATCAGAACTTGAACAAAAGGGACGACGATCACAAGGAATCGGACGTCACCGGACACGACAGATTTTGGCAGGAACGGCCTAGAACCCGTCGGAAACGACGTGCGGTTAATCGAAGAACTCAAAGCGCCATCGAACTCGATTCAGAGGCGATCGTCTCGGCACGAGGAGCCCTTCGTCGGGGAAGAAGCGCGAGCATCGAGGACGAAGACAGCGACGAGGAAAAGAGTTATCAATTGACCAATAAAATCGACAATCTAGCGAAAATATTATTTAGTCGCGTGTCCGCTGCGCGGGGTTGCAAGGAATCAGACGTCAGGTAACGTCGTCTTCGATTATGAACATAAATAGCATTTCCCTGTTTCCTGTGTTTCTTGTCTTGTTTAATTACCGTAGAGCAGTCGCCAACAGCTTTGTTGTACAATTACCTGAACATTCCTATTCCAGAAAAACTGATTTTCAATCATCTTTTCGTGAAAAAAAAAAGAAAGTAAAACGAAACTGTTATAAAATTGAACGATTTTTTTCTTTTTTTCTTATACAATTCTGTCACCAAGAAATCACCACCGACACTATTATTTTTGTACAGAATGAATCATTTTTCTATGATATTCACCCCTTTCTATTGTACCAATTTTCAAGTATTTAACTTCCCATTATAAAATAGGTAGCAGGTCCTTGTGCGAATACAAGCTACAATAATTTACATGTATCGTTGAAATATCAATTTTACTAGCTTACAGTTAGTTTTGTCATTAGAAAATACTGAAACAGAAAAGTGCTCGTAACTCGAAAGATCTTAGGTGTTATGAAACAGCCTGTACGCGCGACCTGTGCGACACGAACGACCGATAATAATTAGACAAATTGATCGTACCTGACGACACAACTATGAAACAACGTGCCGTTGCTACTACACACGTCAGATTTCTCCTTTGTTCGTTTAACCATTGTTCGAGCACAAAGGTGTCGTTCCTTCGTTTTACTCTTTCCGTACAGTTATCGCTTCTAAAATTTTATTTGTAAGCCGTCGTCTATCGATCGCCCTCGAGCATTCTCGACTCGGAATTGCACGGTTCGGGTTCGTGGTGCAAAATACACGGACGAAACGATTTGTACCGCGTTTTATGCGTGCAAAGTCGTGTCAATTTAACACGTTCCTTCGTAAAATAATTATTGAGCCCACTAGGGACTTTGGTGGAACTATTTATGCTATGTTCTATTCACGCCAAACAGTTTTCTACGAATTTTCTGTCATGAATTTTTACTCCTTCTTTCCGTTTCCTTTAACTCAATACTCACGGTGTCTCGATACTTACTATAATCGAAGTACTTATTTATCTTAATAGCTATTTGTATACACTTTGGTTTGCAACAGAAACATAATAGATTACCGCCGTTCCTCTCCAAAACGATCGTTCGAATCAACGGTTTTCGTTTGAAACGACACGCGAAACAAAGTCTCGACAGAATGTTGATACACGATTTCCCAGTACCGGCTTGTCGATGGAAACGTTGAACGTCGATCGCGACACACCCGATCACCGTGAAACTTGGCCGCAAAATGTCCGAATCGGAACGAAACGAATACCACCAGCATTGCCACGCAGGTGATACTTTTTCAAATTGCACCTCTTTCTTTCTTTCTGTTTCTTTTCTTTCATTTTGGAACGACTCGATTTTATCGAGTTCCTTCGAGCTTTCGCTCGTATCCAAAATGTCCAACTCATCGTCGAACGAAGAAATTTATCGTGTTACGCTGAAAACTAAATGAAAGAAAAGACGCGAAGAGTGTCTGAAACGAAAGAAACTTATTCGTGGAAATTGAAAATATCGGTATTATTGGATGAAACCTTTGCATTCGTAGAGAGGGATGGCCGCTCGATGGTAATAGTAACGTTAACGCAACTGATCCCGTTTGTAGTCGTTGCTGGACGAACTTAATCCCTTATTGGCATCGCTCGAGATATCGTTCGACAGCCTGTGAAATAATTCTTAAACGGAACGATGATTTTCCAAACGATTCTACTATCGAAGATAGGTAAATCTTTTATTTTACTTTCTCTTATCTCTCGTTCCCTCCGTGTCTTCTCCCCATTGCTACGCAATCCTACCCGTAGATAGTTCATTGACCACGTTTCTTCGATCCGCGCGTCCAAGTAATTTCATTATCGAAATTTGCCAGTGTTAATCATTTCGTTATCAACGGTGACTGATAATCACCGAATAAGATGAAATAATGAAATCTAAACAAGTGTAGTGTTTTTTAATTGAACATTACCGTAACGAAAGGATTCAAGTTCTTGATTTTTCTTTTGCAAACGATCATTGGATAATAAAAGAAGACAAGAAAGTAAAAAAGAAAAAAGAGAAAACTCTACATAGGTATTTGCGAGGGAATCGGATTAATGCGGATTTTCCGTGTGTCCGTAAATAGAAATGGAAGGCACAATTACACGGCGTTGGGTCATGGACCATCGGTTTGCGAGGACGTTGGCGAATACATGGAAATGGAGAAAAGATCTAGGGATCGTGCCTTATCAGTCTGCCAGACTTATATTCGAAGAACGCCACGCTACAGCTTGGTCAAGCAGCTGAATAATCTCGGTAAGCACGATCCTATCGGTACACGGCACACCACCCTCTACAACATGTTCGGAAACTAATATCTTACCATCGAATTGACATCTTTTCTTTTTAAATTGACGCATTCTTCGCGTTGATTCTTCGTTGAGAATTCAGTTTGCTAACAATAGATTACCAAAAGAATATTATATTCGAAAGTTTCAATTTCTGTACACTGCAAAATGACAAACTCTCAACGTGTTTCCTTTGAAAAGTTACAAACATCACCGTTCAGCTCCTTTTTGTCCTGTTCCAGGTTCTAGAATGGACAAGCACTGGTTCACGGTGAGAGACACTTCTCTGAAGACCGATCGACTAATCACCTTAGCCCCGCTAAGCAGAAATTGCTCGTTGAGCATCTCTCCTTTGACCAAGAATATTTTGAACGACCTGTTCTTAGCCTTGCAACATCCGTACATATGTCCTATATTCGATATCGATTTTCTCGAGTTCGAGAGTCAAAATTACGTGATAGCGGTGCAGCCCATCAGTCAAGGTAGCTTGAAGGATTTAATCTACGGGGTGAGTAAGTTACGCTAGCGGTGATCTGGAAATTTTGAAAAAAAAAAAAAAAGTACAAATCGTTTCTCGTCAGATCGAAAGAACCGGTTGGAACGAAGACTGGAGCCAAAAGTACGCTTCTCGCGGCAAAGGATTACCTCTGCCTCAGGTGCAACAAATGGGACGTCAAGTGCTCGAAGCGTTGATTTTTTTGAAAGAAAGAGGATTTCCAACCGTGACCCATTTACATTCCGGCAACGTCCTCGTACAAAACGGTGTCGCGCGGCTCGCAGGCCTCGAGAACACGCTTCTCGGCTTCACCAGTCGAATACACCCTGTTATTACTTCTCGTATCTCGCAAACGATCTCCATCGACATCATATGTTTCGGTAAGATCTTCGGACAGTCTCTTCTGTCCTTACAGCAAATTAATATTAACGCGATCACTACTTCTAACTAACAACAACAACAACAAAAATAATACATACGATATATACTTTTTAGGTCATATGCTGTTCGAAATGTGCGCTGGTTACGAGCTGCCATCGTTTAAACCAAATTCCGTGCATCTTTCGGATCTTGAAATGTATCCACAAGTATAAATCTTTCTCTCTTACACTTTCCCTTTTGTTTATTCGCTTTGCTTAATTGCTTGGCTCCATTGGCTCGTTTGCTTTCCGTTTCTTTCTTAATCGTATCATTGCGTTGCTTGATTCGCATTTCCATGGGCTCGTAAAAAGATCAAATAAAAGATAAAATGTCCAACTACTTACCATCAACTATTATTATAGTTGGTTTCGGTTCTATTTTATTTGTATTTAGCACTGTTGTTTGGCGGGGGGGGGGGGGGGAGACTATTAAGACTAACGAAGCGTAGAAAACAATTCTATAACTCATAGGCAAATTGTTAAGATCGTTGATAGATAAACGAGCCCGTGAGAATAACTAAAATTCATTCTGTTGACGAAATTCATTAAGACTTCAAACTCGTAACAGGTCATCGAATTACTGAAATTCATATTCAGTGAACCATCTAACCGTCATAAAACCATCGAAGAACTTCTCGTTCACGACTTATTCAGAAACATCGATCTTCGCGAAATGCGAAGCGCTCCAGTCACAGTGAGTATACAATTTCTTTTTTCGTTATTTCTTTCTTTCTTTCTTTCTTTCTTTCTTTCTTTCTTTCTTCATTTTTCGATTAGTAATTTTTGTTTTAACAAGCCATCATCTTGAATTACATCCTTGACTTTTCCTCGTAGATATTTCGTCCAACATTAACACCGCCTATCGTGAACTTACTCGACGGTATTAAACGACAGAACGCTAACAAGAGGTAATCGCTATCGTAACATCATAAATCGAGAATAAAAATAAGTCTGTTTTCTGTACTTTCCTTTTTTTTCTCCCCATACTTTTTTTTTTTTTTTTTTTTTGCTAAACATTCGTTTTGCATGCACGAACAGGCAGAGGTCGCGCTCTATAAACGATGTCTATTTAACGGGCAGATTTTGGTAATGACACGAAAAGATTCGTTCGATCTATCGACGTTTCCTAAAATCGCATTTCGTATTTCGTTCACAGAATCACACGTTTGGATAGCGGCGGCGATATCGACGCATCGGCTCTGCACAGACCGCATACAGTTTGCAAGAATTCTCTACTCGACGAAATATACAACGAGCTTTCAAACACGGCTGTATAAGAAAATTGTGGGAACAAAGTTTATCTCTGATCGCGATTTTACCCTTAGAAGATTCACACGTATCTTTATTCGAGTGCCAAAACGAATCGTTCAATCTTTATTCTTAGCAATCGTGTATATCTATCTATAATTGATTTATTAAAAAAGAAAGTGACAATAAAAAAAAAATTTGAAAAACAAACGACCAAATTTATACACGTATGTGTGTGGTGTGTGTGTGTGTATATATATATATATATATGTATATATCGTACAAGTCCAAATAATTTTATTTATTTAAAGTATCAAAAGACAGTCAAAACATCCAAGACATCTATATCGGCGAAAAAATTAACGCTTCACACCAGTCGGAAATTTATTTCTTCCACCGTCGAATTCGTACCACGTATTTTCACGATATTTTCGTCATTACTTATCAACTTTTTGGAAACAATTCAATGGAAACAATATAAAACGATAGAAAAGAAAACTCTGACGATGTACATTCGATTGCCCTCGGTTCAAAAGCAAACATAGAAAGCTTTCCGCTACTCACCCGAGACTCACTCTGTATTTCTTACAAAACTTCTTTCCCTTAAACTCGACGCTTTCTCTTAAACGAAGGAAGTCCAGCTTACGCGCGACTGTACATCATGAAACATGCAAGTGGATGTGATCCGTTTGATTGTGCACAAACAATGTAATAGTATAATAATACTCTCGAGTCTCTCTGTCTCTATCTGTCTTGAGAAATAACATTTTGATGTAATATTTGGATTATCAAACATTTAATCAACTACAAATGAAATAAACGCATCATACGATGATGACCTAATACAAAATTTTTCTTTTTCACAAAACAAAAAAAAGGGGGGGGGGGGGGGAAGAAGAAAAATGAACGAGTTTAGTACCTGTCTTCAAAACGAATTCTCTGTCAAAAATAATCTCAACTTGTTTTACATTGAGCATACCGTTAATAATGATAACGAACGCAAAAAAATCGCAACGCATCACAGAATCCACTGTAAAAAAAAACTTGACTTTTGTACAACTCTACGCGTAACATATATTCGAAGAAACACAAGCACCAACAGTTACTTCTAAGAAATATCAAACTTAAATAATGCGATGCTCCTTCGATCGACTGTAAAAATGTACACAGAATGCAACGATCATACGGCTGTATGTAAGCGGACTTTATAATTTGTAGTAAAAATAGGTATATTATTGCTTCTCAATGATCATTCTCAATTTTAACATACAAATTTCCTTCAAACGTTTATCCGACATTAATTGGAATCATTGGTTTCGCACAAAAACACACACCTGTGTGTGTATAATACGTACGTGCGCGTGTTTCGTTAGAAAATTTCAGTATCAAATAATTTAATCGATTATCTCTTACACTTTATGATGCGCCAGCTTCCAGTTCGCTCGCTGGCGTGTCTGGTTCTTCGTCGTTGTAAATGTTTTCCGCCATTTGCCACACCTGCATTATATTATCCTCCGATACCGAACATATGACCCAGGGTTCGTTCGGATTCCACGAAAAATCACTGATTTTCGCGGTATGGCCACCATGTATAAACTATAATAGGTAATATTTCACTTATTCGCCACATATCCCAATTATTAGAATGGAAAAATATTTAATTGAATTAAGATTAAATACCAGTAATTCGGGTGGACCATCTTCAGCATCCTCGCTCGACTGTTCCTCGCCAATTTTACTAAGATCCCATACGTGTAAACGTCTATCCGTACCACTGCTGGCCAATATCGTTTCGTTATGTGGCGACCACTGCACTTGAAAGATCTCGTCTTTATGAGATTCGAACGAATGTAATTTTAACTTCAGATTCCTTAAATCCCAGAGCGCGACTGTTTTGTCAGCGCTGCCAGTTGCGAGAATAAACTCCGAATATGGATTGAAACTTAAACAATTCACTTCGGCAGTGTGGGCATCGACTGTATGGCTAGGTTTGCTCGTATTGTTGCATCTACGAATCACGATTATTCATTTATCATCGACACTTTACTACTTACTTTTATCCATATCGGCCAACGGTAACATGCAACTACCTCGTATCCCAAATCATTAATTTCTGATCATCCGCCACTGATCCGAATAAAGATTCGTGCAGTAGATGCCAGGCTACATCTTCGACAACAGCAGTATGTCCTGTAAAGATTGTTTTTGCATCTATAACACGATTCTCCTTGGGCGGCGCATTAATATCCCACAAACAGATTGTATGATCATCGGACGCGCTCAGCAAATATCCATTAAGATTTGGATTCCACGACAGACCGTAACCTTCTTTTTGATGTCCCCTCAACCTATAATGGGACGTATCAAGATATCAGCGTTGGAATATCGATTTTTGAAAAAATCATTTTTACTTTATATACCTTAAGTCAGGCTGACATTCGCCGTTTGGATCAGGTTTACTTGGGTGTTTCGTATAATCGAATACAAGGACATCGCTAGACGGTGTTTTAGTTGCGATTACACAAGGATTCTGAGGCATGTATCTCGCTCTGTTCACTTCACCCTCGTGATTTATTTTTATTTCAATTTCTATCTTTCCGCTAACCGAGCCAAATCCTCCAAATTCCCCTTTCTCGTTGTCATAGTGAGACGCGTCGAACTGAGCATCTTCGTTCGGCAACTGAACACTGGCGATAAGTAAATGATTCTGTTCGTCCGAAGTATGAGTACCTAAAATAAGTCGATGTACAGAATAATCTTTTCCCTCTGGCCTAGTTACATCCGGTAACCATTGGGCGGTTAAAGACGGCCATTCCAAAGCATGCGTCATCACAAGATCGTACAAGAATGGAGTGTTTTTCTTCCATATTTTGTATTCTTCGTTGATAACTCTTTCTTCCACGGCATCGTCGAAAGTTTCTGCAACGAGATGTTATTTATGAAATAAGAGAGACAAGACATCTTAAAATCACCAAATTACCATATTTTTAAATAGTTAAGAAGAGGAAACATTTAATATTTACAGTAAAGTTTCATTGGTATATTTTTAATAGCATAAACAAAATACAAGAATATTATAAAATGAACATAAAAAACATAAAAAACATAAAAATGAAAAAATCAATATTTAAGTGAAGTATTTTATCTTTTTTTACACGAATATAACCTGCCGGTATTTTTCGCGGTCTTTTTATTCGCAATATAAATATATTTCTCGATAGAAATTAAACGTGTGAAACAACGTAAAATAATGATCCCTGCTTTCAATGGAAACAAATTTCTTACAATTTTCTCGTAAAAAACAATCCTATTTACTCTAAGACGGAAAGCGTCTTTCCGATGAAGTACCTATCGTCTTAATTGTATGAACGGTTAAGAAAAAATAACACCAATATAAAGTTTCAAGGTTTATTCTTACCACCGTCTTTATCCCCCATTGTTATCTTTTGTTAAATCTTTAATACAACCCGTAAAAGACCGATTGAAAATTTAACCCGCCAAAAGTCGCGAAGCCCAGCCGGATTTCATTAAAAATGCAAACGTATTTACTAGAGGTGCCTTGAGCACATGCCGTCTTTCCATCGCGCGACTATCAGTCATGATCACATGATTTTAATGCGATACATAGCTTAATTTATATTGAATATTGAAATTACATATTTGATTTAAAAAATTATGTAAAATGATTCAAGTCTCTTTCATGAATTTTCTATTATTCATCATTTTTGTAAAATCATATTTGCAGGCATTACCCGACAATTGACAATACTACTGGAACGTTAATTCGACGAGACAAGTAAAATTTTAGAACGCGGCTATTATTATAAGATATACACATGGGTTTATAGATAATAGAATTACAGTCGTTTTTTATTCGTACATAAAATTAATACATAACTTCTTAGTCTATTAAAAACGTTTGAAGATTCACTGTCATAATTATTTAAAAAAAAAAAGAAAGAAAGAAAGAAAAAAGAATCGGAAAAAAAAGGAAAATCGGTGGTAAAAGTCGTCAAAGTTTAGAGTTTACTAAATACTTGCCAACAATATTTATTTACCATTGCCGATGTAAACATGAATTCTGCAAATATATTGTTGACAATTTGATATATCATCGATTATCTAAGTTTGAAACTTTACTCTGGAATCGTATATTCTTGTGTGCATATTATTAAAAATAAGTATAGATTTTACTTTTGACAAATTACCAAATCAAACAGAATGAGCAGCATGGAAGATATTAACGCTAAGAGGGATGCCAGAAGAAAACGAATTTTAGAAAATTCCGAAAAACGTCTATTAAAAATCACTGGTAGAAACAGTGATATCGTATCAGAAGGTGAATGTAATTTTCTTATTTAAATGGTTAAATGTAAAATAATTTTCAGAATAAATGTATTATTTTTCCTTCTTTAATCTTTAGTATTTATTATTTAATTGAAGTCAATTATTTTATTTATAGCGCATTCTATGCATTCAGATATATCTAGTCAAACGTTTACCTCTACAGACATAGAAGACAAAACGTTACATCTTGGTATAAATGGTAAAATATCAGGTAACGCATTCATACATTCAAATACAGTTTCTTATACACGATACAGAATAAAAATAATAATATATGGATTAAAGGTGAAGGTACAGACAATACTTCTATCCGGACAAAACAAATACCACACGTATTATTAACAAATCGTGTAAATTATGTGTTTTTGGCCATCATTGTTAACATGCTACTGGTATTTCAATTGGATCATCTATTTGGAAAGGTAATTACATTTTATAGCAAGATTATTACAATATCAGTGTAATCAATTCAAATGTGATAATCAGGAAATTTTTCAGACAATCACTATACCTTACTTTCCAATTATGTTAGGACGTCTGTACAACTATAAAAATATACAAGAAACGCAGGGCAATAGTTTATTGTACCCTGCATTAATTTTATGTAATATTAAACCTGAATTAACCTATCAACTTAAAAGATTTGTAACAATATTCTATATTATAGTGGAAGATTTAGCTTTATATATTTTCAGTTTTACCCTTATACATTATGGACTTTTATATTGTTTGCGTAATACAGATACTTTAACCGATTCAAACACATGAATGATATCATTGCATGTGAAATATAAATAAATAATTGATTCTTTCATTCGTATTATTCTGTTCAAATTTTTGTAAACAATAAAATAATTGCAGCTAGATTTATAATAAGTTCTTACAGTCTACATTATTTAATAAATTATAGTATAATTACAAGAAAAAATTAATTGTATAAATATTGAATACAGCTCATTAGCTATTATTACACTTTTTAGTATTTTACAAAACTAATCTAGTCCTTTTAATATATCATTTATTCAAACCGAATTATTTGTTAATCTAAATTCACTATTAGTTACTGGTATAATTTTATATAAATTATAGAATATTAAACAAGTACAATGAAATCAGATTTAAACGAATAAAAGCAAAAGGTGGACGAAAACCAATCTGTTCTAAGAAACGGGCTAAAGCTTTAACTTGAATCTTATTTCCTGATATGACTATTAAAATTTCGCATACTAACGAATGTATTCTCTTTTTTGGTAATATCTTTCATATTCGTTGTAATCGGTCAATTCCAAATATGCTATACGCGTATACGAATAAAATATGGTATATATTTTTACGAATATATTTGTAAATATGTATATACGAATCATACATTTTGTATAAATATGTAACAATAAAGTAACTGAATTATGAGAAATAGGATATAAAATACCATGATAACAGATGTAAAAAAGGTATAATAAATAATAATATGCATGTTTCTTTTCCATTCTTTTTTTTTTTCTTCATATAATTTGACTTGCAGTAATAAATTTTTTAGAATCTCTTCGTATGCATGTTTCATAGAATGCTTTAAAATATCTTACGTTCGATGGATGATAAAGTAACAATCACAAAATATACACACATTTGTCTAGTCACAAAGATCAAAACTCCTTTGTACTTGTTTATAAAATATCTTATACTATTTAGTATTGTGTATGAGTGAATTGCTATGGTACAAAACAAAAAATTATGATCCAATAATCTAATTTTTATTTTTGTTATTGTTTGATGTGTTTAGATTTTGTTAAAGCGTCGCGTCTTACAATATCGCGATGACCTAAGTTTATCATTTTCATTTCCCATTCCTCTAAATCTTTCTTATAATGCGTTAACATATCTGTAGACTGTACAATATACGGTTGCTTTTCTGCATCCGACATTTTCTTCCAATTTGTTGACACTGATTGCAGCCAAACCTTGATAAAAGTTAAAGTATTATTACAATCAATAGGAAACAGTACAAATCAAATTATACCGAATAACAATACAATTGTTCAATTAATCGTTAACATATGAAACAATTCGGCTGATGATAAATAAATTAATCGTACCCGATACGGTAGATTGGGATCTCTTTCACTTTTCTTTGATAACATATACATGAGAAATGCGCTTACTGGTTTTTTCGGTTTTCCAAATGTTTCTTTCCTCTGTAATTAATACACGTTAAATGCGGTCATAAAAAATGAAATAATTTATATTATAAACCAATATATTTACGCGTTTATCAGTTATATCTTTATTATTCAGCTTATGACTTCTCTGTTGTTCTTCCCATAATTGTTTTTGTTCATCAGTCAAAGAATCATTGTATTCTTTTAATTCTTGAACATACGTTTCATAATTTTTGTTGTATTGTTTTCGAAAATCCTCCTTTTCTATAGGATCTAATTCAGCCCATTCCTGTGATGCCTTCTTTACTACATCTGTTAATTTTATGGTAGGGTTCTGTTCAATCAACTTTGATCTGACACGATTTAAGTACAAAAAGAAAGCTGTTAGTGGTTTCTTTGGTCTTGGTGGAAGAGCAGTTTCGTGTATATATTTTAATGCATTTCTCGACGCATTCTGATAAAAATTTAATAAATTCTTCCTAAAACAATGAAAGATTCATTTCAATTTATAAAGTAGCCATATACAGTACTTATTGTTATATTGATCATTATTTTAGTGTATACCGTTTAAGTTAACGGCTAAGATGATTTTACTCGATATTCATTGGAAGTTACTTTATTTGTAAAAAATGCCTACACGAGTAGGAAACACCAAACCTTTATTGAAGTCAAATTTTTTCGTGATATTATTACAAAAGCTTATTCCGAAGTGAAAAAGAGATTTCTAAATTAAACATTACTTTACCTTGCGCATAAAATATTACCAGAATCAATAAAAAATATAAATCTTCCATAACCAGCCATTTTATGGACAATAGCGCTCCCCACAAATATCTTTCAATTTCAATGTTCTGAAGGTAGCAGAAAAACCAAGGAAAACAACGCCGCCGGTATCGATAGATGGAGATATACTTACGTAAATATTATAGAAATAGAATAAAGGCTGGTTCAAACACATCCAGTAATTTTATCAAATGAAGGTCTCCACGTAAATTATAATTCAAAAGTATGAAAAAAAGAAAAAATCTATTAGTATACATATTTTTGTTACAGATTACTGACAAACCATTTTATTAAACATAGAAATTAAAAAATTAAATTTGAAGGATGAATGCAGATTTAGTACTTTAATGATCTAAAGTTTAACAACTTAACTACGTAGTTCAGTTTCACTTGGTTTCACTGGAAATACCCGTAGAATCACGTAGAATAAAATTGATATAACGTACTGTATCTAAAGTCTTATCTGTTTATCAAAGATTATTATCTATTATTTAAAATGGATAGTATCAAGGTATATGTTTTTCTGTTTCATAAATTACAAGAATTTAGCTTTTCTATTCACGTATTTTAAATTATTCTATATCTACCACTTTTCCGAATTATAGCAAACGAGCCATACAGTATCTAATATTTTCATTATTATTTGATATACATGAATCACGTATATGTAAAAATGTTTAAATTCATTCATACTGCTTATATTTTTAGAAATGGGAAAGTATATTGGAGGAGTTACTTCAGTGTTGCGTATGCTTGGAATTACCTAACTCAATGATTTTGCAATGCGAAAGTGGACATCATATTTGTCACTTCTGTAGAAGAAAACTGCAACATTGTCCTATGTGCAAAAAATTTTTCATCGAAACTAGAAATTTGCTCGCTGAGGATTTAATCTCCAGAATGGAGGATATGAAGGTCATATGATTCAAGTATCTTTTAACGAAATTAATTAATATCGGTCAGTATTAAAGTATACAAATATTTCAAAGGTACATGATCTTGTACCATAGAATGACTATCCACCAATTAATTTTGACAATTACTCGTACATTGTGATCACTTGTTAGAACTAAACTCATTTCTTCTTTTTTTTTTTTTTTCACCTTACACTTAAGTTCAATCAAAGCGATAGGTAAATCAATCATTATTCTAATGTGTAAAGAGGAAAATTGCTTACATACTTGTATATCATTGCTTCGTGTCTTAAAGCAATGCGAATGTCACACAAATGGGTAAAACCATTTCTGGTAAATTGTGAAAATGTAATGATACTAAAAGCTATTTTTAATTATGTTTCTTACATTAAATAGTTGGCTATTGGCAAAGAAATGATGGAAAAATTAGAGCAATCGAAATGCGAGCAACAATTTGCCAATACTTCGACACAAACAGACGTTGCCAATAAAACATGTTCTACTACGCAGACAGATAGAATAGCTTGTACAAATAATGAACAAAAGATTAACAATACTCCCAGACAGGTGGTAATGTATCCTTGTCTTGGTTCCTGTACGCTACATTTGTCGTACAGAAAGTTAATGGATCATTTGAAGCAACGTCATAAGGATACATTTTATGAAGTACATATTTTAATCTACACCTTTCTCAAGGTTGCACTTTAATTCAACATACAATAATAATAATAATAATAATGAAATGTTTCAAAATTTCAGGTCACTCAAGATAAAAAAATATTTAGCGAAAACTTTAAGATCGATATTGACAAGTTGCCAAGAAATTATGACTATGCATTTTATATAACTAATATGGGTTTATTTTATGTCAAAATTATGATTCATAATAATGGACAATTAGTAGCTAATCTACAAATGGTAGAGAAGAATGTTGAAACCACAACATTTGAATACCGGATTATGATTGCAAACGAGGAACATTTTATACGTCGTCGTGGACTGGTAATACCATTTAACATTAGAAATTAATTGAAATGTTGTATTAGAATGAATTCATTGAAATTCGTCGATGTTCAGTAAATAATCATGTTGGATTTGAAACAGGTAACATCGTGCCTAATAGATAAAGGAGTTGCCTGTCAGAACAGCGTTTGCATAAGCCAAAAAGAAATGTTAAGAATACTGCAGAAAAAGTTATTTGATTGTACGATAATTATAAAAAAATGTGACCATCCAGTAAGAATATGCGTTGCGAAATCGATTACGTAATTAATTGTAACAGTTTAATTTTGATCGAACAAACAGTATGTGCTTTCAAAGTGTTTAAAGTAATTTTTAATTCCCTTTGTAAAAGCAAATCGATATTTTCATTTTATTTTTAATGAAATGTTTTCTTCTTCTGTAACATTTTATGTATTCTTTGATTATAAAATGCAAATAGACTTATATTTTCATCGTGCACTATGTATGCGTGTCGGTTTTTTTTTTGTTTTTCTTTTTTTATTATTAAAGCATTAGTTATAAACAAAACTTGTACACAATTTTCATAGAATGCCACTGAATGACGTGAAATCATTCTCACAAAATATGTATACGCTTTGAAATCTGCGCGCATTAACACGCGTCTACTAACTTTAATGGTACAATTCGTGCGCGATATCCTTATTACATTGTTTGTTTATTTACTCGTAGTAGGTAAATAGTAATTTTCGTATTGAATTCTGTTCTTTCAGTTTTCACCACGTTCAAATTGATCGGACTATGTTTTTGAAAAATTTGATCGCGCGTTATCCATTTATCCGAATACCTTTGTTTTCTACCGTGCCCGTAATAATGTGTGTAAATAATAAACACCTACGTGTTTATATATAGCGTAATTCATAACGCCTTGGACGTATGTATCATTCACCTTACTTAACGAACATCTAATCGTCTACGAAACCTCTCTCTCTTTACTCGTTGGTTCGTAACAAATTTAACGTTTTCGCCGAACGATCGATGGAATTTATTGTTGTTGTACGTTTTACTAGATGCCCTTGGTAAGCTAAATCCATGAACTCTGGATATATCTCTTTCCAATATATTTCGACATAATACTATATTGCTTTCCTTCAGGTACCTCCTTCCCGTAATGATTTTTGCTGTTCCAGAAGCCGTTCTAACGGCGAAGGGCCTGGTCCGGACCATAAAGATTGTTGACTAAGTCGAGTTTTTGTTTGATCTTGATTCGATGCATTGGAACTTTGCGAACTCGATCCCCACGTGTTGTTGCTACTAAACAACGAATAGGTGTTCCCTGTGCCGACCAACTGATTCGATTTCGCGTCCACCTGCCGACAAATACATATATGTATAAAAGTGTATCTATCTATCTATCTATCATTTACAAGTAACGCATAAAATTGATTTATATCGTGGGCATGAATCAGAATTAATAGATACGCACCTCTAACGGTCTGGAACTTTCTACGCTGCTTGTACTGCCAAAGTGTTTCGTGTGTTGCGAATCCGGCTGATAATTGTTACAAGCCCTCAGCGAAGCTGAAATGATGTTTCCTGTATTAGAAGAACCATCCCATTTGTGATAATTTTCTATAACGGATGCATCTTCGTCGGACAATGGCATACTTCGGCCGGCACAACCACTCCAAGGTGCTGAAAGCTGCGGTTGTTGGGCATCCTTCCACAGATTGAAATTCGTCGCCTCATAATTTTGAAACAACGGATTAAAACTGTTCGCGTTCTGCGATTGATTTTTAGACACGTTCACGTGATTGGGCAGTGTAAATTCCAACATATCCAAGTTTTTATTGTACATCTGCGAGGGCAATTGCTTCTGTGGCATTTGACCAAAAGCATTTTGATTAAAATCATTTTGGTTGAAATTGAATGGTAAATTCGACGTGGTGGCCGAGTTTAACGAATTAATCGGTACACTCGATGCCATCGATGCGGCCTGATAAAGCTTCTTCTGATATGTATTTATTGTCGATAAAGTACAAACGTTCGTGGCGGATGAACTAGTTAATGGAATCTGATTATGTAAGGGTACTGTCCCTGGTCTGAGATTAGCTTTCGTAACATTTTGTTGTTGCATACCCAACGAGTGATTCTGCTGTTGAATGCTCAAGCTATGAGCTTGCTGTTGCGCATTCATACCTTGTTGCAGACCAATGTTTCCAGTTTGTTGGGAATTGATATTTTGCGAAGCATTCGGTACAATGTTTTGCTGAGTCGAAGACGTAATTCCAATTGTTTGATGTAACAACGAATTCTGGGGTATATTTTGTGTTTGTATTCGCTGATGCAAGGATCTGTTCTGGTTAGATGCATGCTGCAAACTTATATTCTGCGACATCGACTGTTGCGCCGGGCTGGCCGCAAAATGTCCTTGAATCGGATAACTCGGCATACCCCCTACATGGTTGGTCATGTAATTTTTCGTAAATTGTGGATTTTGTACGTTAAACGTTGGATTCTGGTAACAAATAGTTCCTACGCATGGAGAAGAAGTAGCAGCGGGTATTGTCGTTAGCATTGGAGAAGTTTGTTGTTCGTTCGGGGCAAGATAATTAATCTGAGATGGCTGAGAAACAACATGTTGTAATTTGGTTGTTTTAGGCTGATTCGGAGGAGCGACGAGTTGATTCTGTACAGCAGCTGCAGCAAAAGGCATCAATGGTAAACGATTTTGAACAGTAATCAACGCGCTCGACGACGCACTCGGAACATTGCTCTGTTTCAACGTTGTTTCCCCTGCAACGACCGGTATACTTTTGTTGCTGTCGACTGACACACCTTTCGTCGGCGATGCCGTGCTCGTTTTCAGCTTTTTCTCATTCTCCTCCTCCACGTTTAACGGTGACACGTTCTTAAACGTAACCTGCTTCTGTTCGGTTTCAGCGCGTCGCATTATCGTTTGCATCGCCACATTTTGCCTTGGTTTTCTAATCGTAGGTAACGTACTGTTCTCAAACGTATTCGATTCCGTGCTGACCACCAACGACGAATCTTTACTTCGTTCTAGCGAACCTTGAGGCTTCAGAATACCAATTTTTTTATCCAAAGTGTGCTCCAACGTATCGATATCGGTGGAACCTTTGCTGCTCGCCGTTTCCGAGAGAACCGGACTAACCGATACGACGGATTGTCTTTCTTTATTTAAACTGAGCTCCTCCAGTTCTTTCATCAATTCGTTACTCAAACCGTTTCCTTCGCTCATCGAACTGAATCGATCATTGCCTTTATCCTCTCCCAATGTAACGGCAATTAACGCGGAATCGTTGATTTTATATTGCGCTAAACAGTGTCCTAAGCGAAGGATGCGAACCGCGCGTAATTTATTGGAAGCCTCGACGTCGTCCTCTAGATCGGTATTCGTAAATTTCAACGATTCGAAACTTTTCTCCAAGGGTAAAAATCCTTGTAGATCACGATCCTCTGGCAGTGGTACTTTAACGTATTGATCGTACGGGAAATCGGTCACGCAATTCTGCAAGGCGTTTAACAACACGCATAAGCTTGGCCAGATCTGAAGTCTCGATGTAAAAGCTGCTTCTTCCAAAACTGTGGGTTTCGTGTGAATCCAATCAAGGCACAGTTTTATAGAGGGCAATGCAAAATACTCAATGATAGAATTCTTTATCGTATAGACAGGTAATAACAAAGCAGACAAGCTGCCTGCTATAAGATCTAGAATGCAATCCCGTGCTATTTTTTCATCCGATGTTAACTGTTCGTGTTTCAATGCATCGTTGTGGCCGACAACAACGTTCGTTGTATGTTCCAAAGCATACAAGTTAATCACGAACATCTGTACGAGCATCCAAGAGCTAAAACTTTCTGTCGCAACCAAGGCTGTTAAGGTTTCGGTTAACAATTTCGCGTAGGTAGACGCGATCTTTAAATCTCCAAGATTATGAATTACGCCATGAAGCTTCAAAAAGACAGCTATGTACTCTTGAGAAGTCAGTTTGGTTTTTCCCTCGATATTTAACGACGTATCGTTTAAAGCGGAAGATAGTGTTTTCGCCAAATTCGTTGTAGCTACAGGAAAAGGATGTTTCACGGCGACAGATCGCGTATAATGAAATACGGTTCCCAATTTGTTACCACGCGACGCTTCGAGCAGAGCCAACTGATTGTATGGTTGTCCGCTGGATGGTGACAAAGACACTGCATGCCTATAGAACAACTCCGCTTGTTTGCTTTCGTTCCTGTAACGAGCGATATCTCCCAAATGAACAAGGCAATATTGGCACGCATAAAAACACGACGATTTGTGAGGCACTGATAATTTCTCGATAGCCTTCCATGGCGATGTACACCCGTATATGTAACCTTTTCTAGAAAATATAGATCGTATCAATTTTATTGACTCATATATATCATATAATGTGAACTTTGTTTAAAACACAGAACGGTATAAAAAGGGGACCGTATTTGATAATCTAACCTACCTACTTACCTTCTGAATGGTAAATCTAAATCAAACGCTGTACAAATTTCTTGCAACAATGTCAGATAGAAACCACTCGCTGCCTCTAAACACCAACTAAGTAAAGCTTGAGATTCTCCGCGTTTAGGATTCTTTCTGTCTTTTGCTTGCGACTGTAAAGTTGCTATGTAGTTTTTAAATCCAAGGTTCCAAAGTTCTTGTTCAACCTTTCTATCCAATGCGTATTCCAAATCCAATATAAGAACTTGTTGATAGATCTTTTGCAACTGCTGCTGACATACCCATGCATCGTTATCGTTTAAAAGGTCTCTGCAACGTTGTACTTTATCCTTTAACGGCTCAGCTTTCCTGAAGACAGGTTAATCAAATGAATTTTTATAACATGTTCTGAAAAATATTTTCCTTAATTTAACAAATTATTTCTTTATTTTGCCTTACTTCAGAGCTTGTACAGCTGCGTTTAGGCCCATATTCTATGTATCTCGAATAGGCGATACAACACGTTTTACCTGCGCAAATAAAAAATTAAAACGCACAATTATTTACTGATGTGATAAACTGGACATTAAAAAACAAAATGAAAATCTCTTTTATACAATACATATAAATACTGTTATATGACAAATATATCATTTTGTTACAGTCTTAGATACCGTAAGAAATATTATATTTTGATTAATTATTCTTCTTCTCAAAACATGTGGACAGAATGAATTCTTTCTGTTTAATACAAAAGATGTCGAATACCGTGATATCGAACTGATTAAATTCATAATCGTATCGATGAATCTGAACGATCACACATATTTTTTTTCGTAAGGAGAATGTCGCTTATACAGATTAATATGAAAAAACCAACCAACCGATTACACGCCAATAAAAACATTGAAAACTGTCAAATTATGATATAACGATACTTTTACAAAAGGTTCGGAATAACATAATTTATTTAATATATAACTGTCGATATCTGTTACAATTGCAATCGAAAAATCTAGGTTAACTATAGCCTAACAATGATAGACAACGAAGGAGATTCGTAAATAATAACACTGATAAAGAATTTTCGAATGAAAAGTTGTGGGTGCAGAAAGTAAATTCTGAAGTATTCCAAAAGTAAAAAAAAACTTACTTTCACATATTTACGTTAAAAAGACACCTAAGATGCACCGCATTACTGATATATGCTTCACGGTAATGAAAAACTGCACCGCCCCCACGTTAAACATTTAAGTTACTTTTGGTTAGAAGCAGTTAGAAGCATACAAACTCTCCATGAGTAAGTACTGTATACTGAATACTGTATTTAATCGAAATCGAGAAAAGCATATTATCACGATGTTTATTAATGAACCATAAATATAAATGTTGAATTATAAGAAAATTTCAAATATTCATATACCATGTATCATAAGGCTATAATCGGTTTGCTATTATGTGACTCGGAATTTCAGGTTACATAGGACTAAAGTCACAGAATATATTTATTGATGTCGCTGCAAAAAATGTTGGTGTTTGTTTTTACCAAAATTTATACACGTTTCCAACGACATTACAATGGAACAAATACGTATCGATTATTTTCGATAGTATGTATATTCTCGTTATGTTACCTACAATATTTTCCGCAACATTTAATAAGTTGACACAAATGGTTCATCAAATGCGTGAATATACAAATTTTACACACGGACCATACCGTGTAAACAATAACATGATTTCACATGACTTCTATTTGCAAACAAAACAGTATTTGTCATGCATTATTTTCTAATTTATAATAACATCAATTTGCTTCAGAGTTCGATTTCTCTTAACGACAGTAAACAAACGGAGATGGAAGCGAAACGAAAAGAAATGATGGCGCGCGGTCTTCCGAAACAGAAACCTTTGAAAGGCGTCAAACAAATTATTGTCGTAGCATCCGGAAAAGGTGGAGTTGGCAAATCTACTGTTGCTGTAAATTTATCAACCGCTTTAAAAATCCTCGAGCCCAAAAAATCTGTCGGTTTACTCGATGCTGATGTGTTCGGGCCATCCGTACCTCTAATGATGAACTTAAAACAGTCCCCTGTAGTTAATAATGCAAATCTTATAGAACCACTTATTAATTATGGTGTGAAGTGGTGAGGAAATGATTTCATGCATTTTACTCACGCTTCAACCAATTTTTCTCAAATCATAGACTTTTCTTTCGCATATAGCATGTCTATGGGCTTTTTAATCAACGATAAATCTCCAGTGATTTGGAGAGGATTAATGGTAATGAGCGCAATTGAGAAATTGTTACGTCAAGTAGCATGGGATCCTTTGGATTATCTTATCATAGATACTCCACCTGGAACAGGAGATACGCATCTTTCGATCGTACAAAATCTTCCAATCACCGGTGCATTATTGGTAACTACGCCTCAAAAGGCAGCTTTAGAAGTAACAACAAGAGGAGCGAATATGTTTAAACGATTGAACATTCCAGTTGTTGGAATTGTAGAAAATATGAGCAACGTCGTATGTCCTAACTGTAACAATAAAATAATACTTTATGGCGACGGAACAAAAATGATTGCTCAAGAACTTGGTATTAAGACTTCCAAATACGTACAACATATATGAACATAGGTGTTGCAACTTGTTATCTTTTGTTTTAGGTGTCCAAATTTTACAAACTATTCCCTTATCAGAAGATATTGTGAAAAGTTGTGATATTGGTAAACCAGTCGTACTGGCTGCACCGCAAAGTGTTCAAGCTTCAACGTATAAAAATTTGGCGGAACAAATCGTTTCGTTTTTAGCTAACCAACCATTAAACGAAGAGTAATTATTTTTAGGGAGTGTTACTTTTCCTATCACAATTTTTCATTTGACAAGAAACCCGTATAAATTAAATACCTTACTCGCTTACATCTTTTATTACTTAAAGAAGACAATGTCGTGAAAATTTACAAAACTCTTTCAAAAATCTGTTTTAATTTTTTTCAAACCATGAGTCATTTATAATCATGATTATCCCCGCTTACCATCATATCTTATCCCCCCCCTCTTAACACGTACCGTTAAGCCTAAACATAAAATACTTGTGCTCATTTTCTGAGTAATTCGTCACGAGCATTACAGCATCGCATGTATGTTACATTTTTTTTCAACTAAATTCAATTGAATTCATCTTTCAACTTGTCCGATTTTCGTAAAAGGATAAATTCGTGAATTTTATTGATTTAATAGATTTTTCTGTCAACGAGTATATTTTAAACGTTCTAGTTATTAATACAAAATGTGTACGAATGTTATTCGCGTTTCAAATTTGCCACTATTTCGGTTACAACAGTTTGATTTTCTCCCTTATTTGGTTTTACAGATTCGTATCCTGAAATGAACGGTAACAATTTTACCAGCATTCATTCTGACGCGAATGCTGAAGTTTATGATATTCCAATGAATGTACTTATTAGACCTATTCCCCCAATAGTAGACGAAAAAAAAGTCGAAAGTTTAGCCGAAACGATAAATAATCCTGAAACAGAATCATTGGTGCCACCAATCGATGTTTTGTGGATTAAAGGAAGCGAAGGTAATGAGATCCTGTTTTTTATTTATTTTTTAAAATTCGAATAAGCAGAGTGTAGTTTCGAAAATTGCACGAAACTATGCTTAATAATATTGTATTATAATTATGTATGCTGTTTCCTTTGTTTCAGGCGGTGATTACTATTACTCTTTTGGTGGATGTCATCGATTTACGGCTCACCAGAAACTCGGGAAGCCATTTATAAAAGCCAAACTAATACGATCCACAATAGAAGATTTAAGATCTTATCTTGGTGGTTCTACACCAGATTTAAAGTAATAATATGTTTTACACGTCAGATCTTTTTATTATAATACACATACTAAACATTTGTAAAATACTGCAGGTTATACATACTCCTTGTATAAGCTGCGTATTTATTTCATACTAACCTTTTGTACATATATGTTCTGAATCATTTGTAACCAGTATAATACTGTGTGTGTGTGTGCATATATTACTTGTAAAATATAATTTACGACTATAACTTCAGGGAACAATTTAACTGTAAATAAAATATGAAAAGTTCTTAATATAGATGTTTTTATATGCATTTATTTGATATACTCTTACTTCAAAGTTATAGTCGTTTGTAATAACTGTTTGTTATTTCTTAAAATCTAAAGCCTCCAAAGTATATGTAAATTTATGATACATATATGTTTGTGCCAATTTATTTGTCAATTTACATCTAAACTGTATCAAATATGCATTATGCGGGTGTGCATTACCGATCCGTTTACATGTGCGAACGTGCATGTTACGTTTTGTATTTCACGAGAAATTTCTGAATAGAAATAAGAAACTTCTTCCTCTTATTCTTCTTCTTCAGTTTTTTGTTGTTTGTTTTACGTTTTTTATTACTTCACTTTTCATCTATTCTAAATCAAATTTAGAAATACTGTCCTATTTCAATATATACGCGGTCGTATCAATATAATTTCTACTACTTTTATCCATATATGTATCTCTTAAATTTCTTTCATGGTAAGTTTTATGATTGGTTTCTTTAATAAAATATGGTTTGTAAGTTTTTGTCGTATCGGCTGTCACTGCATCCGATATATCACTTGTTGGCTCAGTTCGATGTGTACAATTTCTAGATCTATTATTATTTCTCAGATTACTAGGTATAATTGATTGTTGTAAATGCAACAATTGTGTGTTGGTAACCTCACAGTCAATTTGCATCATAGTTATGTCATTAGCAGGCGTGGAAAATGTTTCTGCAAAGAAAATGCGATTCATTTTTATCATTAATCAAGCATCAAAGAATAAACGAAATCTTACCATTCATAGGAAGAGCAGGAAGGACCAACGACATCCTTGGTCTACCTGTGCTGTTTTTGCTCGAAGCTGGTAAAAGTAAATGTTCCCCGCTGAACCAAACTACATAAAAAGTATCATCCCTCCTCCCTAGAGCTTCAAACAGGGAAGCATGTTCTTTTATTATCGGAGAAAATACTTCTACCGCGTTTGATATTGGCGGATCAGCTTTTTTTCTAACTATTTCAGATTTTTTTCTTTGAGACGAATTCCGTTTATGTTTAACTTCTGCTTTCATTGTCCGAGACGAGGATAAAAACTCTCCCAAAAGTTTCGAGTCCAATTTAGCTTTCTTTAGCATACTCCGATTATCTTTATCGGATTTTCCTCCGATCCAACGTCTTAATTCATAGTCCAAACGGATCGATTCACTCTGATTAATATGCATCGGACACATGGGCTGAGGCATCGATGTATTTTTACGAAAACTGTCTTCATCTTTCGTCTGAATTTCATCTCTAGACGTCCAAAGTAGAGTCCTTCCGTGTCTAACATATTTTGTGTTAATAGGAACATCGGCTGGTAGCGTGTCCAATCGATTACTCTGTGAAAGTAAATCTCTGTAACAAACAAACAAACAAAACCGTTCAGTTTAGAATATTTATTTTTTTACACATTATACTTTTTTTAAGGCATCAAACAGTTGTAATAATCTTGATAGTCGAACAATAATTTACCAAAAACTTACCTAAAGCCATTAATATTTAAGGATGCCATAAAAACTATTCCTAAAAGAACAGCAACATTCTTTTTATTTACACTGCGATTCATGTTTTTAAATTTACTGCTAGTACACGTGTCCTCTAATGCTGTGATCCTTTGCTTCAAGTTCGTGTTTTCCTGATAAAAACAATTACAATGATTTATCTACTAACTGGTACACACTGTGATACATGTATAAACAAAAGGAATAATTACCATCTTTAATTGCCTATTCTCTTGTTGCAAATCACTAATTTGTTTTTCCAGCGAAGATATATATTCTTTTTTCTTCTTTCGCGACAGGCAAGCCGATTCTCTATTTTTGATCATTCTCTGCTGTCTTTTCAATGCTTTTATCTCGCATTCTTGTCGCCCGACAAAATTCAAATCTTGAATCTCATTTTTTATAACAATAGGGGTGTAATTCGAGTTTTCTGTCTTGATTACTATCGGCCTACATCTAGACGAATCATTATTTACAACTATAGAGGTGCATCTTGCCGTTTCATTTTTAAGAACCAAAGATGCGTCAACGGCATTAACCGCTGATTCTTTCCCTTGTGCGTACAAGTTAGAAATATTATCTGTTACATTTATGCGATTCTTTTGTTGTATTTCAACTGTATTTGCTTCTGATCTTATTTGCACCGATGGAAATTGCACTGGAGCCTGAATCTTGTCATTTTCATTGCTTGGTAATAAATGGGCTACAAGAGGGTACGGTGTACAATTTTGTTTAGCTTTTTGGGCGAGCGCAAACAAATTTTGGCTGTTCAAAAGTATAGCACCCTGAGGTTGTTCTGAACGATTTATAAACATAAATATATACAGTATATAATTTAAATTGACCATTATGAAATAAATTAAAATAAATTATTTTGCCTTACCATCGGCTGTATATTGTACATTATTTTTTGGTTGAACTCGAACACGTTTAGCAGAATTTACTTTGGATAGAATAAATCTTGTTTGTTTCATATCTTGAACTTTCAACGGTTTAAGCGTTATTTCTTTTTTTATCGTCGTCTGATCCCATTTATGTTCCGGAGATTTACATGGTGAACCATTTTGTGGAGGTGAAATAGGTGGTGTTTCTAAATTTGGCTACAATAAATTAATATATAAAACATGCGTAAATATTAGATCTTAGATTCCAACAGATTGTTAGATACATTTTGCTCATACCTTAAAATCACATAACGAAGTAACAGAGTTGGTTTCAATTTCATCTAATTTATTAGTTTCCATACGAGTCGGTATAGGTGACAAAGACAATTGTATAGGACTCGCAGGTTCTAATTTAATTTCCATCTTCTCATCGTTGCTCAAATCTAAATGTGCAATTATAAAAATACCATAATACTTGAATATTTATATTTTTACAATCGGTCATAAACTTATTCAAAAAGATCAATGTACAACATTCATACCTGAATTTTGTTGCGGTATACTTATATTGAAATCTTTGAAATTAATTAGAGATTCTCCCAAACAAGCATCATTTATAATCTGATTACTTATGCTTTCATCCGTTTTTGAAGATATTTCATTTTCTAAGAGAAGAGGTATGCCTAATTCAGAACTTAGACTTTGAAATAAATCATCCGACAGAAGTGAATAATTACTGTCTGCAAAGAAGTTTATTTTATAACATAAATATATGATAATTCAATACAATTGATTTCTTTCCACTTTCCACCAATTAATAAAAAGAGAAAAAGAGAAAAAGAGAAAAAGAAATTAATTAAAGTAATTAAATTATAGTAAACATACATATTTAATTCGATGCTCGTTAGATGCGTTAACAATTATAATATTAAAATTGATTATAAAAGAAATAATTATTTTACTAAAGACACGTTACGTTCAAAGTATTAATCCATACCTTCGAAATCTGGAAACATCTGAATTTCAGATGCTGCGATATTTTTACACTGGGAATCCTGATTTATCAACATATTTGACCAAAAATAAGATTATCCTTTATTTGGAATTTAATAACCTGCAGGGGCGCTATTGACAAAACAAAGATTATTCTAAAGAGAATAAAATTTGGTTACTTTGCCAACATTTAACTACACAAATAACGATTTCAATTCATAAAAACACATATCAATTCAATAACATCAGTGTCGTATCAACTTCTCTACGATAGCATGGATAGCAACAATAATGATTACGATTATAATGCATACGGCATACAGTATACAGTATTTATCAGTTCTAACCTGAATGTAGTAAGTATATATTGTACATATTTACACATACATACACACACACACACACCGCGCAAAGTTGTGCCACAGTATATACTGTGGTTGTGCACCGCGATGTCATTGATACGGACTAAACCGTAAGATGGCGCTAATATCGATAAAAATATGATCCGTGCAGAAAAAGGATTGTTTTATAACATAAATGCAATTATAGAATTTTTATGAAAAAAAAAAGATACTTATTATTCATATTTATCGATACACAATTAATGTACAATCTGATTATTTATGTGTAAAACAAAAGAATGATTTATGTATAATGAACATATGTATATTATAACTACTTCATTCTCTTTTGTTTTAATAAATGATTCCTCAAAGCAATTTGTTTTTCTTTAAAAGAACGTTTCACTTTACTTTTTACCTTATGTTTTAACATTTGAAAAGCTTTCGTTTTCTTTTTCTCCCGATTTGTTTTACTACAAAGCGCATTTTGTCGTCCGTCTTTGTAACCGAACTTTTCTCTTCCCTCTTGCCCTTTCTATAAAGATAAAATAAAAAATCAAATACATAAATTTATTTTTCTAAATTTTCTAGTATAATTAAAACAAACCTTCACTGATTCAATGCGAGCCTGCTTATCGTGTTTTCGTTTTTTATAAATACGTTCGATGTCAGTTAATTTAACAAAATCTCCACGTTCATTGTCAGTAACATATGGTCTCTTTTGGCCGCGTTTAGCAAATGTTACTTGTTTCTTTGCTATCGCGTTATCTATTTTTATGAAATCTTCATCGGTTAATAACCGTTGAACTGATATTATGGAAGCCTTTTCCTTTTTCTCCGCCATCATTATTTCCTTCTTTTGCGATACCGCATCTTCTTGTTTTTTTAATTTTAACTTTTTTCTTTCGAGCTTTGTCAACTTATTATGTTGCTTTTTTTCATTTTGATTTGTTAAATCTCGAATTTCTTCTACTACATTCATATTATTCGTCTCTGATTTATTATTTTCGTTTGTGACGTTATCTTCGTATTCCAAAATTTCTATTTTATCGCTTTTATTTATTTCTGAAGCATTTTCATTATTACTTTGTACATTAATCTCTGTAGACGATTTCAGCTCTGCCTTTTCCGTGTCCTCATCATATTCATCTTTCTCTTCCTCCTCATCTTCCTCCCCCAACTCTTCCTCATCATTATCACTATTATCTTCGTCACTACTATGGTTTACATCAATCCATTCACCATCACTATGCTGAAATAAAAATTTCATGAATACAACTATTTCCTACAGGTAAGCAATAAATACATATTTTTCGTCCATAATTTTTTTGCACTTACGTCACTTTCGCTGTTAATGTTGGCAGTATCTTGAGACTTATTCAATGTGTTATCCAGCAAAACATCAGCACCTGGTATAAAGTCAACGGCAGATATTTGACCATATTTCTGAATTTCCAAAGCAACAGTTGCCTCTGTAGGTCGTCCTCTGTCCTTTTTATGCAACAATTCTGGCATTGTATTTCTAAATAAAGCAATTAAAGACCGTGCAGCCATCATTACACTGCGTTCTTTATAATGCTTGTATCGTGCTAAATCTTGCAATAAGTCTGCATTCATAACTAAAGGACATCGCGTGCATATTTCTCGAATAGCATTCAGCCTACAATAACAAAGTTTCATCAATTCATAAACTCCGATTAAATAACATTATGTTCAGAAACATTATAAATTTAGATGTACCCAATGGCCATAACATCGGCAGAATTTCGTTCTGTAACAAAATTGTTTGCCAAAGTTTTCAAGACAGGTTCCAATACGTCAGGTGGTACAAGTTCGTGGGAAGATTGAGCGATAAATTGTAGAAGTTTCGTGACTTCTAAAATTATTAAAAAAATATATATATAATATGTGTACACATATAATTACAATTTAATTGAGTTCTATTAATTAATTGTTAATAATGGAGTCTACCTCTTTGATGTGGTTGAAGAAATCTTTGAAGATACGGATAAAAGTTCAATAGAAACAAATTATGCAACCCGATCAGTCTAGAAATCACATCCAAAGCAAGTAACTTAATTTCAAATCGATCATTATTTTTTTCTAACTGTTTGAACAATTTCTCTGCAAAACCTTGAGGATCATGGATCAAATGTAACGCTGAGAAATTAAAACTCGGTGCTTTCGTCGATTTTTTCTTAGATTTCTGAAACATGTAAAATTTAAATACATGTATCAAAGATGAAATGTGACGTTAAGAACAATTTAACAATTATTGCAATTACTTACCACCAGTAACTGTTTCGCTTTAGCTAACTGTCTCTCACGTTTTTTTGTTTTCTTATTTACTTTATTAGCCATCATAATTTCTTTAATGTTTGGTTCGCTATCGCTATCGCTATCATCGGTTCCTTGCTCTTCTATATCGGTTCCCACAAAAAACTTTAAACAACTAACCACGACTTTAGTTGGCTTAGCAAAACACCCTGTTGCCAAAACATTCACAGTTTTTGCATCATTCCAAATGTTTTTATTGTACAATTCTATCATGATATCCGCAGACATTTTTGCAGCTCTAACATTGGAGTCTTTTAACATTGAGAACATAAAATTTTGTAAAACTGTATTAACTTTGGCATTTTTTTGTTTAGCATTGATATTTTTAATATCAGCAATGATGTGCGTCTCTAAGAATTGCCTCAGATTTTTATCCTGACATCTTAGTAGTTGAAAGAACAAGTTGAGAAGTACGGTAGGTTCCAAAAGAGATTTATTACGTAGTTGAATTAAAGCTTTGCAAAATGTCTATTAAAAAAAAAAAACAAATAGATGCCAGTTATGGTAAAAATAATGAGAAAGATAACATGTAATATCACTATATGTAACTTAACACTTACTAATCGCATGTCATTATCAAGTACCGTATTGTACGTCTGTAGTACATCAATGATCTCTTGAGGGAACGATTGTAAAATATCTGGGTAACAATGCGCCACCTGCATAAAAACAATAACATTATAAGTTAAAAACCTTTATTTTTAATTAGAAATCATGAAATAAGTACAAAAGAAAAATATTTTTACACTTATTGATAATTAATACAATAACGGTATGTTTTATGAAAAATATATTCTAAGGCGTATAATTATATAAATAATTTTGTATATTGAATCCGACGGTCTTAGCTATAACAAGAATAAAATCATACGATACGCAACACTTTAATTTAGGCTCGTCTAAATTATAATTTCCTACAGCGGTTAGTAAGCCAAGTTGGCACATAGATGGAATCTGCGCAAGTAAATTAGCATTTATATCAACTTTTTCATCAAGAATCGCACAAAAAATAGCAAGCATTCTAGATACTGGAAAATTGTTAGGCCCACATGGGACTTTTAATACTGTTTTCTTCTCCTTCTTAGTACCAGCTTTTCTCTTTCTCTTAAATTTTTGTTTCATGAATAGGTATTTATCTTCTTTTGCAGGATTGTACGAAGCAAGATACGATGCGATTAGTATGTATTTTGCATAATACGGCAACTCAAAACTTAACGCCAGTCTCATCGTTGATTCAATCTCTTTGGATAATTGATTGTGTTTTGCAAAATCTTCGAACGATGCTCGGAGATAAATGACTTCTAAATTCGCTTTAAAAACCGTAGATATATTTCTCCATAACACAGCTATGTCCGTTTTTTCAGATTTGTTCATCTTAATCGGTTCTATATATTTAGAAAAATTTATCCTAGCCATATAACGAAGTTCGTTAAGATCTCTACAAAATCTAAAGAACACAGACAGAAATAAATTTAAATAGTTCTTATAAAATGAATCTTCGTAACCGCTTGGTTTATTTAAAAGTAAGATTTCGCTAAATTCATTTCGTGTATACTGCGCAAAATGAATTCTGATGGGTTCATGTATACCAATTTTTACTCTGAACTTTTCCCATACTATATCGCTTATGAATATTACGCAAACATTAACATTTGAGATTTCTTTTAGTTTACTAAATGCAGGTAATAAACCAATATCAATATTTCTCAACTTATCACATTTATCGAGTACTATCATAATTGGTCCAGTATCATTTCTAGAAATTTCTTTAATATACATTATAAAATCTGCCATATTGTCGCATTTATACCGTGGTTTATCAACAATTGTTGAATCAGCTAAATTTAATGACAAGTCATTCAGGATATAATCAAACATATGTTTACTATTAACATGTTCAATGCAATTAATAATAGCTACATTGTACTTTAAGTAGGAAAGCATACTTTTTACCACTAAGGATTTTCCAGTAGCCATATGACCATAAATAAATATACTATGAGGCATCGGTTCATCTAAATAACCAATTAAAGAATAAAGCTGTTTTATTACTTTGTCTCGACAAATAATCTTTTCGCTTAAATATTTCAAACAATCTTCCATGATTACTTTCAAAAATTTCTAAACAATAATTATCATATACTATTAAATATGAAAAGGCAACTACTAGTAGAAAGTTGTTCGCATATTTTGTTAATTATACCTGCAAAAAAAATGACTTCTGATATTTAAGAATTTTATAATATAGAAATGATATTAAAATAAAAATACCTTGTACTTAAAATCATGAATATGCATGTAATCGTTATAGAGCATACCTGTGCCAAAAAGATGACAATTTCATCGAGACTTTTATTAAATTTGTTCGGTGTTAAACGAAATACTTCCAAGATGGATTTATAATGTTGGTGCTGTTGAAGAAACTGAAAAGATATCAAAATATGAGAAATGTATAAAATGAATATATTAATTTGAAAACTTACTTCTTCCTTGTACGACTCTGAGTCACGTTTGATAAGATTTTGTAACTGTGGAAGATTTTCTGGCAACTGATTATTGTGTCTCACCATTTTTTGACCCAAATTGATACATCGAAAATCAAATTACCTAGTACATTAAAAATATAACTACTCAATTAATGAACTAAATTATTACTGGATTCAAATTAAGAATCCTTACATAACCTGTACAAAAGATTTAAGAATTATATAAACAGACAATGGTTTTCGAAATTTATCTGTTACGTTTGTAACACCGAAAGATAAACGCGCAGAACAATCACTTTGTAAACTTATTTTATTTCATAATTTCTAAGAACATTATTAAAAACTTACGCTGTAATGTACACGCAAATATACACGTGCATATGCATATACAATAATATATGACTGATATGACTCTTGACTCTTGATGACTCTCTTATACTACACAGAAATATGTATATAATGTAAATATTTTAAATACATGCATCGAGTGTCGTGAAATTGTTTTTGTTTGATGCGACTGATATAGTGGTGTAACAATAGGATTTTTGCCGCCACGCTCGGAGAAGATTTCTTCTATGTATGTATGTAACAATGTATATGTATATAACGTTTCCGATCGAGGGAAACTGAGGGAAACTGAGGGAAACCAAGGGAAACCTAACACAAATACGGAGTCTTGTGCCTTGAATTGTCTTGAATAGTCATAACATTTTACCAAAAAGAAGTGAAAATTTATTAAATTCGAAATGGGTTCCAGTAGTGAATCTGAAGATGAAGAAGAGATTCTTGTATATGTGGAATTCGAAGGTCTCGTGGATAATAATGTGTTTAATGAAAAACAATTACAATTAGATATGATTGGTATAGACACTGAATATCCAATAATGCAAATAAATGGAAGGGTAAGTTCTATTTATATGCGTAGACATAAATAAAACAATATTATTCCTGTATAGTATTTACCTCTTTGATGATTTTAGTTTTATGAAGGTACTTACGAAGATGTTTGCGGTACCTACATGTTCTTTACAAAAGATGATAATACTGCAACGGGCGATACTGTTTTTGATGCTATATCAAATTTGAAATATTTTGCTAAAACTAGAAAATGTTTAAAGATGAAAAGAATTTTCATAAAACCCAGAACAGAAGTTCTCGGTGATTCTGAACATGATCAATGTATTCCAAATTTAAATACCCTTAAACACGCAGGGATACCGTTACAATACCAAAACCAAGGTATTTAACGTTAATTGATACATTTGATAAATTTATATTTCCAATATTTCTTATATGTACTTCCATATACAAACTATAAAATTTTTATTTTGTTTCATAGCTCTTTCTTTTTGGGAAACAATGAGAAACAATAGACTAAATGCATTACATTCTTACTTAGAAAAACAGCGAATTAGGCAACAAAAAAAGTCTCAAGGAATAATATTAGAATCTGATTCTGATGAAGATAATCCGTTTGCTATATATAATCAAAAGGAAGAGACCAATAATTTTAATAAACCTGAAGATATTTGTGTTGATTCTGAAAAAGAATCAAATTATTGCGACGATCACTCCTATTCGAAAGATATTTATGAAACTCAAAATATTTCTAAAGACAGTTGTAAGAACAATGATGACGTTGATTCTTTAACAAAATCAGAATTTTCAATTGTAAAAGGTAACGGTAGTCGCATACTTGGGCCTACAAAAACGTATAAAACTAAGGTAGTTTGTAAAAGAAATTTAAACATAACTGGTAATAAACGAAAAATAAAAACTAAATCAAAACGAGCTTCGTTGAAAAATAAAACTTCATCGTATAATGTGAAAGAAAATAAATTATCAAATGAGGAAAAAGTTGAAGACAAGAAAGAATCTGAAAAATGTGATAATTCTAATGTTGTTGAAACCTTCAGTTCATTAGAAATTACTGTAAATAAAAATGAAGAAATAAATAACAAATGTAAATCGGTAAATATTGAAACATGCAAATTAGAAGATAATCAAACAGATTCAATTAAAACTATAGTAGAGCTAAAGGAGGAACGGAGCAAAGAGCTTTAGATACAAAAATGGGTCAATATAAATATACAATAAATTTTTGCTTCTTTTAAAAATATATTTTCACCGATTTTGTAATTATTATGGTATTGTTACATTTTAACATGAATTGTACATGTTATTTTAAAACAAAAGTATAAAATACTACACTTTTTTTTGTACTATTATCATAAATGATTTAGGATTAAACATAATTGATGATCAAATGAGTTGAATAACATTTGTGACTCTTAATTTTTATATATTGCTTAATTAATTTTGTTTGATTACATTAAAAATTAATATAAAATAATTTTTTTTTACCAAACTTGATGTTGAAATACAACAACGCGAGATTTTTGTTTCTCCTAGATTCTAGACTCTAGACGATACAGTTCTGGATAGTATTTATTCATTTATTTATTTTTTTGAATAAAATATCAACTGTATTTGATAAATATCAAAATACCCTAAGACTTGTTATCCTTACATGTATCTTATTTAAGTTAGTTTTTTAAATACTGAAACTGATCTGTCAAATTACACACAATGGTTATAATCCATTATTAATAGTTGACATGTATAAATAAATGTTAAATTGCATCAAAATATATTCCATTTGAGATATTTGATGCGGATCTGAAATATGTTCAGTGCATGTATATGCATTTTAACAATATTTGGTTTACTATCAGTATATTCATCATTTGTTTATTTTGTTCACCAATCCAAATCACCAGGAAGTTCATCAGGGTAATCTCCAGTCAAACAAGCAGTACAATGTCCAATGTAACTGCTTTCACGATTATCCATACCATATCTTACAGCTTTTACAAGTCCATTTACAGAAAGGTACGTTAAACTGTCGGCCCCAACATGTTTTGCTAATTTCACACTATCTAATTTATTAGCAATTAATTCTTCTCTTGTTGGAATATTAATTCCCATATAACAGGGATATTTTAATGGAGGTGAAGCTATTCTGATGTGAACCTAATATTTTATATAACGGTTTGAAATTTATATAACGGTTGATCTTTTATATATCAGACAGGTATAGATAGGATAATATAACTCACTTCTTTTGCTCCCGCATCACGAAGTAATTTAATAATAGGTCCAATAGTATTTCCCCTAACAATTGAATCATCGATTAGAATTAGTTTCCTTCCTTTCACATTTTCTGACAAAGCTCCAAACTTTTTTGCCACTCCAAGTTGTCTAAGCCGCGTACTAGGTTGAATAAATGTTCTACCAACGTATCTGTTTTTACACAATACTTCTGCAAAAGGTATCTGGGACTGTAAAATAATACATCCTTTGAAACTGATATGTACATACATGCAATTGAGCGAATCTTAAATTTACTATATATTTATTATCATATACTTATGGCTAATTTGTATAATAGAAACATTTAGCAGCTTTACCTCCCTAGCATAACCATGCGCGGCTGCAGTTCCAGATTCAGGTACTGAACTAACTATATCTGCTTCTACTGGCGATTCTAAAGCAAGTTCTCGGCCGCATTGCATGCGGACAGAATAAACCATTTGTCCTACAGAAAGAAATGAATTATCATTATTTTTCGTATAGATATTCGTTTCGTAATGTTGCAAATTAATATAGTTTACCTTCAAAAATACTATCGCTACGTGCAAAATAAACATATTCGAAGATACAAAAAGCCTGAGGCTTTTTATCCGGTCTCTCAACAATATCTATAGTTTTAATACCCTCGCGTGTTAACTCTACAATTTCTCCAGGAAATACTTCACGCACGTAGCGTGCTCCAATACTTAAAAATCCACATGACTCGGATGAAATGACCCAACCTTCAGCTTCATCGTCGTCATCCGACTCGCTTCCTGCTGCATTGTTTATTTAACGGAATTATTATAACATGGTATAACATAACATTCGTTCATCAAGTCGTTATCTTCGTAACTTCATTACAAACCTAAGTTACCAATTGGTACAATTTTTCCAAGACATAACGGCCGATTTCCGTAAGGATCTCGAACACCATATATCGTATCTCGTTGCATAATTACTAATGAATATGATAATGGTGCTAATTGCATAAGATGTTTTATACGTGCCGGCCAATCTGGACCGTTTACTTCACCTTCAGGGGGATTCAAACAAAGAGCTTGTGTTATTAACTCAGAATCTGAGTGAGTTGACAAACCAACTCCACGCCCTAACACCTATCACAATGAAAACAGAAATGATTAATGATGAATATTACATAAATATGAAGAATGTTCATTTTTACTACACCATTTAGTTTTTATTACCATTTTCCTTAATGATTCTGTATTTACAAGTTCTCCATTGTGAGCAACTGCAAGCGCTCCATGAGCAGTATGAACTACAAATGGTTGGCAATTAACTTCTTCGCTTGCTGCGCTTGTGCTATATCTGGTATGGCCAATTCCAAGATTTCCGCTCAATTTCTTCATATTTTCATCATTAAAAATGTTATTAATCATTCCCATACCCTTATGGACACGAAAAGATTTTGAACATACGCCTTCGCTTGTAACAATACCTGCACTTTCTTGACCTCTGTGTTGTAATGCCACTAAACCTAAACAAAATATACATAATAAGTAATGATTAAATAAAATTAAAAAGTAATAACTTTAAATTTAAATTTACCTAAACAGATCACTTGAGCCACGTCAATTTGAGATGGCCAATCACCTGCAGCAATACATCCAAAAACTCCACATTCGTGCGTGAGTCCAGTTATTGATTGCCCATTGATTTTTTTCTCATTACGCTGCCTTTTATCTTTTTTACCTTCAATAGGTGTTAATTGAGTACAAGAATCTGCTTGCTTGTTACAAGACATTTCAATTATACTGTGAAAAATATTTATTCAAGTTAATAATATCCAACAATAATTTAAATATAAACAATTAATTTTATTATATTAAATTAAATTTAGCTTCACAACCGATGGAAGAACATTTGTTCTTGAAATTTATGAGTTAAATTCTTAAAAATATTATGATCCTATGCTATCATAAAAAAAAAAACATTGTTTTTCTTGTGTTGCAAAATATACAACAGACCCCCTCGAGATTCATCTTGGATTATCAGTAATGCCCCTGTAAACTATTGACCCCCAATGAACAGATAGAACCAAGCTTTAAATATTACTGCTATATTTTTTCAATATACTTGCTTAATCAGTATTTCGCAATGATTTCATCATTGTAACATATCAACACCACTGTGTACAGAAAATATTTATACTTACAAGATAATTTCACTATTTAATACTATATACTACACAAAAGAAAAAGACAAAAAAGTTCGAAGGTTTCAATATTTTTACTAAACATTCTTTTTTTATTTATAGTTTGCTCTTTACTCGTGTATAATACATATTAAAATTATTTATTTATTTATTTATTAAAATAACAATTCTCTTATTGCTAGAAACAAAACTGAATAAAAAGAATGAAAATAACCGAATAATAACTTTAACTTTCAATTAAAATAATCATAATGATTTTATCGATTAATTATTGAATGTGAAGTTGCAATTGTATCGAGGTTGCAACTATTTTGATTTTGTTTCAAGACTGTACCCACTTGTTGAACGATATTTTTGGCGGTTTCGTAAATATTTTAAAGTATAAATCATCTATTTATGTTTCTGAGTTATTTCCCTTGTAGATAAATCCTATTCATTGCATTTTCTTAGAAATTTATGTTATTTAATACCATAATTGTTTTAAAACATTTGTATTTAGTCACATCGACTGTAGCAATTGATGCCGGTTAATATGAACAAATAATTGAAGTATACAAGTTTTGAACTATGTACATACCACGTGCGTCAAAAGTTTAAGTGTTTATGATGTTCCATATGCTCAAAAGAGAACCGCATGAAATATAACTCTCGACTGGCTTCTGAAACACGAATGAATGCGTAGACCAATGAAAACTTATTTATGACTGGAGGGGCCAGCTCATTTAGTTATTATCTTATTTTAAATTCCTTCGTTGCTTTTTTACGCTCCTTCAAATAGCAAATATATAGTTGAGCGAAGTTTCATAAAAATTTAATTATGTTTCCATTCAATAATCATACATTCATATGTAGATCAAAATCAGCGATTGCTATTTTTAATGTTACCAATGTCACTATTCTTACTCGTAAATCATATTTTTTGTGAACACTCGCATAAATACATCTACACAAACGCACACATACATATAAGAACATAATAACAATGTTATGTTGTTTTTCTCTTAATAAATTGTTTACGCGCGTAAAATCAAGAGGCAAGATAGCGGTCTTATTTATGAAAACGTATTTTTCTTCTTAAGTTAAAACTACATATTATTATTTTATTATATATATATATATATATATATATATATATATATATATATATATGTTTTAAAAATTATAATCAGCCAAGTTTTTAGGTATTTTCATCAATTTGCTTATATAGATTAATGTATTTTGTTATTATGGTTATTCTGTTTTCAAAAGCTTTTCTTTATGTAACGCACATGGTTCAAAGATTTATTAATCAGAGTAAAGATAATTTATTAACTTACGCCAATCACACAGGACAGAACGTTTAAAGTGGGGATCTAAGACCTCGATCCGCATAAATGAGAAGCTGATATTCAATAAGTTAACAGAAAAGAGGAAACATGAACGGTAAGTACTCGATTGATTATTGTATAATTAGATATTATACAACGTTATATTTGATGTATATAATTCATTATATATTTAATTGAATATCACACACGAGGTTGAAAGCATATATCGAGCAGTGGTTTGTTAGCACTGATTTCAATCATTTCTGTAACAGTATTTTACGATATTCTTTCTTTAGTTTGAAAATATCGTTACCGAATATAGCTTCTTCTTCTTCTTCTTCCCCTTTTTTTTTTTACACGAAACCATAGCATTTTCTTCAAATATTAATATTTTTATGAGACAATCTTAGGGGAACTAAATTCTTTTGCTACATTATACGATAAAATTTGTTTCTTTTTTAATTTAATCGATCGAAGGATAGAGTAAATCATAACTTTACTAGGATAGAAGACTTGTAAATTAACAACAAAACATTTGAATAAAACTACTACTTATTTCGTTTTGCTGTCTGTTTAAAATAAAACCATTGCAAAACCATTAGTATCCTTTTTAATTTTTTTAAATTGATTATAAATTGATTAAAAATCAATAATAGGTGTATATTTGTACGTGCTAGAAGATATAACAAAAAAACAAATATAATTATTTAAATTATCATTCATACAGTATTAATTACATTATATGCAATTATTTTTTATTACAAAATTATTCTAAGGATATATACAGCACTGTGTTTTAACATCGTCGTCGGAAAATAATATCACGTGCATTATGTAAATAAGCATTACGTTCGTGATATTTTCTTTATCTTTTTTCCTTTTTAAACAAAATTCAATTTCATTTTCTAAATCACTTTTTCTTTAAATAATATTTAATACTAACTGGTAAATTTAAAAACGTAGTAAATGCTGGATGTGTTCAATTTTAATTTTTTCCAGCTAAACAAATTCGTTTAAACATTCGAACTTAAATTCTCTATATGATAACATTAAGTTGTCATTGTTATCACTGGTGTTTATGTAAATGTAAGCACCGAACATATTAATTACAAGTTGTAACTACACATTTTTATCCTAAAATAACAATTTCTTTCCCTCGCTTATTTAACACAAATAATTTTTTCTTTTCAACAGAACATAAGCTTGGAAAGTTGATTATAGAAGGAAAAACCAAAAAGGTATATGAACTTTTAAATGATTCCGCTCTATGCCTTTTACAAAGTAAAGATCGCATTACTGCTGGAGATGGTGAAAAATCGCATGATTTGAAGGGCAAAGCTGCAATTAGTACAGCTACAACAGCTAAAGTTTTTGAATTATTAAATATAGCTGGAATAAAAACTGCTTTTGTAAAAGTAGTAAATGAAACCTCCTTTATCGCAAAAAAATGCCAGATGGTTCCAATCGAATGGGTTACCAGGAGGCTGGCAACGGGTAGTTTTTTGAAAAGGCATCAAGGTAAAAGATTTAAATACAATCCCAAACATTTGGAAATACATTAACCAACCTTATTTTCTTTCTTTTGTAGGGGTTCCCGAAGGATACAGATTTAATCCACCATTGCAAGAAACTTTCTTTAAAGACGACAGCAATCATGATCCCCAATGGTCAGAGGAACAAATTATTTCTGAAAATTTCAACTTAAATGGGCTTGCAATAGGAAAGGATGAATATGACATTATGCAATGTACTGCGCTTGCTGTATTTGAAGTTTTAGAACGTGCATGGGCAACTAGAAATTGTGCTCTTATAGATATGAAAATAGAGTTTGGTATTGATGTAAATGGTGAAATTATGGTAGCAGATATAATTGACAGCGATTCTTGGAGACTTTGGCCATCTGGTGATAAAAGACTAATGAAGGACAAACAAGTATATCATAGAATTGTCGTAGAAATAGATATAATATGTAATTATTTTATCTCAATATATATATTTTCTTTTAGGTGTACAGAAATTTAACTACTGTAACCGAAGAAGATTTAAATACTGTGAAACACAACTTTGAATGGGTAGCAAATCAGCTTGATTACCTTGTTCCTTTGCCCAGCAGCCTCGTTGTTATCTTAATGGGATCACCTTCTGACGAGGAGCATTGTAAACAAATAGCAAAACATGCAAAACTTTTACATTTAAAAGCTCAGCTTCGTGTATGCAGTGCTCACAAGGGTACTCAAGAAGTATTACGTATTCTTGCTGAATATGAGGGCAACTTCAGAAAGGTATCTGTTTAACAAATTAATATATAAAGTGCGTTCGTATATTGTATTTCCGTCACACTTGAAATATTTTACAAGCTTTTATATTTTTAATCTTTTTCCAAGTAGATAGTATATTTTGTATGCATTTAAAAAGGATTGAAGATTCTTTGTATAAAAATATATCGTATATACATTCCATTTGAATATAAATATTATCTATAGTAATAATGATTAGCTATATTTAATATGTCGACGATTATATTTGAACTTATTATTATGTGTCCGTTAAATGTATACTGTGAGGCGGTTCAGTCATCAAAACAACGATAAAACCGTTGATATTAAGGAACGTATATTGTTTTTTTCTACATTATCAGAAATCATGTTTATTCCTCCTAGGTGGTGCTAATAGCTGTAGCAGGGAGAAGTAACGGATTGGGTCCAGTACTCTCTGGAAATACGTCTTTGCCTGTTATTAACTGCCCGCCTCTCAAGCCAGAAAACATTTCACAAGATTTGTGGTCGTCGGTTAATGTTCCTTCAGGTAAATTGTAAATCATGTGTAATCGTAATGTTGGTGTCTGCTATAATGCGGTTTGAATATATCCTATTTGTAGGAATTGGATGCACCACAGTGATTTATCCTGAAAGCGCAGCGCTTGCGGCGGCTCAAATTCATGCGTTGCACGATCATCTCGTTTGGGCACGTCTGCGGGTAAAGCAGTTAATGAATTTCATCGCTTTAAAGCAAGCCGACATTAAGTTAAGAAATCTCGTAGTATAAAATTGTTTAGTACGTGCTTAACATTCATGTACGTAGTTTTTTTTTTTAAGTTAATTTCATAATGTAAACACCAACTGTTATATATCTGATCATAGTTACTGAGATGAATTAAGAAATAACGTATGGTAAATACCTTTCAACTTAAAATTGCAACCGACGAAATGATTTTCCTTTTTACTAGTATCATTTATACTGGTATAAATTTCTGTACCGTGATTTGTACTCGAACAGTAAATTAACTAATTAATTTAATCTATCGCACATAAATGTTCATGTTAGCTCTTCTCGTGTATACCGTGTTATTGTTCCTTTTAATTATTCTTTATTGGCTACAAGTGTACAACATTCATTTGTTTCCGTTTAAACAAATTTTCGAATAAAATAAAAATATAGTTTTGTATGCAATTAATTCTAATGTACTATTATTCCGATCTGAAATAAATTGAAATAACCAATGTATATTAACTCCAACAATATAAGATTACAATTAAGCTCTTACCATGTAAATGTTAGCACAAATTTTGACTTGCTAAGGCTTCTATTTCATTAATCTCCTTCGGACATGTTTCCGTTAAAATTACCGGGCCATTTTCTGTTATTAAGATATCATCTTCGATGCGTACACCTAAATCATAAAATTCTGGCGGAGCAAATTGATTTTTATGATTAATATATATACCTGTAAATGATAAAACACGAAAATTTATAACAATAAATAAAGAAGCATGCACAACTTGATATTATTCGATATATCGTACCGGGTTCTACCGTAATTATCATTCCTGGCTGGAGTTTCAAGTTTCTGGAAACTTTTCCAGTATCGTGTACATCCATTCCCAAATAGTGACTAACATGATGAGGGCAATAAGTATGAACCGCGGAAAATAACTCGGTTCCGCTCAAATGTTTTGGTATCAACCTAATTTCTTTTAATCTTTTTCCTAGTAATGAACACATATCGTGATATAATTGGTCCAACGAAGGTAATTCTTTCAGTCTATGAATTAAACTGTTTTGAATATCCAATACTACATCGTATACAACTTTTTGTTCTTGTGTAAAAGTGCCATTAATTGGCCAGGTTCTAGTTACATCTGACGAGTAAGCATGATATTCACAACCTAAGAAAATTTGAAGGACAAATTATGTTGGAAATACATAAAAGGAAAAAGTAAATATACTGAACAAACCCGCGTCCATTAAAACCATATCCCCATCTTCAATGATTTGGTTGTTACTAATATAGTGAATAATATTGGAATTTTTGCCTGCTGCAACAACCGGGGGATACGCTAAATATTCTGCACCATTCATACGACATTCATAATCTACCGTTGCAAACAATTGGTGTTCGTTCATCTTTGGTTTTGATATTTCAATCGTTTTAGATATTGCTGCTGAGATTATTTTGCAGCTCTTTTTCATTAAATCTATTTCAGATTGTGATTTAATTAGTCTAATTTTATGTATTACGTTTTTTGGAGAAACGAATGTTTGATTACTAGTTAATTTAATTAATTCACATAATTTTCTATTTAAGCTCGAGTGTACTATGTCCACATTGTCATACCAAATGGTGTTTGTTTTGTTCTCTTTTACAAACGATTGAAAGAACTGTTCGAACTCAGTTACCGGAAGCGCTAAATCAACACCAAACATTTTAGGTGCTCTTTCAACTCCGGTTCTAGGACCATCCCACAATTCGGAATGTTTATCTTGCGGTGCCACAAACAAGGTGGATATAACATTTTCATTCTTCGCCGTAATTACCAAGATACTATCGGGTTCTTGACAACCAGTGAAATACAAAAAGTCTGTATTTTGGCGAAAAACGTATGGTATTTTATCAGACATGTATACTTTGGATGAAGACGGAATAATTATAATATGCGGCTGGTCAAGATTTGCTATACAAGCACGCAAAGTAATATCCTCCACTAATTTTTCTCGTCTCTTTTTAAATTCATTCAGTTGAATTCCTGGCACAACTTCTCCAACTTTCATTAAATGAGGATGTGTCATCGCTGTTGGTTGACCATATGACTGACAGGGAACTGTCGATGATTCTTCAGTTTGTCGTTGATTTAAATTATTTGTAAACGCTTCTAATGAACGTCTTACATATGTCCGCTGACCTATAATTATGATTAATAACAAAGTAGTATTTATATTTTATATTTGAATTTGTAAACTTATATTATTTTTTTGTCAAAAATATAACCTATTAATGATCGATATTCAGTGCTTCTCACCGTATTTTTTAATTTGGAGTGTAACAGAATTTCTTACAGTCGCGAACATTTTAAATTACTCTTAATTAAAACTGTTATATAGGTATCGAAAGCGTTGCTCAATAAATTACTAAAAGTATTGGCATTTTTAGGCATCGGATTCTATCCTATATGATCCTATGTACATACAATACAGTGAAGAGTCGACCAGTCGACATAATACTTATATAGTGATATAGTTTCGTAAGCTACATACATACATAACACAGCTTATATACGGTTGATCGCGATGCGATTGATGCACCGTTTGTGATTTGACAGTGTGATAATGATCTGTGATCAGTGATTACTTTTACGTCGATTTTAGTTGATTACCGCAAATTCATGACCATTGCTTAAGTTGTTTTTGTTTCCTTTTTTTACGATCAATATACCGACTAACGTTGTATGATTTTCTGTGAAAAATTAAATTTGGTTATAATGAGATACAGTAATAACGAGAGTCATAAAATATTGAACAACAACAATTTTAAATGTTGATAAACCATAACTTTTTTTTTTGTTTTCAACTAAAACAAGTTATCGCATAGATATAGAGAATAAAGAATAATGATTAATTTTTGTGGACATCGATCGTTTATGATAAAATGATTGAATTGCAAGTTTTTAAATTGTGTCAGAACAAGAGCATCAAAAATTTCACTTTGAAGGATTTTGCTTAAACATTCGAATATTTTGTATTAAAATTTTCAAATTCAATTGAGATATGATCCTCTTAATCGAATGAGAAGAAGCTTTGTATACTCCTTCTGTTTTATACGAAAACGTTTTATTATTTTTAAAACGATGAGAATGGAGCAAGTTAGAATGATTCAGTATCGCTAAAGAGAAACTTGATACGTATTAAAAATCAGGATGAGCATTCAGTTAGACATTGTGATAAGGCCAGAGGTCCGTTTGGATGCAAAATGGCTCAAGACAGATTTGAAACGTTTACTTTATCGAGATGGTTTAGCCGAACTTTGGAACGAAATGGTACGAGATGGGGAAGTTGTTGGTTCTTTCAGCGATGGCCTAATCAATTCATCTGGTATAATAGCCAAAAAAGGTGGTGAAAGGAATTTTGATGGTTGGAAAAAATCAAGATTAAGATTAACTAGATGGATCAATAAATAATTTGATACTTGAATATTTTTAGGTGAAAGCGGTCATTACTACTGTAACATGAGGGTTTTGTCGTGTCTGTGTTGCGATGGAATTTGTGGTCCGCATCGTGGCTGTAATTGTGGACCTTGCCAAAAATTGGACGAAGAGGAAGCAGCAAGAGCAAACAAGCTTGTAGAAAAGAGCACGCCGAGCCAACAAGTGATAGATTCCTGGCTATGGGGTTCCGAACCATGTAAAGGATTTTATTTCTATCAATGCGTTGTCGATGTTTTATTTCTGATCAAATGATAAATATTTTATTTATAAAGAATATTTGAATAATTTTTTTTTAGCTATTTACGACATAACAACATGTATCGATTTATTAATCAAGGAACAAAGAAAACTGTGTTACGAAGTTGCAAACAGTACCCTCTCCGCTACACGATTACGGCAACGTTTAATCGTAGCACGTCGATACTTCACGGCTCTTTCTCGTCATAAACCTCAGGAAACTAAAGATGTACCACCAGCGTCAAAGCCTGTCACTAAATTACAAAAAATGTATAGTGATTAACTTAAATATGAAAATAATAGAACGATTAGCACGTGACGTACAATATTATTTGTTTGAATTGAATTTAAAGTTGGATAGATTTAGATCGAAAAAGTTCGAGTATGTTTTGAAGTTTATTTAAAACTTAAATTTCATTTAATATGTATTCAATTTAGGTAAAAATGATGATAGACGTATAGGAGCACGTATTATATTGGAATCGAATTTTCTCAATAAAGTTGTAATAATTTCAGCATCAGGCCAAACGAGAAAGCAACATTAGGTTTAGCACGAGTTGGATCTCGCGCAGCGTTGAACTTTTCATTCGCATACTTACGTCGAGCATGGAGATCCGGGGAAGATGTAGAATTTTGTAGCGAGCTTCTCTCCGAATCGTTGGAAGCGTTGCAGTCGTTGCCCGAGGCTACGCTTTTCGATGAAAATAGCGTTTCTCAAGTTTGGTTGGAAGTAGTGGAGCGATCAGCGAAGTTTCTAAGACAAGTTGTTACAGGGTATGTAGAATTTCTTAATCTCAGTTGCTTGGTCGATATTATTTGGTATAAATAATTGTTCTTCTCCCCCGAATCTTTATTATTGGAATAGATTAATCTGAACGATTGAATTTTAGGGACATAGTTAACGGAAGATCGTGGTGCCCTATACCATTAAGCGATCAACACACGGCTCTTTGCTTGTTATTAGAATTGGTAACGCAAAGAGCGACGCTGTCAAGTTTGTTGGATTCAGTTTGCCTGTTGCTTCACTTGAGCGGCAAACACAAGCATCAAGACAATCGTGTGATGCCACCCGGAAGCATGGCACCTTTGGTGCCATTATTGAGAAGATTGAACGCGATTCCAGCCTTGAAGTCGAAACGAACGGACGTTAACGTTGCACCAGGTCCTTGCGAAGTTCTTCTCAAGTATTTAAGGTTGCCCGAAGACGATTCGACGTCCGTTGATTTACGAAAAGCAGCAGTGATCATAATGTGTAATCTAAGCAGATTAGCCTCTCCTCTTTTACCTCCGATCGTAACCGATAGGTTTCTGAAAAATCAGAATCAAACGCTTCAAGAGGTTCTAGCTTGGGGTAGCGTGAAATTCGGGGGCAACGGTTCGTCTCCGTTTTATTGCGACGCGATCGCAGAACTTGGCGTGAAGCAGCTTTGTTGTACCGAAAGAGCACTAATGATTCTTTCTACCGCTGGAAACGTTTATATGATGTATTACGGATCGGAGACGCAATATCCTCAAAGAGTATATGGATTTTCTGATAAACCTGTCACGATGATCGCGTCTCATCCAGACGGCAAACATTATTTAGCACTGACCGAAGAGAATTGTGTGTATTCGTGGGGAAACGGAGACGGTGGTCGATTAGGACACGGCGACAGGACATGGTACGAGGAGCCAAAACTGATCGAGCCATTGGTCGATAAAAATATCACATTTATAGCGTGCGGAAGTACTTATTCGGCGGCTCTCAGCGCAAACGGTGAACTGTATACTTGGGGACGTGGTAATTACGGAAGATTGGGCCACGGGAATTCGGACGACGTGATGGTTCCCACGTTGGTGAGCGCCCTGAGCGGACACATGGTTGTTTACGTGGCATGCGGTAGCGGCGATTCTCAGACATTGTGCGTCACCGCGTCCGGTATAGTGTTCTCCTGGGGTGACGGTGATTACGGAAAGCTTGGTAGAGGAGGCTGCGATGGATCCAGAACACCGAAGATAGTCGATAAACTGTTGGACATAAACGTGGCAAAAGTGTACTGCGGTGGACAATTTTCGGCAGCTTTGACCGCATACGGAGAAGTTTACACTTGGGGAAAAGGAGAGGCGTACCGTTTAGGTCATGGAAACGAGGAGCACGTGAGATATCCGAAGGCGATCGAAGCGCTGAAAGCGAAAAAAGTGAAAGAATTGTGCATCGGAAGCTTGCACGTGTTGGCATTGACGGAAGATCAGTTGGTTTACGGATGGGGTAGAAACGATTACGGTCAAATCGATCCAGCATTGGGCACGGTCGTGTCGGAGCCAACACTGTGCCCGACACTGTCCGGAAAGAACGTGATCGGCCTAGCTTGCGGACCGACGCAAAGTTTCGCCTGGTGTACATCGGCTTGGTCGGTCGCAAGCCGAGTAGCTTTCGTCGTGGATATTTGCGAGGACACTTTTCGTCTGTTAGACAGTCTGTTGAGCAAAGCTTGCGAAGGATTGCCAAGTGTCCGACCACCTACCCAGGACCGTGAGTGTTTAGCGGTCGCCACTTTGAACTTGATCCGATTACAGTTGCACACGATGATAACGCACAACATCGACTGTAAATCGATCGGATTGGCTGGTAGCTCGTTATTGAATTCTTTGAAACAACGATGCGTCACGCTCGCCAGCAGCACAGGAATCTTAGCTACGATTCAGGAGGCTGCTCAAGCCGTCTTGCAAACTGGTTGGAGTATTTTGTTGCCGACAGCGAACGAACGCGCGAAAACTTTATCGAATTTCTTGTCGAAAACGAACTGCAATTTGGATCAAATAAATTCGAGCAACAACAATAACAATAACAACAACAACAACAACAACAACAGTAACAATAACAACAACAGCAGCAGCAACACCAACAATAACAACAGCAACAACAATAACAGCAGCAGCAGCAATAACGGTCAACAGTTTATGGCCGATCTACTGGTTTCGAGTTTAATGGCGGACGGTGGACTGGAACTGGCGCTAAAGACCGCGGTGAAGGCAGAGACGACGGACGTCGTCGACGAGAAAGAGTTTCTCACGATAAATAAATCAAGCGACGCGAAACAAGCGAAAGAATTGAATTCGGAGAAGAACAACACTACCATATCGTTGTTGCAATTGGTGAAACAATTGATCAAAAATGGCACTTGTATCACGCAATCGAGACTGGCTGGCGCCGAACAATCGGATCGGAATCGCGACGAGTCGCAAAGAAGAGACAGTTACCCGAGCCTGAATCTTCTTCTGAAGTTTCAACGATTGTTAATCGCTCAAGTGTACGAGTGCATCAACGAGTCGGGGACGAAGAATTTGCGCGATCAAGAAATGCTCGGAGCCGAGTCGCTTTTGAACAAATACATATCACAGATTTCCGTTCACGTGATCGAGGTGATGTCGCTCGCTGCCGAGCTAGCAAAGATCAGTATCAAGCGATTCGTTTTTATCAGCACGGTCCTAAAGGGCGACATCGTGAACGTTCTGTTACCCGAATTAATCAATTGTCTGATCTTGCTACAATTGGATCATCCGATGTTGCTGCTGAACACGAATTGGATGGAAATAATGACCCCGATGTTGGACGCGCTCGATCAGTTCAACAAATTGGTGCCGACGATCGAGAAGAACGAAATGGACGATTTGTCTTGGCCGGGAATCATAGCCCCGCAACACGGCAACAAAGTCTCGATATCGGACGAGCCTTCGGTCATTCGTTGGGCCGATTTGGAGAATCATAATCGTGACGGTGGTCTTTGGGTGGTGGTGAACAACAACGTGTACGACGTGCAAGACGTTCGGCTGGACGGAAAGTCGAATTCGTTGGAATGTTTGCAAAGAAGCGTGGCAGCCAGTTGGGACGGTTCCGGCGAGACGAACGCGGCCCGTGGCCCCGTGCCACGAACGATGATGGATTCTTACTTCGTTGGCCATTATTGTCACTTCGAGCCGGAGAACACCGAGATTACGATCGATGTCACGGACGTGTGCTCCTCTCTGCTCGATACGGAGCGAGCGTTAGCTTTCCTCTTGGGACTTCACGCTCACAGAATGCGACAGAGTTTACCATTACAAACAGCGGAAGAGGAAGCTGGCGTTTGGTTGAACGCGAATTTCCTCAGAGGCGGTCTGCAAATCTTACAACCGCCGAATCCTTACGAGGAGGAGAAGGACGAGGCGAGAAGCAACACATCAACTGCCGCGAACTCTCCGACGGAGCCTCCGCTACTTCCTTCTGTACGGACGAAAAACGAACCGGTCAGGGAAAGGGACGATCAGGTGACCGCGTTCATATGCGCTCTGGCCGAGACTCACAACAGAAGCGACGCTCGGGTTCAAACGTTTTTCGCTATAATCGAGAAATACTTGAAAGCCAACAATCTTTTGGCGCACACCGACTTTTCCGACGATCATCCGGTCGAAGAGGTTGGCCGACTGTTGATGGCCGTCATCATTAAGCACCTTGCTTTAGGAAATCAAGCGATCAGTCTGATCGATCAAGAAATCGGTAACGAGAACGGCGCCAGACTAACGAAACCGTTGGCCGAAATGGTCAGGACGATTCATCAGACCAAGTGGAACTTGATCAGGATCAGACAGCAACAGAACAGAAGTTACAAAGAGGTTTGCGCTCCGGCACAGGAGAGATGCAGGTTTCTTCTTCACGAGGTGCGTTCGGCCACCAGTTACGAGATCAAAGGACTGAGAGATCTGAAATTGTTGCATACAACGGCGAGATTTAAGAGGACCGTTCGGACGGTGATCAGGGACGTTCGAAAGAACAGAGAATCGCCGAGCAAACCCGAGGACATTGTCAACGCTTCGATTCAGAATGCAAAGATGAAAGGTAAATCGGACGAGGATACGACACCGATAGAAGCGAAACCACCCTCCTCGCCGAGGTTCGAGAATCTATCGGACAGGAAGAAAGCGTTCGCCAAGATAACCGAAAAGATCCGACAGCGAACGCTGAACATCGATTCGAACGAGCTGATGACGAACATCATCAATTTCGTGATCACCGAAGACAGTGGTGACATCGAGACACTGCGCAGGGCGATGTATTGTCAAATGCAACGCGCGAAGCTGCGCGAACAGGGAATCCTGATGATGCAACAACTGTTGAAAAAGGACTGCTTGATAACGTCGGTGAAGTATTCGTTGCTGAACGGATGGCTCGGTTTGTCTCACGAGAACAAATTTCTGGCCGACGGGATAGCTCATTGCCTCGAAAATATTCGCTCGATAACGCCGTATCAAAAATCGAAGATCATTCTAGCCGAGTCAGAGGTGACGTCCTGGGCCGTTCAAGCTTTACGGGCGTTCGTGGTTCAGGCAGAAGTACCGAGCAAGCCGAAGGTTAGCGACAAGAGTAGTCTGAATCAAGGAACGTACACGTGGTTACGAAAACTGCCTAGAGCGAGATTTTTGCTGACAATATTGGGCATGCTGTCGAATTATCAGCACGCCAATGAAATCGGCTTGCTGATCAATTCCGGCACGATGTCGAGCATTCTGACGTTACTCAGACAAATTGGACCGGCCGCGTGCACGGACGAGTCGAAGGCGACGGATCCGACAACCGCGATATACGAGGACAGTCTTGAGAAGACGAAACCGGCCAGCGTTCAGCTGACCGGTATAGAATTGGCGACTCTGATGACAATCGGAACGAGGGTAGTTCGTGGTGTCGATTGGAAATGGGGAGATCAGGACGGGCCGCCGCCAAGCGAGGGTCGGGTGATTGGTGAACTCGGCGAAGATGGATGGATTCGTGTCCAGTGGGACAACGGGACCACCAATTCGTACCGCATGGGCAAGGAGGGCAAGTACGATCTGAAATTGGCGGAACCACCAACGCCCCCCGATACCGACAGCGACGTTGACACGCCGTTGGACGCCGCCACCACCTCCCTCGTCAAAGCGAAGAAAAGAAACGATTTCACGGACGTTCATCCGACCACTTGTCTCAAGTCCGCCTCCGTTACCGTGCTCAGGCTCGTGTTGCTCTGTTGCGGTATCGAAGCCGACCGAGTCTCGCCTTCCGCTATAAAGATACTCGCCTCGAGTTTACGCGGTATCATGTCGTCCGCGTACAAGTACAACTTCAGCGCCCAATCGCAGTTAGCCAGGGAACATCACGAAAGTTGGGCGACTCTCGGTTTGTTGAGAGTGATCGCCAAACCGGTGAAACTCTGCAGAGCGTTGAGCACCAGCGCCTGGATCGATTTCCTGCTGAGCGTGATCGCCGAGGAGACCAACCCGAATCTGGAGAAACAGATAATGGCGGTACGTTTGTTGGCCGCCGTTCTACCCTCGTGGCCTGCCGACAGTCCCGGCATGAACCCTTTACTCGAGAAGATCTTTCGTATATTGGGACATATCGCGCTCGCCTGCGATCTCGGCACCTCGACCGAGCTTTATTCGAACAGGTGTCGCGTGTCTCTTACCGCGTCTCACAGTTCCACCGTTGCCGAAGAACTCGTCTCCCTGATTCGACATTTGCACTCGCTGTCGAAATGGAACGGCACTTTGAACGCGTTTCTCGCCTCGAAATTGTCGCTCGCCTCGGATCTGTTGAGCGACGGGCCGCTCTTTCATATCCAAATAAACGAGAACGGGGGCGAGAACAGCGTGAACATTCAAGATACCGTGATGGCTGCGCTGATCGTCGTGGGAAGTATCGACGATCGGCCGAGGATCGGCGGTTCGATCAACGTCGACGGCCAAACTGGCACGATATGTAAATTCACCAAACACTCGAAGGTTCTGGTACAGTTGCACGACGGTAACGAGACGCGCAGGAAGGTTTCGTTCCTCGCTATTCAACGATTCGGCGAGAAATTTCGTTTGGATCGGATGCCTTTACCAGATTCTTTCGTACCAACTTGGGCGAATTTGTTACTAGGATACCGTGGAATGGACAAGAGGCCGAACGGTATGCCCGTGATAGCCGGTACGGTGAACGCGTCCATCTTGCGCAGTCAACAGCAACAACTTGCCGCTTTGAACGCGGGTAAAGCTATCTTGGATCATCAAACGAAACTTCGAAGAGTATTGAGGTACGTGATTAATAAGAATAGCAGCAACAACGTTAACGATGATACCGGCTGTTGTGACGAAGGTGGCGTCGCTGTTGCCGGAGCTATCGCTCTTCTCGACGACCACGACCACGATCTTGACCAGGATCAAGATCGGGATCAGTATCAAGATCTGAATCGGGATCGGGATCACGACCACGACCACGATGACGACCACGACGACCATAAGAACGAAGACAACGAGGGCGAGGTGCAGGCTGAGGAGGAGAGGGAGGATGTACGAGGTGGGGACGGTGACTGTGACGGGAACGGTAGAGAAACTCGAATTGACATCGACGACAACGACGAAGACTGTAACAGTAGCGTCGGCGGAAAGGATACTTGTCGGCCGAAACGCGTCACTCTGTTCCAAGAGATGCTGATACGCGCTACGCGACCGCAACCGTTGAAGCCTATATTCAAACGCAAAGAACTGGAGGAAGCGGCGTTAGCAGTTTCACAATATTTAGCCTCCGAACTGAGACATTCGCCTATTCAACGGGGAACCGGTCCTTTTTCAGATCCGGATTCTCCCGTGTCCGATTGTTCTCTGGTGTCTCTTACGTCCAGCCAGAAGAAGCATTGCCGAAGCAGCGGAAGAAAAACTCCTCCGCCTATGAGTCCGTTGGTCGCTCAGCTCATAGAGATGGGTTTTCCGAAGAAGAGCGTGGAATTTGCGATCAAAAATCTAAGCACCGTGGTAGGATTGATTACGGTGGAAAGCGTGGTGGCGTGGCTGCTCGAAAATCCGGACGTAGCATTAAGCGACAGCGAAACGTTGTCGAGCGTGTACGGATTATCGGATCCCGATGATTCGGCGAGCGACAACGTCGACGATTCCCCGTCGACGCACGACCCAGTCTCATCGATCCTACCGCCAAACTACATGAAACGATCCGATTTTCTATGGGTCGACGAGTACGCGATCTACGTGCGGGACAATTTGATTCCCGGAATGTTGGTGCGATGTTGCAAAAGCTACGAGGAAGTGGAATACGGAGACGTTGGCCAAGTGATGAAAATCGATCCGGAGGGATTGCACGATTTGAACGTTCAGGTTAGCTGGCAGCGAAAAGGAGGCACCTATTGGGTTAGGTTCATTCACATAGAATTGTTGGGTCATCCGCCAACGACCCCGGGTCCTGCTGCGCTCAAAATCGGCGACAAGGTTCGAGTGAAAGCATCGGTCACGGTACCGAAATACAAATGGGGCTCGGTGAATCATCAAAGCGTCGGAGTGGTTACCGCCATAATAAACAACGGAAAGGACGTGTCGGTCGATTTTCCGCAGCAAAGCGGTTGGACCGGTTGCGCGTTGGAAATGGAAAGGGTACCGTCTTGTCATCATTCGGTCGCCTGCAATTCGTGCCACCTCTTACCGATATCCGGTCCTCGGTTTAAATGCAAGTATTGCGAGAGTTACAATCTGTGCGAGAATTGCTTTTACACGAAACGCTGCCACCGGCACGGATTCAATCGAATCGTGGAACCGGGATCGGCGGCCGTGTACGCCGGCAAACCAGGCAGATATCACAGGCAAGACTTGACGGAGTCCTCCGTGATCCACGATTGGTCGAAATGTATCCGCACGTTGAGCGTGTCTTCGCGGGAGAATTGGGCGACCCGACTGGTCAACGAATCCGGCCAATACTGGCAGAGTTGTGGTTTACAGGGCAAGCATTGGATACGATTGGAAATGTTTCCGGGCATTCTGGTGCACTCGTTGAAGATCCTCGTTAACCCGGAGGACAGCAGTTACATGCCGTCGTTGATAGCGGTGAACGTTGGCGAGTCGTTCAACAGTCTGGTCGAATTTACGATAATCAGCGTTCGACGGACCGATACCAGCGTTCTGTTGCTTCAGGACGCGAAGAAATATTATCCTTGCATCGAGATAGCGATAAAACAGTGCCGAAACGGCGGTATTAACTGCAAGATACACGGGCTTCAGATATGCGGTAAGAAGAAATTCTTCGAAAATCAACTGGCAACCTCCGTATCGTTTCTAGCTTCGGACTGGGAGATCGTCCAAGAACAGATGAGCACGCAACGCGCAGTCGAGGTGCCGCAACATTCGGCCGTCTACGTTTGGGGATTGAACGACAAGGACCAGCTCGGCGGTTTGAAAGGATCCAAGATCAAGCTGCCCATTTACAGCGAAGCTCTATCGAAACTGAAGCCCGTTCACATCGTTGGCGGTAGCAAGACTTTGTTCGTGGTCGGTCAAGAAGGTAAATTGTACGCTTGCGGCGAAGGTACGAACGGTCGGCTAGGACTCGGCGACGACAGCAACGTGTGCGAGCCGAAACCGATTCCGTTTCTGAGCCAGTACGTGATCAAGAAAGTGGCGGTACACTCGGGCGGAAAGCACGCTTTGGCCCTTACACAGGACGGCAGGGTGTTCTCGTGGGGCGAAGGAGAGGACGGTAAATTGGGCCACGGCAATTGCTTGTCGCTGGACAAACCGAGGCTGATCGAGGCTCTCAAGTCGAAACGGATACGTGATATCGCCTGCGGATCTGGACATTCGGCCGCCATAACCAGCAGCGGGGAACTGTACACTTGGGGCCTGGGTGAATACGGTCGGTTAGGTCACGGCGACGCCAGCACCCAACTGAAACCGAAGTTGGTTCAAGCTCTGGTGGGTCAAAGGGTGATACAGGTTGCTTGCGGTAGCAGAGACGCGCAAACGATGGCGTTAACCGCCGACGGGTCGGTTTACTCGTGGGGCGACGGAGATTTTGGCAAGCTTGGCCGAGGTGGTAGCGACGGTTGTTACATGCCCCTGTTGGTCGATCGGCTAAACGGTTTAGGCGTGGTACAGATCGAATGCGGGGCTCAGTTCTCTCTGGCGTTGACCAAATACGGCGAGGTGTGGACCTGGGGTAAAGGGGATTATTTTAGACTCGGCCACGGTAACGATCATCACGTGCGAAAACCTACTTTGGTGGAGGGTCTTCGTGGGAAAAAGGTGGTTCACGTGGCCGTCGGAGCTCTGCACTGTTTAGCGGTGACGGACACGGGCCAGGTTTACGCGTGGGGCGACAACGATCACGGACAACAGGGAAACGGATCGACGACGGTCAACAAGAAACCGTCGTTGGTCCACGAACTCGACGACACCAGAGTGAATCGAGTTTCTTGCGGTTCGAGTCACAGCATTGCTTGGGTGTTGACCGATCAACCGACGGCCAACAATCAAGAACCGGTCGCGTTTTCAACCGCGAAGGATCCTCTCGGTCAAGCATCCTTAAGGTTCAAAAATCTTTTGGAAACGGACATCGAGGCGATCGGTAGGAGCGAAATGGACGCGGAAGCAATTGCCGGACCGATTCCGTCCTGCTCGAAGACCGTGCTCCCCATTGCCGGAAACGATGGCGAGATTGGCGTCGACGCCGCTGCTAGTTCTGGCAACAGGCCGTCCCTCTCGAGCATCATACTGTCGTTGAAGAGCGACGTCGCGAAACAACAAGCGCTGCAACACGTGATAAACGCGCTTCGTATAATGCAGGCAAGGATAGCCGTGGTAACAGCGTTGCAAAGTCACTCGACGTTAAGATTATCGAATACCGGCAACAGTGGTGGCGGCGGCGGCGGCGGCGGCGGCGGCGGCGGCGGCGGCAGAAGAAGAAGCAGCACGAAAGGCGGTGTCGGCGGCAGTGGATGTTCGATCAACGAGGTGGCGACGATACAGGCGTCCGACGGAACGATAAGCGGTGGCCCGAGCATCGGCGCAGCCCATAGCCACGTTTATCAAAACGTAGGGGAGAGCGCGCAAGGAGGCGGAGAAGCGCCCGCGAACGCGGCAGACCTTGTCAATCTGGTCGCCAGTCCTAGAATGACTCCCGAGTCCGAGGACTATCCGTTGACGGTGTTCCCCTCGATGTCCAGTTCGGCGAGCCTATCTTCGCGTGCCTCGAAAATGTCGACCAGCGCGATGAGCGTGATCGCGGCCACCCTCACGTCCAACGCGCAAATAGTTGGCGAGGGGACCGTCGCGAATTCCAACCTGGACGATTTCACGTGCACGTTGACCGAAGAGGACGCCAGAATGTTGGTCGATTTATTGAAGCTGGCCGTTGCCAATCGTATATGCAAAGGAGCCAAGGAAACTATATCCTCGGTGCTGATCGGTCTGGCGAAAACGAACCACGCGATTCGCACAATGGTGCTGGAGCTTTGCATTACGGAGCTCGAGGACACGGTGGCCAACTCGAACAACAGGAACAACGTGCCGCAACCGGTGGTACAGGAAAGTCCGCACCCGTATACGGACGGCACCACGTTGACCGGTCACGTGAAGATATCGGGCGCGGAGGCTCTCAGAGTCGAATTCGATCGACACTGCAGCACCGAAAGAAGACACGATCCCTTGACTATAATGGACGGGAAGAATAGAGTGGTAGCGGTCAAGTCTGGTAAGAAATGGAGCGATTGGGCCGGTGAGATTCGAATTCCGGGCGACGAACTCAGATGGAGATTCTCGTCGGACAGATCCGTGAACGGTTGGGGATGGCGATTCACGGTGTATCCGGTTCTAGCGAGCCTCGGTTCGCACCAACTCCTCTCGGACAGAGCGGTTCTGTCGCAGCCGTCCATCGTGCCCGCCGAATGCCTTCTGGACAACTCGTTGATCAACTTGGATAGAAACGTCGCGACACGACTCGCCGCCACTTTAGCCCAGTGCAGTCAGCTAGGCGTGCTCTCTGCCCGACAACGAATGTGGGCCTTGAAGAAATTACAGGTCGTGTACACGACCGGGCCTGGCATACGTCCGGAGATCGCGCTCTCCTCTCTGCTCGGCTCGTTGCCTTTGGCACTGTTGAAACAGTACGCCTACGAAGATCCGTTGGTTCGCGGTGGAAAACAATTGATGTACAGCGACTTTTTCAAAGTTCTCGTCGCGCTCGCCTGCGATCTTGAACTAGACGAAATGCAATGTTGTTCGGAAATTCACAAATGGTCTTGGTTCCGAAGGTACTGCCTTTCCGCTCGCGTCGCGAGATCTCTGGTGAATCGTAGCCCGCTTCCGCGAGCGTTCTGTCTCGAAGTCACCAAACGGATCAACGAGATGATCACATACGGGGATGGAAACACGAAAGATCACGAGAATCACGCGCTCTTCAAGCAAGAGCACGACGAACAATTGTTGCAATGGTTGAATCGGAGACCGGAAGATTGGACGTTGTCGTGGGACGGATCGGGCGCGATTTACGGCTGGGGTCACAATCATCGTGGCCAATTGGGCGGTCTCGAAGGTGCCAAGGTGAAACTGCCCGTTCTCTGCGAGAGTTTGTCCGCCCTTCGACCGGTTCAGCTTACCGGTGGTGAGCAGACTCTGTTCGCGGTCACCGCCGACGGAAAAGTTTACGCGACCGGTAAGCATCCTGTCGACAATCTAACACTCTCGTTCGTTATACAATCTCAGTGCTGGTTTTATAGGTTACAGCGCGGCTGGCCGTCTCGGAATCGGCGACACGGACTCCGTAATGGTTCCAACACTTTTGGAGTCCATACAGCACGTGTTCGTAAAGAAGGTCGCCGTTAATTCAGGTGGCAAACACTGTCTCGCGCTGAGTTCCGAGGGTCACGTGTACTCCTGGGGCGAAGGCGACGAGGGAAAGCTAGGCCACGGGAATCGGTTGTCCTACGATCGGCCGAAACTGATCGAGGAATTGCTCGGCATCGAAATCGTCGACATAGCCTGCGGTGGTCATCATAGCGCGGCGATCACGAGCACCGGTTGGCTCTACACCTGGGGAAAAGGTAACTCGGCTGCGTACGAACCTCTTTTTTTATTTTAGCGTATAATTCGAACGAGACGTCGATCGCAGGTCGGTACGGACGACTGGGCCACGGGGACAGCGAAGATCAATTGACGCCCAAGCTGGTCGAAGCGTTACAAGATTATAAGGTGATCGACGTAGCTTGCGGAAGCGGAGACGCGCAAACTCTTTGCGTCACCGACGACGACAACGTATGGAGCTGGGGCGACGGTGATTACGGAAAACTCGGCAGAGGTGGTAGCGACGGTTGCAAAGTTCCCATGAAAATCGAGTCTCTCGCCGGACTTGGCGTGGTCAAAGTCGAATGCGGCAGCCAATTCTCGGTCGCGTTGACGAGATCGGGCGCCATATACACATGGTAAGATTTTACGTTTTTTCAGCTAACATTCTTCAAGGTTCCTCCGAATCTTCCCCGTTAGCCGTTTATAATGGGGGAATTTTCAGGGGCAAAGGAGATTACCATCGTTTGGGTCATGGCACGGACGATCACGTGCGAAGACCGCGCAAAGTGGCAGCGCTTCAAGGCAAGAAGATCATCTCGATCGCGACCGGCTCGTTGCATTGCGTCGCGTGTTCCGACAAAGGGGAAGTATTCACCTGGGGCGACAATGACGAAGGCCAGCTAGGCGACGGAACAACGTGCGCCCTTCAAAGACCAAGGCTCGTTCACGCGTTACAGGGTAAAAAGATAACTCGTGTCGCTTGCGGTAGCGCGCACACTTTAGCCTGGAGCACGATGAAGGCTACACAGAGCAGAATGCCTGCTACCACGCCGATGGAGTACGATCTGGTTAAAGATCTTCCGTTTCCCGTGCTGCACAACCGGTTGGTGCTTCTTCACCACTTTGCCGAACTGCTCTGTCCGTGTTTGCCGATGTTCCCGATCACCGGACCCATCAGTCTTGCTAAATTGGCACCGATATTAGTGTACAGCATCAAGGAAGCAACATTCCGTAAAGTGGTTCAGGCTACGATGGTCAGAGATCGACAACATGGACCGGTCATTGAATTAAATCGAATACAAGTGAAACGCGCCAGAGGCAAAGCTGGATTTGCCGGCCCGGATGGCATCAAGTCCGTCTTTGGTCAGATGGTCTCGAAGTTGTCTCTGTTGACACAGGATGTTCTCTTTTTTCCCCATAGGGTGTGGAAAGTCAAGTTCATCGGTAAGTTGAACGGATCCTCGTGACTCGTTTCGCTCGATTCTCTTTATCATCGATGTTACATCGATGTAAACAGACGAACATAATCGTCGTTGCATTTTACAGGAGAGAGCGTGGACGATTGCGGTGGCGGTTACAGCGAGAGCATAGCGGAAATGTGCGACGAATTACAAAACGGTTCTTTACCGTTGCTCATACCGACACCGAACGGCCGGGACGACAACGGCACCAACAGAGATTGTTTTCTCTTGAACCCGGCCGCCGACTCGCCGTTACACATCAACATGTTTCGATTTCTTGGAATCTTGATGGGCATTGCCATCAGAACCGGTAGCCCGTTGAGTTTGAATCTAGCGGAACCTGTGTGGAAACAATTGGCCGGTATACCGTTGACTCCTGCGGATTTGACAGAAGTCGATAGAGATTACGTTCCCGGATTATTGTGCATTCGAGATATGGATCCCGACGAAAAAGTATTCCAGACTCTCGAAATGCCTTTCTCTACCCCGTCGGCCGTAGGCCACGACGTACCTTTGTCCAGTAGGTGCGTACAGAACTGTTCCTCGTCGAGGATACGTTTTGCACTTCATTTTCTCGATTGTTTCTCTCTCGTCTCACCGTGGACTGTTCCGTCAACAGGTACAGGAAAATTACACCAGAAAACAAACACGAATACGTACAACTGGCCTTGGATTATAGGCTGCACGAGTTTGATGCTCAGGTGGCTGCTGTACGCGAGGGAATGTCGAAAGTTATACCCGTACCTTTTCTGGCGTTGTTCAGCGGACCTGAACTGGAGACTATGGTCTGCGGAAGTCCAGACATACCGCTTACTTTATTAAAGTCTGTCGCCACTTATAAAGGTGATATGTTTGAAATACACACACTACCTATTCCGTCACCCGTTCCATTTCTTTCTTTCTATCTTTCTTTCTTTTTTTTGTGTGTGTGTGTGTGTGTGTGTTTTTTCTAGTTTTTTTCTCGCTTTTTTATCGCTAATCTGTGTTGTTTCAGGCATCGAAGCGACTTCCCCTCTGATCCAGTGGTTCTGGGAAGTGATGGAAGAATTCTCTAACCAAGAAAGGTCTCTGTTTTTGCGATTCGTCTGGGGTAGAACTCGTTTGCCGCGCACCATTGCCGACTTTCGCGGAAGAGATTTTGTATTACAGGTATATTACACGTATTGTCTATCATTTTTTCAGTTTACTTTTCAAACGATCCAAGTTATTACAAGCTGCGTTACTCCACTTGTATACAGGTAATGGACAAGTACAATCCACCGGACCACTTTCTTCCTGAAAGTTACACGTGCTTCTTTCTGCTAAAAATGCCAAGGTATTCGTGTAAACCGGTGTTGCGGCAAAAATTGAAGTATGCGATACATTTCTGTAAAAGTATCGATACCGACGAGTACGCTAGAGTACAAGCCGCGACCAATTCAGACACCGAAGAAACGGACAATCTTTCTAGCGAGGAATACACCTCGCTTTAACTAATTCTCGTAATCTCTTCCATGCTATCGGTTCTTTTTTCCTCTTCTTCTTCTTCTTCTTTTTTTCTTTTCTTTTTTTTTTTTTTTCTCTTGTTCAACACGATTCGTATACATACACAATCGAGCATTTTCGAAAATATTTATGCTTGCAATTTAGATTAGTTAATTGAACGCGAGAAATCACTTCCTCTATAAAGTTGTTTTATTTTAGTATACGAATCCATTAATTACTTTATCGTAAAAGTGTCGAACTTTATTCGTAAAATATTGTACTCCACTTTATAGTAACGCTCTAGTAACAATTACTATGATTTTCAACATTTACAAGACCAATATGTATAGCACCGTATATTCTGATGACTTATTGTTAGAGTCAAAGCGCATCGCGGTCAATGGGTCAAACCTTTTTTCAATAATAATGTAAAAAAGCAAAGTTTTATCATTTACAAAAGCTTAACTCCCACGATAAAAGTGTACAATATTAGATATTAAATCCACGATTAGCTTTTGCAACACAGTTGACAAGATTTAATAATTATCTTGTTGATTTATTTCATTATTTGTAAGTTACAAATTCATTATTATTTAAGATTGACTGAAATCTAATGATTATTAAGTTTTTACGAATCAATCTCGACATTTTTAAGAATACATGTAGTATTTTGAATAATGTGCGCGCTGATAATTGAAGGTATCGTATTATAATAGCTATTATTATTATCAAATTTATTTATTTATTTGTTTATTTATTTATTTATTTATTTATTTATTAAATGAACAGAATTGTGTACAAGTGCGTGCATATTATACGAGGACACATTCGTTTCGCTACAGTGTATTCGCGAATAATGTTTGTTTTCATTTTACAATAATAATAATAATAAGATAGGGAAAAAACGCGAAAGTAACGAGAGTTAATAGTATCGCATCGCTTAATGTACATTTCAATTCCGAACGCGTCAAGTTTCGTTTAACTTGTCAACAAAGTTGATATTACTAGTGAACATTTATCTATGATTCTCATTTTTTTGCAATATCAAATAATCATAAGTTTTCGTTATGTTTGTTGAAAAATATATTGTAATTGAAAGAAAATAAAGAGATTTATCGGTGTGATTATTGTCAATATAAAAAGAAAAAGGAAGTAAAATTAGTTTAGTTTTATATCTGTTATAGTATATTTAATTATTTGTTATAGCTTTACGTTAATTTATCAAATATTCTACGATTCTTCGATGTTTTCCTTATCATTGCATATCAGCGAAAAAGGAACGTCAAACAACGTAAAAGATTAATGAGAATATTCGATATGCGCATTGAAAAACAAAGTCATTAAATGATAAAATATGAATAGAGTAATTTAAGTATAAATATAACATCAGAATGAAATGAATTCATGATGTTCCATCTTCGTACAAGAAACATGTTTCATTTATTAAAGCACAAGGTATTTGTAACTGTTTAATGTCTCTTACGCTATACAAGCTTTTATCGAGAAATTATTTTCAGTTATGCAAAATGCGCGTTAATTATGTTAGATCGTTAACGACGAAAGCGATACACTCATCGCCTAAAATACAATTACCAGATTATGCGGATGTTGTAGTGATAGGTAAGAACATTCTTGTAATATTTTCTCTTTCTGTCGATAATTAATAATAATATTTCCAGGTGGTGGTAGCGCCGGTTGCAACGCTCTTTATCAATTAGGAAAGTGTGGCGTTAACGCTGTGTTGTTAGATAAATCTAAATTGATATCTGGTACTACATGGCACACTGATGGCCTTATATGGAGCCTACGCGGTCCAAGTGATATTGATATAGAACTATTGAAAGTTACAAGAAACGTTCTTAATTCGTTAGAAGAAGAAACTGGAATAAATCCAGGATGGATAAATAACGGTGGATTGCTCGTTGCTCATTCTGATGTAAATATCTATGAAAATAGCATTTTCTTTCGTTTCGTTGTCTCATCTTTTGCTTCTTCTTCCTTTTTTTTTCCCCCATGTTTCAGGAACGATTGAACGAATACAAAAGATTGGTCACCGCTTCCAAAGCTTTTGATATTCGAGCAAATCTTATTTCCCCCCAAGAAGCGAAGAAATTATTTCCATTGCTCGATGAAAACAGCTTTCGAGGAGCTATTTACTGCCCTGATGATGGTGCCATTGATCCCACTATGTTGATAAATGCTTTGACAAAATCAGCAAAAAATAATGGTTGTCAGGTATGTAGAAACTATCTCTTGCAATTAGAAACAGTCATGAACCACAACAAGAAGTATAAAATCATTGAACTTATCTAGATAGTGGAAGATTGTCCTGTTACAAAAATACTCACAAAAAAGACTATTACAAATAATAAAAAGATTTATGGAGTAGAGACACCGTACGGAATGATAAAAACAGATGCTGTTCTCAATGCTGCTGGAGTTTGGTCGAAAGATGTGGCGAAGATGGTCGAAATGGATATTCCTTTGGTACCGTTTAAACATGCTTACATCGTTACTGAATCGATAGAAGGAATGCAGAATCTTCCAAATATCAAAGCCTCTGATGTTGATTTATATTTTCGAATGCACAGAAACTCCATGGATATAGGTTGTTACGAAGAGAACCCGGTTATGTTACAGTCGGTGAGTCAACTTAAAAAATATACTTTAACCCTTTGCGGTCCAAATTATTTTTCAATTATTTTGTTTATTTTAACTGACAATTGAAAAATGTGCGTTTGCGAAGCGACATAGCAGTGTCCCTATGATAAAAACTAATATCGAGTCACGCTCGACACCGGACTGCAAAGGGTTAAATAAAGCTGTTACCATTAAGCTTATTTGAAAGTAGTAACAGTTAATGTGTATCTTTTATCTTATTTTCGTATAAAAGGTACCAAAAGACTTTTCATTCGGCCTTCTTGAATTGGATTGGAGTATCTTTGATGTGTATCTAAAATCAATGACCCGCTTGATTCCTAAATTATCAACAACCGGAATAAAAAGCACCGTGTGCGGTCCAGAAAGTTTTACGCCTGATCACAAACCAATCATGGGTAAGAATTTCAAAAGATCTCACTTTTCTTTCACATTATCTTCATATTGAAAATCGTCTTAAGATTGATTGCATCCAACAGGCGAAGATCCTCGTTGTTCCGGATTGTTTTATTCTTGCGGTTACAACAGCGCGGGAATGATGTTAGGTGGAGGATGCGGGGAACAGATTGCACACTGGATAATCAATGGTCGGCCAGACAAGCACATGTTCAATTATGATATCAGAAGGTGGAGTACAATTATATTTTTCAATTCGTTAACAGTTTATATGTATATTTGTCACGTCTATTAATTTTTGGGTCTGTAGATTTATTCCAGAGCAGAGACAGAACTTGGTTTGGATAAATGAAAGGTCTTACGAAGCGTATGTCACAAATTACAACATTGTATTTCCACGCGATCAGCCCCTAAGTGGTAGAAACTTAAAAACAAGTCCTTTCCACGATGTAAGGATTATTCAATATGGTTATTCGATGGACCGTTTGTTTTTAATTAATATATTGTAGTTTAAAGTGTAAAATCAAATTAATATTTTATTTATTACAGGCGCTTGTAGAAAAGGGTGCTGTTATGGAAGAATGTCAAGGTTGGGAACGACCTGGATGGTTTTCAACTGAAAAAGTAAATATCATGTCACATGGGTACGGTGCATGTTACGGAATACCGAAAAACAAGAATGATAAATATCGTGAAATATTAGAAAAGGAATACAGTTTTCAGATTTCACCATACGATGATACAGTAAGTTTCATAAAATTAAATTATGCCAATTGGAAATAACAATGCTAAACAAGTTGATACCGAAGGATTTACGCGTGTCTGTGTTAGATTCGAGAAGAAGCTGTTGCCTGTCGAACGAATGCTGCTTTATTCGACATGTCTCATCTTGGAAAATTCTACCTTTGCGGTCCAGATGCTCAAAAAGCTGCCGATTACTTATTTACAGCAAACACAAATTGTGCTTTCAACAAAACAGTTTATACTTGTATGCTAAACCATGCTGGAGGAGTAGAAATGGATTGCACAGTTACAATTATAGAGCCTGGCTCGGGTGGAATTGTCAACCCGATATTTAAAGACAAAACATTTTACATTGGTACGTTTTCATAAATCGTTACCATTCGGTTATCATCGTTATCGTAAATTCGTGATTTTTATTTTCAATAATCAGTCTCAAACAGTATAGCGTCGCACCATACGTGGGCTCACATGAACAAAGTAATAGAGGAAAAGGGCTTCGACGTGTCGTTACACAATGTCACCGAATTAATTGGAATTCTATCTGTACAAGGTCCGAATAGGTACTGTATCAAGTATGCTCGTCGAGTTTTCTTTAGATTTATACTATGAACTTTTAAAAACTATAAATCACTGAATAGCCGAAAAATAGTGGAATCATTGATAACAGATGAAATCTCGGATGAATCTGTGAAATTTTCAACTACAAAATTAACAAAGGTCAAAGGTGAAATAGTCCGCTTAATTAGACTTAGTTTTGTTGGCGAACTTGGATTTGAATTGCATATCCCAAGATCGTCCTGTGAAAAAGTTTATACCGCTTTAATAAAATGTAGCGAATCGTATAACATGAAATTTGCTGGATGCAGAGCTCTGGACAGCCTTAGTTGCGAAAAAGGTACAGCAAATGAGTACAGCTATTATTAACATTTGTGTGTATATATTGTGTTCAAAGCATTTATATTATCTTTCAGGATATCTTCTTTGGAATTCAGATCTTAGGGAAGATGATAATCCTATAGAAGCTGGCTTAGGATTTACTTGTCGCAATTCCGGTAAATATTTAGGAAAGACGGTAGTTGATCGATTACGAAAAGTTGGTGTTAAAAAGAGACTAGTGCATATCCATGTAAACAGGTGAATGTAACAATTCTTAAAATTAATGTTTGTAATGGATAACGTAAATAATATTAACGTTATATGTTGCGACAGTGATGTTCCACTGTGGGGTTTAGAAACGATTTACAGAAATGATCGCCCTGTTGGTTATTTACGAAGAGCAGAACGAGAATACACTTATGGAAAGAATACGGGCCACGGGTGAGTAAAGTTATGTCGAATCGAAATGGTATTTCGATTACTTATTGAGTCCGTTGAACATTAGGTACATCAAGCATCCAGATGGGGAGAATGTGACAAAGGAATTTCTAGAAACTGGTAATTACGAAATTGAAATTATGGGAAAACGGTATTCGATGGATCTCTATCTCCGAAGTCCATTCGATTCTCGAAATCAAAGGTTATTGGGGATATACGAAAATAAATAATACTAAACTTCGGAAAAGTATAAAGGATTGAAGGCATTAAATGTGATTTCAATTTATTTATATTTATCCTGCCAGAGGATTAGCATGTACAGTCACACTATTTATTCGAGTTTCTGTGAGCGGTTTATAGTTTTTAGGATTTACAGGAAGCTTTTCCAGTTGTTCAAGAGTTTCTAAACCATCTATTACCCTGAAATAAATTTAAAAAAAAAAAGAGAGAGAGAGAGAGAGAAGAAGAGCAAGAAGAACAAAGAAAAAAGAAAGAAAAATTGATTAAATATGTCAAATAAATTACATTTATCGAGCAAATTTAAACAACAGGTTCGCTTACTTTCCAAATAAGGTATATTTTAAATCCAGATGTGGTTGAGGGCCATACGTTATAAAAAATTGACTTCCATTTGTGTTTGGACCATTATTGGCCATAGATATAAGGCCTCTTGCATTGTGTTTCAATTCTTCTTTAAATTCATCTTCAAATTTACGATTCCATATCGATGTTCCACCTTTACCAGTTTGTGTAGGATCACCAGTTTGTACAATAAAACCTTTTATATTTCGATGAAATAAGCAATTGTCATAATAATTACTGGCACACAAAGCAAGAAAATTCTATAAAATAAAGAGACTGATTTCTATTTATTCAAAACGATAAAATTACATTGTAAGGAATTATAAAGAGAATACCTCACAGGTTTTTGGGCACAATTCACAAAATAATTCTATCTTTATATCTCCAACATCAGTATGTAAAGTGACACTCTGTAAACGAAAATTTATGTATTATATATATACATTTTATATATGCACACCCCCAAACGTGTGTAATTTTGCTACGACAGTAAAATAAACAATTTCAATAGAAACTGATAGAAAAAAAAAAAAAAAAATAAGAATCATTTGCGCACCATCTTCGATATCAGTGTTTATTAATTTATGAACATCAGTACACGTTATTTATTATTATTAATATCTCTTACGTTCTTAATTCGTTAATAATCACGTCCCGACAAAAAAATTAAACATACACGTATATTTATATATATACGAGAAAGTAGCCATTTTGAATGTCGCAGAAACACCAACGAAATCAAATGTATGTATTTTATTTTTAATTTTATTGTAAAGAGTATTGAAAATTAATGAAAAATATGAAAACATATGATTGTATGTAGAAAACCAGAGTGATGCTTATTTGGATCATAAATTTATGAAATATAAACATTTGACTTGGTTGAAAGCGGTAAGGAATCATCAAAGCAGCGCCACTATTTCTGCTGAATGTTCAGCTTGTTTCGCGTTACAAGTATAACGGTTAGGGAAAAAAGGATATTGAATACTGTGGCATAAGTTTAATTCGTAAAAAGTGCATTTAATCTTGTTTAAGTTGAAAGTAAGATTACATTTTATATGCTGATGAATAAAGAAACTCAATTGTGAAAGTTATAATAAAGGAGTGACAAGAAAATCTAGACGAGTGGCGCGTCTGTGCAAACGGGTCTCTTTGGTCGCATGACGTAATTGTATTGATCGCGGAAGAAGAGCCGAAAGTCGCGCATTCGCCATCTTGGACGAATTGTGGAAAAGAAGTTTCTGTGTCTCGCAGGCGCGGTACGCTTGTAACAATTGTAATCCGTGACGATCCGGACATTAATTAGTTTAACTGGGAATTAACCCTTTTGTGAATTAGAAACCCATTTGGACGGACCAAGGTAAGTCATTATTTCCTTAATTTGCTCCTTCGTCCTGATCTTTTTTTCTACGTGGAAACCTTACTGTCTAGACTTCTGTAATCATTCAACTTTGAACAAGCTTTTTTCTCTTTTTTTTATTTATTTAATATCATTACCGCCTCACTTTGACTTTTCGTAAGGTGTTTGTTTTACAAATTATATTTACTGTTAAGTTTTATTACTGTTCTGACGCAAATTTTTTTGTTTTGAATTTTCATTGACTTTGACATCGCGATCGACGGGTTGGGTCTGATCATTACACTCCGGTTGTTCCACTTCTTCTCCATTCGTATCTGACACTTATTTACTTTACCATTCAAATATTTTTCCAGTCGCCCCTTCTTTTCTTGTTTTTTTTTTTTTATTTCCCTATTAGAAAAGATTGCTTCCGAAGGTTTCGTTTCCGTTTCCGTTTTTTTGTTTCTTTCTCGTATTAACCGTTCTTGTCAACATTTTTGTTTCGCAATTCATTGTTCTTAAATTTTATTCAGATTTTGTGTATTTCTTACTGCTTTTATATATATATATATATGTTTCTGGTAATGTTTCTTCTCTCTCTTTCTCTTTCTCTCTCTCTCTCTCTCTCTCTCTCTCTCTCTCTCTCTCACACACACACTCACTGTCTCTGTGTTCCTCCCTCCTTTCTCACCCATTCTTTTTTCCACTCATCCCCCCCCCCCCCCCATCTCTCTTTCTCTTTCTCTGAAGTACAATAGCTATTATGAATAAAATAAAACTTTTTAACAATTGTGTAAACGTTTATTCACTTTTTACATGTACAGTTCAATTGCATTTTCAATGCTTTTGTTTCCATTCATATGGATAATTTTCAATCTATATGTGTACAATTATGATCTATTTTCATATATATTTATAAGCATTTTTTTTTAATGTATAGAAACAATGTTTTCTTTAAGAATAAATTACAAAAATTGCTATCGTTGAAACGATTAAAGAAAAGTTAGTACATTGTTTATTGTTATTTAAGCTTGTATCATTGAATAGTACTTGTATTATTAAAATTATCTATAAAAGGGATGAAATATTTATAAAAATAATTGATGTTTTGCAGACAAAGGGTTCGTTCTTTGGGTCTGATTGATACTAAATGGTTGCCTGCAGACAGCATGTCTACTCTGTCAGGGCTTGTGTCGAAGGGGGAGAAAGGAAAATCAAAGTTTCAATCGTTAGACATCAATAACTTGTACCGGGTGAGTAGGGTGAGTTGGCCAAGCAGTTTTTGTTCATTTTTACTTATTAACCTTCATTTATCCGTGTGTTTGATGTTTCACGCATCTTTATTTTTATAACGACCAGTGGAGATGATTTATTTTTCTCGTTGTTATCATCGTTATAAAAATTATTATTATTATTATTAAGTATCGGATAAAAAATAATTATCTCTGTAAAAGAAAATCGAATTGGTATCTGATTTGTTCTGAACGCAGGGAGAATCTTTAGAGCAACACCAGCAAACAAACACATTACCACGTAAACATGGAATGCAAAGTCTTGGAAAGGTGCCTTTGGCACGACGACCTCCTGCTAATCTGCCTAGTTTGAAAAGTGAACACAGTAGTAACGATCCAGCTGTCAGTCTTGTACCAAGCGGTGGAAGCGGTTGGGCTACTACCAAAGATTCAACGACTACCACTACTACTACAACTACCACAGCCGTAACTACACCCGAAACAACTACTGTAAGTTTTGTAGTAACATATATTTATGGTTCAAGTACATATAAGTTGTAATAATGATCCGCTTATTAGATTAACAACAATATCGCTTGAAAACATTGTTTTAATAGAAATTATTATTATTATTGTAACAACCATTATTCAGTATTTTCATATATTTTGTTCCTTTAATTAAATTCATGTTTTACCATTTATCCGTTAATCAGAGGTAACAAGAAATAAATGACAAAGTTAATGATTTTCTTATTACAGTCAAATTCTTCGCCTACACAATGTGTAGTGGGAGCCACTGTAACAGCATCGCTACATCCACTACTTCCAGGACAACAAAGTATCCCACAGCCTTCATATTCTTCCGACGCAAACAACAAATCATCATGGAGTGCAATAATGAGCAGATCTGGAGATGGTGTGTAAAATTATACAGTATGGTTATATAAACACCTGATTCGTTTCATAATTACTTTATTTTATTTTATTATTATTTTATTATTATTATATATATATATATATATATATATATATATATATATTTTTTTTTACTCTCTTTAAACTTGCGCACATTTCGTTTAAAATCGATACGTAGGTACCACATCAGGAGGCCAGCAACAATCACAGCAGCAGCAGCAACTCCAACATCAACCGCAGCAACAACAACAGCAGCAGCAGCAGCAACAATCGGCAAATCGAGAATTGAATGCACAATACGGACCCGGACCAAGTTTAAGACCGCAAAGTAAGAATTGTAGTTAACACTTTATTGGCAGAAAAATGTGTTTGTTTAACGAACGAAATTGTACATTAGCGGAAGGAAGTTGGATACAAGGTGGAAGTCGTACAGCCAGTGGTACGGGAATAGGTGTGGCTCCTGGTTCCGGAAGTGGAACCACTTCAGCGGTCCAGGCCCCCCCTTTGAATATCAGTGGATCTGGAGGGCATGCAGATATATCTGGTGGCGGACGGCAGAACTTGGTCCAGTCTCCCAACATGGTCACGGCCCAGGGAGGCCCTTCTCCTGCTCCTGCAAATAATCAGCAGAACACTTTAAATTCGAATTCTCACCAAGTTCGTCCAAATCTGCATCATTATAGAGGACTTATTCCTCCATTTGTAAGTTGTATTATTATCGTGTTATTTGATCAAATGTAATATTTCTAATTAGTTTGATTAGTAAACAATCATCAGTATCTGAAAATTTTTTTAAACAAATTTAGTTGTACCGAGGAAACTTTTCTGGTGGAATCCCTCCGCAGTTTCCACCGAACACGAATTCCAGCGGGCCTAGGCCCCGATTCAATTACTCAACAGAGCGGTTTCCCGCTCCGCCTCCCAATCGTCAACAGGAGCGCGAACAGCGTCTCCCCGAGGAAGAAATTATTACACGACCAATCATTAAAGAAGAAGATCTTACTCGAATGGATGATATTTCTCGCGATGCTGGTTGGGCAGCGCACGATGATATCGATTACAATCAGAAACTTGCCTTCAGCGACGATGAAACCGAGCCTGAAGGTTCGAAAAAAGATGAGAAAAGAAGAGGAGATAATAAGGAGGAGAAGAAGATCGAGGAAATTTCGGCGGAAGATAGGGAGAAAACTAGGGATAATCATGATAATCGAGATTCAAAAGAATCCCGAGATCAACCAGCTCATCGGCCATGGACTCAAAACTCTGTACCTCGCGATTATCGTGGATCCAACGGGTCTGGTAGTTATAGCGGTCAGTCACAACTGCATTCGGTGCATTCTTTAAGAGGTCAGAATATTTGTGTGACGTTGATGCATTTATTAGTTTACGTTCGTTTTCATTATCACGTGCCGTTTCAATCGGTTATTAACAATACTTTGTTGCATGCAAAATTCTTTTCGCTATGTTTATTACTATTTTCGGTTTGAAAACAGGCGTGGAGGACGACGAAGCATGGAACGAAAGACGCAGACTAAAATTCGAGGTAGCGTCTGCCGTTGAACGCGCTCGACAACGTAAAGAGGAGGAGGAGAAACGGTATCAGGAATTGACCAGGCAAGCGGCAGCTAAAAAGTTACAAGATTTGGAACAAAAGTTAAAGGAGAAGCAAGCTAAATACAAAGAGGAGGAACGCGGACAATCGAACGAATCGAAAAGTTTGATAAACGTTCCATCGGTACCGATTCCAGTTCCCGATTGGGAAAGAGAAAGGGAAAATAGGGAACGAGAAAGTAGAGAAAGAGGAGAGCAGCGGTCTTGTGCTGCACCTTCCGAGGGGAAAGATGAAAAGTCTTTGAATCGTGAATCGCGTGAAATCAGAGACAGTCCAAAAGATGGTAGAGAATCACGCGATCAGTTAACGTCAGATTTCCGACAAGGTGATCGACAGGCTTTCGCAAGACAACCGGATACCGCGCGTAATGAACGTGACAGGGAACGCGAACGAGAGCGAGAACGGGACCGTGATCGTGATCAAAGGGACACGCGGGATCGTGAACATTTAGCATTCTCGCGACATTTCCAAAACAATTTACCACCCCGATTTCAAAAACAACAAGCAGAGAGGAGCGGTGCTGGTTTCAATCGAATTTCACCTTCCACCGAAAGATCCTCTACGCAGTCGGTTCCTTTCTCTCAACAGTACGACCCCGGTAGATGGGTTCATAACCACAGTTCTATAAGTAAGTATCTAATTATACCTATTGGTTAAATTTATCTTTAATCTTTTCGATACTGCAAGCGAGCGCTTGTAATTTTCTTCAAATGCTTACATGTATAATGTATATTATATACGATCAACAAAGATAGATATTCGATAGCAGTGGTAATTTTCAGAATTAACTGGTCGAACAGAAATTATAATTCTTATTAGAATTATTTATGTTATCTGTCGGTATTTATTTTCATTTTACAACTGGGAGCCACCTCTATTCTTATCGGTATCGTACTTACGTGCATGTCAATGCATAATTAAATACATGTACACACATCGAACCGAGTACATTGGTAGCTTTATCAAACGCTTGCTTGTTGCATCAAAAGGATCGGCTCTTCATTTTTAACGACTAATACTATATTATCGAATACAATTTGTATCAGTAGACAATAATTTAAAAGCAGCACACGGTGCTCCGCCGCAACGTCGGACCAGGACAGATTCAGACATTTCTACTTCGATGGACGAAGATCGACCACCGTCTCGTGATTACCGCACTTCTCTCCTTCGCGACGATCGATATCGTCATTCTTCGCATCGACCGTACGATGCTCGTAAATCGGCTGGTTATTATGACGAGTATGGTCGCAACAATAGAGACCACGATTACGACGATAGACATTCTCGCGATTCATGGGAACGTGAAAGATATTTCGATGATAACAAAGATCGAGATTCAAAGGATGCCGGGTCAGAGCCGAGAGACAGGGAAAATCGAGACGCTCGTGATAATCGTACCAATAGAGACAATCGAGATTCCAGAGAAAATCGAGAAAGGGATAGCAAGGATAAGAAGGATTATGATAATTATTTGAAGGTATTTAGTGTTGATTTATGTCATGCTTTTCCGCGGTATTATTAATGTGTTCGTGTGTTTTAATTTGTACTTTTTGTTCACCAATAGGATCCCTTTGATGAACGTGATCGCGATCGTGAACGCGATCGTGATCGTGATCGTGAACGCGACCGCGAACGTGATCGCGAACGTGATCGCGACCGTGATCGTGAACGTGATCGTGATCGTGATCGTGACCGTGAACGTGAACGTGAGCGTGAGCGTGAACGCGAGCGAGAACGTGAACGAGATCGCGATCAGAGAGAACGATCGGAGAGTACCGAATGGCGAGAAGAACGTATCATTCAGGACAGATCAATGGATAACCGTCGCGATACTCAAAGAGAAGACCGGATGGAACGCAACGAACGTCCGCAAAGACCAGATTCTCGTGATAGTCGCACATCCAGAGAATCGAAAACATCTTTACGCGAAGACGATTCGCACAAATTGCGCGATTGTAGCTCTTGGGTTAACGAAGTTGTTGATTACGAAGAAAATAAGCGCGATATGTATCACGATGATATGAGAGACAGAGAGAGGGATAGGGATAGGGAAAGAGAAAGAGAAAGAGAAAGAGAAAGAAGACAACCACCTGGACCTGTGACCAAAGAAAGAATCGAGGCGGATGAGTTGAAAAGCGAGAAACGTAGCCTGACTCAATTAAAACGAGCCAGCTGCGATACGGATAAAAAGGATCAGACAAAAGAATGTACAGAGACGAAGAAGGAAACCGATGCTTGGAATAGGAAGCTTGATCGTGCAAATGACAGTAACAGAGCGGTAGAAAGAAGCGACGGCTCTCCGAAAGCATGGGCGGATGCCGTTTCTCCGACATTCGACAAAGAAGAGGAGAACGCTTTGGAAGCTAACAAAAGCGAGAAAGAGCCGGAAGATTTGAAGCAAAGCTTCGAGAAGTTAAGTCTGGAGAAAAGAGATGATACTCTGAGCGAGGAGGTAACCGAGTCACAGATTAAAGAGGATAAACGAGAGAAAAATATCCGGAACAGAACTAGCAGCGGTGGGTCAAATTCGAGAATACGCGACTCTCGAGGCGGACGTCAATATGGAGGTACCTATAGCGTGTACACTCGGGGATGTCGAGGTCCGGAATCAAGAGGGCGAAGAGGTGGTCCTAGAACCGTCGCTAGACCCGCATCTGCCAGAAGCGGTTCGTACGGTCATACCGATTCGGAGAACAGTGCCGACGAGATATCCGGCTCGACCGAATCCGGAAAGGAGGAGAAAAAATCGGCCAGATCCCCAAAACTTAGCCACAAATCGGAAAAAGATGAACGTGTTTCGAACCGCGACGACAAACGCGTCGATTACTCTCAATCACAGCGTAGCGATAAACGAACGTACGACACTAAATCGAATCGCGAAGGTTTTGCTCCTTCTGGAGAACCGTCTCGGCGTGGTCGGGGCAGTTTCCGGATTCGAAGCGTAACCACCGCTGGCAGTCGCATGGAAGGATACGGTCCGCCATCGAGTAAAAGTCCTTTTTCGTCCGAGCGTAATATCGACGAGAAACAAACTTCTGCACGACAAAATCCTCCGACACCCACTCCGGAGAAGGAGGTCGGTTCATTGATACCTCCTCAGGTTGTTGAATCCGCCGATGATAAAATCATAGCGAAGCAACAAGCGTTAACGGCTGGAATAACTGGGAAACGTGCCAAATCACCGAATCAACAGTCGCAACAATCTCAACAGAGCCAACAGTCTTGCAATAAACAGGACGCGAGCCATGCAGGCGGCAACACCATCCCTCAGAAGGTACAACTTCGAAAAGAAGAGTCACGCTCGAAAAGAACTCGCAGCGGAAGTAGAAGGGTAAGTATTTCTGAATGTTTGATCATGGAAAGATCCCTTGAAAAATACAGTAATATCCGGTTAATACTGATCGCAACTTCATAAATGATATCGGACATCATCATATTTGAATCCGAGAACAGTTTTAAGATCGAAGAATCGATGAAACACCGATTTATATGAATAGTTGTCGCGATACGATTCTACACCCTAGTTACCATTAACACTTTAACTGCCACGTCAACCGTATGGTGGGTGACGCTTGAATTTCCGTAGAAATTCAAGAATTTGTCGTTTGCATTATTAATATGCTTTTAATTATACTTAATCAGAGAATCGTCGTATTAGGTAGTCCAAATGTCAAATTCTGAATAATAAAAATTACGAAGCATCGTAAATGCTTTGCCTAACGAAGTTAGTGTTAACCGGACATCGATTGTAGTTATTTTTCTCTTTATTGCTTCGAACGAAATGATTTACACACCTTATACTTATACTGATACTGGTTCCTACTATGTTTCTAGGGTAGAGACAACCGTGAGCCACGATACCGTGGCAGCGGAAGTAACGTGTCGAAACAAACCTCCTCGGACGTAGGTAACGAAGATTGGGAAACCACTTCGGAAAATAGCGAGGAACATGTGGAGGAGCATAAGGAGTCACGTAACAGTCGTAATAAACAGTTTACCGCGCGTGCAAACACGGGTAACAATCAGAACATTATAGCATCGAATATGCATTCTCGTAGAAACGAACAAATAGGAAATAGCCGTGAACAGCGTGAAAAAAGTTTAAAGTCTTCGAGTACTACGTCCCGGGCACCCGGTGCTGAGAAACGGCACTTGCAGAATTCGAGTTTCGCCAGTCAAAAAAGTCATTCGAATAGCATTCCGCCGTTAATACAAAGCTGTCAAGTGCAAAACGGAAGATCGAGAAATCAAATTCCTGGAACTAATTCGATGGCTTTGAATAAACCGGCTGGTAAAGATAACGCGGCGGTGAATCGTACGGACGATGTGAAGTTGACCGATGCGAATTTGGTTAATCAAACTGTTATCGACGGTAATAACAAAAAGTCGCAGGGAAAGGAAAAGAAAGCGATGGTTGAATGCGAAACAGAAGCACATAATTTCGCCGAGGACGGAAGCAGTGTCGTCGAAGACAAGGTCGATTCGGATGGTTTCCAAGAGGTACGCTCGAAGAAAAACGTGAAAGAGTCCAGACACGGGCAGAAAGAAGAAACGAAACAACCGGTGAAGCGTGAAAAAGAGAAGGATAGAGAACGTGATCGTTCAAAGTCAAAGTCAAACAGTTCGCAAGCGGCTTCGTTGCAGCAGCAGGTGCAGAATATACCGCCTTTGTTGAGTCAAACTATTCCGCAGCCTGCAAATATCCAGCAAAAGCAATACGATAGAACTTCGAGGAATCAAAAGCTTGCTCCCAGATTTCAGAAGCAACGCTTAGCTAAACAACAACAGCAACAACAAATGTGCGTTCCGGAAACAAACGATTCGAAAGTGAACAATTCGAACAATTATAGCAGCAAAGATTCGTCAACTGGTCCTGCGCCTCCACCGTCCGTTAACGCTTGGGATAAACCGTTTACCAGTCAGTTACGATCAAATTCGCCGACCGCAGCCTCTTCTGATATTCAATTGATACCAGGTTTGGCTACGCAAAATGATCACGGCCACGGTCACGGCCATGGTCACGGGCACGGTCACGGTCACGGTCACGGTCATGGTCACGGTCATGGCCATGGCCATGGTCACAGCCACGAAGGTAACGAGCAAGCGAATTCTGGAAGCAGTAGCCAACGAAACTCGCCTAACGGCGAGAAAAGTGGTGGCGGTAAAAGCTTGAAGGATCAGCTCGTCGAGAAAAACACTGTAACCGATGTTTCTTCGCCTCCTGTTCAAACGTTGATCTTCGAGAATACCAATTATTCGAAAACCACCAAAGCTGGTTCTTCCGATCTGACGGTGAAGACGAAATTCCCGAATCATATGAAAACTCAACAGCAACAACAGCGTGTGGAAAAACGTGCAGATTTAGAGGAAGAAGGTAACGCTGCCACCATGCAACAACAGCAGCAGCAGCAACAACAACAACAGCAGCAGCAGCAACAGAGTCTTCCTGTTGCGTTTTCGAATAAACCAAATGATCTGGTAAAGGACAAGAATCAAGAACCGATTCAGATGCCGCTTTCGTTCAATAAAAACGAGGACAACGCCGACATGAAATTGGACTTCACTTTCGATTCGGATCTGTCACAATTAACCGAAGACAAGAGTAAAAGTCTGGGAATGACTCGATCTATACACATGGCTACTGGTCAGAATACCATATCGCCTTCTACCGCAGAGCTGAATCTGAAGATCGCCTCGGTAAAGAAAGTATGGGAGAATGCGCCGCCGATGCCAACCGTGGTCGAACACGAGGATGGCAATGTCGTCAGTAGCGCTAACACGTTTCCTCAAGCGTTCGAGAGTACAGACGTTGATGATGGTTACAGCCCTCATCAACAATATAATCAGAATAACATGAAAAACGAAATAACCACTTCTACAAACGTGTGCAAGGTAAGAAATCATTTCGCGAACATTATCATGTTATCATGCATGCATATCTGAACTATTATACATCACTAGAAATTGACTCGATACTCAACATAAATTCAATTAACATGAAAATAGGTGTGTGTATATACATACATGTTACGTGTGTATATACATACATACATACATGTTATATTAGGGGTATGCGGGTACCCGAGATGACGGGTTCGGGTCGGGACGGTAAAATTCGGGCAGGTACCCGTAACTTACGAGTATTCGGGTAGCCCGATTCTTTTGGGTCATCGACAATAGTCGGGCGTGCTCGGACAAGTTCCCGCGGTTCGATTCGATATATTTCAAATTAATTCTATTACATTTCTAATACACTGCTTGATACTTCGTTTTTTTTTAGGCGGCCAAATACTTGGCAAACACGAAAAATATTTGTTTTTCGCGGAAGTTTGCTATAAACTAATTTTTCTGCAAAAACTTATGACTTCAATGAATTACGCTCGACTTTTGCCGACGACCCGAAAGAATCCGGCTACCCGACCGACCTCGCCCGAATTTTACCGACCCGACCCGACCGGTCGGGTTAGTCGGGTACCCAACACATTCGGGTTCTTGCACACCCCTAATATATATATATTTATGTTCTTGTTTATTAATTCTGTTATTCCCTTCGATTTTATGTTGCCTTGTTCGTATTTGAAAATTCCCTTAAGTAGATTCCATGGTGAAAATGAGAAAGGTAAGTGGCTAACGCGCATCGTTCCCTCCTTCCTTCCTTCCTTCGTTTCTTCGTTCGTTTCCCTTTCGTCTAAAACACACGCGCTATTTCTTTCTCTACTAACTAGTCCATAATCATTACTTATTCTCGGATATCATTTTATCATTCAGATTTTTATGTTCGATTTATCCTCCGTATTCACGTTAATTCTATATACAATATTCTATGTCTATAGTTGATGTTTTGGTCATCGTTGTTTCATTAGTTTTTTCTTCTCTCGAATAAAAACATTTCGTTGCTCCTTATCCCCTTTCTTTTTCTTATTCTTCTTTTTTTTTTTATTATTATTATTTTTTTCTTTTTCTCTCTCTCTCTCTCTCTCTCTCTCTCTCTCTCTTGTACTAAAGTTACGCGATTAGCAATTAACCTAACTATTTTCACCAAAGTTCTCGGAAGATTGATTAAGGAAAAGTCTCGACGGTCAGAATTCGCGTTTTAGATCGGCATCATTTTTGAACGACAGTTGATAGTGATGTAAATAGAAAACTAAAATAACGACACACACCATGTCCCCTGTGGGAAGACGCTGACTCTTTGCCTGATGCGCAGCTGGTTCCCCCGCAGGTGAAGCCGCAGCAACAATCCTCGGCTAGCAGCGGTGGTCAATCCGGTTCGACTGTTCCCGGACCAAGTCCCATCGGAGCAGGTCAGAGTCCCATTGGTCATCCTCCTGTTAGTCTTCAAGGACCACTGAGCCCTCCTCCGTTCAATTCTACTGGACAACCTTCTCATATCAATTACCAGGTGGAGTTATGTTAAGAGAATACTTAACATTTTTTTATTTACGTTTTACTTTGATCTATCTAGCTTTCCATCTTTCTTGTTTCTGTTATTTATTTTTTTATTTTCTTACTATCTTCTTTCAGGAGTTCCCTCAATATCCAGGTTCTCAGGCCGCCCAATACGGAAGCATGTCGGCTATACCTTCCCCACCAGCTGTATTGTTTAATACTGGTTCTGGTCAACTTCCAGCTCAAGCAGGTGGTCTTTACGGAGCGTTTCAATTAGATCAAAGCCGGTCTCCTTTCACTCAGTATCCACCGTATGCACCGTCGCTACAGAATTCGTTCAGTCAGCAAAACGTGTATTTGCAACAACCTCCGCCACCGCCGCCGCATGCTCCTAACGCGCCCACTCCGGATATGTATCAAAGCAATCTTTCACAATATCGCATTGTAAGTAGTTGTTGTTTCGAACAGTCTTCGATATAACAAAGATTATTGTAATACAACGTATTCTCGCGTTAATGCTCCGAGCAGAAAGTTAACTCGATACCGAACATATGAACCGCATCAATCAATAACGTACATGTACGTATACGTTGTGTTAACTTCGATACGTAAGCGTATGTATTAACTTTTCATAGACCGCAGCTGCTGCACCGCCATTTGGACAAAACCAACAACTCAGTAACAATCCGAATACAGTTCTAATTAGTTCCTCTTCGAACTCTTTGATGTCAGCCAGCGTGAAACCATCTTCTCAACCTATTGGCGCTATTGGAACTAAAGCTCCACATTTTCAAGCACCATCCGCTCCTCAACCAAATCCAGTATGTCTTAATTTAGCTCAATAATGTAGTTCAATATATCGTGTATTTCTATGCAAAATCCTCTGTCGGATTAGTTGGAAAGATACGTATGTCGTTCCCCCCCTTATCTCTCTCTCTCTCTTTTTTTTATTTCTTTTTTTTTTTACTTTTTTTTTAGTTAACGTACATACCGTATGATCCAAATCAAGTACTCGGCGTGAGTGGCAGTTACATGGGCAATTCCCAATTGGTACAGAGACCTGGCCCGAACGTACAAGCCTCGGCCAATAGTTACTACAGTGCTACATCGGCTGGTAAATAATCACGAAATGTTCTGCTTGCAAATTATCTGCTGTCGTCGTATCGTACCTTTACACGTTCCTTCGATCCTGTTTTCAGACGTATTTCCCGGCTCGCAAACAGGTTTTTATCAACCAGGAGGTGCTACGCAACAGACTGGTACTCATTATGGTCTGCAGGGATTCGGTCAGCACAGCCAAAGTTTGGCAACTGGCAGTGCTACTGCCGTTGGACTTCAAAACTTCAGCTCTGGATTTTTATCCAGTTCCGGTTTACAGATCGCTGCAGCTGCAGCAGCCCAGCAGTTTCGCAACCCTTCCGGCGGACTTCCTGGACCGGCGAATGCTGGCCCTACCTTTCTTAGCAAGCATCAACCGCAAGAACAACCGAGACAATTGAAAAGCCCTTCAGGGAATCAACAAGATGTCCTTGCATCGGTTTTCAGTTCCAGTAAGCCGAATCTCTTTTTTCTCGATACCGTGTTTACACTGTCTTGTCACAACTTGTGATTTATGATCACGATCGAACATCTCTTTTTTAGCACCACAGATACCATCCCCTAAGTCGAGAAATTGTAAACAACAATCTTCGTCCCAACAACCGCAACCGAGCCCTACGCAACATCACAAGTATCAACAGTATCAAGGAGTCAGTCAGTCGACTCTGGTAAGCAATTACACCTATATACTATATACGTGCCGTCTCTATTCGAGTTTAAATCATATATTAACCCTTTCGTTACGAGCACCGACTATAATCGTCATTCATGGGACAATCGAAACGCGGTGTAGCGTTAATAAAATAAAACTAAAAATTAGTACGGATGCTTTTGAAAGTTCGTCAAGTTCCTGAATATTATTCGTGATAAATACTAGAGAAATAAAATTTTACTTTATGCCGAGAATATAAAATAGAAAGTTCGTGAAGATCAATGAATATATATATCATTTGTTAATAATTATATATATATATATATATATATATATATATATATATATATTATTAACAAATGATTAGCTATTTGATCATGAAAAATTAATATTGATTAAATTTCAGGTTTTACAGCAAAATGTTCGTGGTATGGGTATGCCACCACGTGCTGGTATTCAACCATCGCAACAACGGTACCCACCACCAATCCAGAGACCGGTTGTTCCATTTACACCAGGTCCAAATCCTAACAATCCTTCGCAACAACAGCCTAATTGCATACAGACGCAGCAGCAACAGCAAACTCAAATTAATCGTCACAGACCAAATTTACATCAGCAGCAACAACAACAACGTAATATGAAGATGCAACAACAATACTATTCTACTCAAGGTTTGTTTCCGTTATACCATTATCATTCGACGAAAAATCATTTCTTATGTTTACGTTCTTTATTCAGGAAACGTAAAGATAGATGCGAACGAGAAAACAGATTCTCATAACGACAAAATCAGCGACGGTAATTCTGGTGCTTCGCAAGGAAATACCAAACCGAATGTGAATTCGCAAGACAATGACAATAAGGAAGAAGTGAATCAACAAAACGAATGAATTTAAAACAAAAGAAAAACGTTCCTTTCGCCACATGAAAAATACTACTGTTTACCGCTACATATTGGTACCACATCGATTCAAAGGTAACTGATACTGGCTCATTTGTTGTCACACGTCGAGCGGACTAATCTCAAACCGATACTGTGTATTTGTCAACTTAAAGCTGCTTATAAGCTTAGGATTTATAATCGATAACTTGGCCATGTCTAGCTAGAATAACTTAATCGCGATATATTTACAAAAAAAAAAAAGAAAAGGAAAAGAGGTGATTTATGTCATTGCATACACCAATACTTTCCCTTGTTAACTATTATGAAATTACATTTCATGAATTCAACGGACGGAACACTTTTATGGGACATTCCTTTTTGTTCGGAAGAATGCTGCAAATTGCAGCGAAATTGTCACACAAACAAAAAAAATATATATAGGAAAAATACTCCGTTCCCCACGTTAAAATTTACGTATAAATTTGATCGATGCATTGAGAATAGGATTGTTTAAAGTCCTCTGTGAATACGTTTCAACGACAGACACACAAGAGTCAAAGATTTGAACTGGCACGCACAACATATTCCTTACTCGATGTTGATCGATTATATTTACAGTTAATTGCATTAACTATGAAGAGAAGAAATGTACACAAGACTTACATTTCGGTATATGGACACGACGGCAGTTTGTGGTATATGAGTAATGTAAAACCAGATTTTTGTGAAACGTAGTTCGACAAAGATGTTGCACGACCGTTATCACATTTTATATAGAACGACAGTAAAATGGAAGAAACAAGAAAAAACTGAAATCTATTATTTAAAAAAAAAAAAAAAAAACCGAAACTGTTTCATGCACGTCGAGATTGCATAAACATAAAAATATTCATGCAATGGTCGTATAGATCTGCATGACATTGTCCTTAATGCAGTGTGACAAGTTAAAAAAGAAAAAAAAAACAGTTCGTGTACATTAATCGTTTACGAATATAATGTGAGGTCATGACGAAGCTTGTGAAAAATAAATAGTGCAACAATTGTTTATAGTGCTAAATATATTATCATGACCTAGCCATACTCAGAAAGAGTATTCAGTAATATTAGAAATACAATGTGAGGTGTCGCTTGAATAAGAACGAAACACGCACTCGATTTCTTTGTGCGTAATAATATTTCTACTAAGTTGCAGCATTATCGCAATGTAAAAGCCGTAGAAAAAATTGTATATTCTCTGCTTTTGTTGCGGTTCGCGCATTATAATTATAATTATAATAATTATTATCATTATCATTATTATCACCACCACTACCATTATAATCGTAGTCATAATCGTTATCATCATACTCTTCATTTTCACTTTCATTTTCATCTTCATCTTTAGTGGCTCGTCGTCGTCGTCGTCGTCGTCGTCGTCGTCATCATTATCATTATCATTATAGTTTACTTTATTTTACTTTATTTTCAATACTGTCATCGTTATCATTGTCATTATTATTTCTATTGTAATGCTATACTATGTGTATTTTCATTGCCGTCATTGTTACTACTGCCGCTGCTACTATTACTTATTGCCAAAACCACTATTATCATCATCAGCACTATTTCTTCATTATTTCTAAAATTGTTACGGTTATTATTGCAATCGTTGTTGTCAATGTCCTCGTTTTTGGCATCATTACTATCGTAAATGTGCTCGTCGTCGTCGTCGTCGTCGTCGTCGCCGCCGCCGCCGCCGTCGCCGTCGCCGTCGCCGTCGCCGTCGCTGTCGCAGCTACCGTCGTCGTTGTCAGCATTATTTTCATTATCAGTATCTTTGTCACAGTCATCATTCGTTACTATTACTATTATTATAAAAACGAAACCAATGAAAATAAATAATAATATTTACAAAAGTTGATTTTTAACAATTTTATTAAAACAACGAAACATTTTGTCTAAAATTCTATGGAATCAGTACGCTACTTACTGCCAATCGTGTTTTCAATATCATCTTAGCCGTGTATTCAGCCATAATACTTTCCAATACTTGTCGTTTGTTCGTTTCTATAATTTGTCTTGTACGAACTTCTTTTTGTTGTTTAATATCTAATGGCCTTGAATACAAATGCGAACTATAATATAAAAATTTACACTTGAAAAAGGTTTAAGATACTGTGCCTTTGACATTCATACTGCCACGTACATGCGCATTTTATCTAATTGAGTAATTTTATAAAATTATAGTGTGTCCCATTTTAATCTTTTCTTGTTTTTTTTTTTCTCTTTTTTTTAAATTATTTATTTATTTATTTTATCTAGTGACTGGATCAGAGATGTTTTAAATCAAGAATAGAATAAGTTTTATCTAAGGTATTTGTAAAACAATCACTATATTTTAACATAATGGCATAATGAATAAAATGAGACACCTTATATATTGTCTGGAAGGATAAATAACGATATTTTGAAAATAAGTTTCAATGATGTATTGTTTCTGTATCATCTCTATTTTTTCATCTTATGTATAAGTAATATTATTCATTGTAATTAGTAACATTACTGCTACCGATACTAATAATAGCCAGCAGCAGCAGCAGCAGTAGTAGCAACAGCACTAATATTTTCTGTTCAAACTAAATTTTGTGTTTAAAAAAGTGATGCAATCTTTTCAAAAAAGACCATTTGTGATAGTATTTAGAGTCAGTGAAAATAATCTTGAGTACTCAATGTATACATTAAACAAAAGTGGTTGTAATATTACTATTTTTATAATTTCATTTTTCAACAATGTAGCCACTGCAGCATTATTGTTATAAACTAATAGCATCAGTATTAAATTATCATTATTATTATTATTTATAACACTAAAGCTATCACTACTGCTGCTCATGTTATTAGTACTGGAATGGTAAATATTCTATTGTAACGTATTTACTGTTACAGTAGTGCTATATTATTTCATATTTGGTAACTCCATATCATTACATTTGTTATGTTTAAATATTATATTAATTTTTACATTTCTTCTTTATTTTCCTCTAATTTCCTCATTTCCATTACAATATAATAGTTTTATTACTGGCAATACTACTTTTGTTTAATATAAATATCATTAACATTTACCATCACATCATTATCGTTATCATGATGATATAGTCATCATTATGAAGCGTTACATACTCGGTAAATTTTATAAACTAATTTCCTGAAGATTCGCTGTTAATATAATACAGTACGTTATTACAAGTTCATACTCAACGGTAATCAATTGTCATTGCTACTATTTTATCAACTTTAATGTTAATGTTGTTAGCAATGATAATCTTTATCATCGCTGTCTGTGTAATTGGTAAAAAAAAAAAAGTTGATCAACCTGCTGACAACGCAAACATGAAGACGACGAACGAACCGTAAGACGAGTAAGTAGAAGAAACATGATCCTTTGCTGGGATTGTATGTGTATGCATATGAAAAATATACCGAATACACGCGCAAGGGTCTGTTGAACTATTTAACGGAACTAACAATAAATAATGATAATTATTAATTTATAATAGAATTGTAATATGCCGATAAATTTCATAATAGAAAAAAAGTGCGAACTGACTTGGCAAGTAATTTCAGTTATTTACCGCTAACGTCAAATTTGAAAATACGTGTACTTTGTACAGGCAAAAAACATATGTATGTAATATAATATAAAGTATTACATATGTGGTAAAAATGAATGAGTACGCGTACGTGTGTGTATTATGTATGAAGCGCATGCATGCAACTATAGTTATTATTATTATTAAATAATATAAGGAGTGTTAACGGTTATCATCATTACGTCCATAATTTTATTATTTCTGACAATATATAGATACATATATATACACATACTTCGCTTTATATTTGATTTTAAATATATTGTTACATTTTGAAGCATATTTTACGCAGCTACGCTAACAAATTATACATATTTTGCATAAACATCAAATTTGGTTCGTATAAATATTTAAAACACAAAACACGTTATGACGAACACTCGTACCTAACTGTAAATATTATAGACCATCCATGTCTACTTACAACTAACCCGATAATATATAATATTCAGAAATATACTTGCTAAAGTATGAAAATAAAATATAAGTACTGATAAAGGATTATCCTTAATTTGTAATCGATATTTAATATTTATATTTATCAGTTTGCCTGATTTGCAGGTATTTTCAATATTTCACTTTATTTAAGTATTTATTATTCTTTTGATAAAAAAAAATGTACATATGTATATTTTTTCTAATGATCCCACAAGTGTATGTTTGCGTCATGCGTATACCTAATATATACATATATATATAGTAAAAGTACCCTAGTATATACATATATATTATATCCCGGGTAAAAAGTTTTAATCAATCCTAATTCATGGCGTTAAAATCGCGTATCTACATAAAATATAAAATATAACACATTGTATAAGTGAAGAAAGTAATGTTACATATATAGAAATATATATGTATATAGAAAGATTAAAAATGGCCGGATGGAGCGTATGGCGGTTGATGCATTGTGAAGTAACAATCAATTTTAAATGATCGCTAAACAAATAATAAATCTTTTTTCGACAATTTCTTCTAATAAATGATAAAAATGTATTATTAATTTATCGTTTTTAATAATTGTTTGTGAAAAGGAATTTTCCCGGAAAAAAGTAAAAAAATTAATGGGGAATGAGAAGAGTGCCCCTAGTGGGCTAGAAATTGATGAGAAATCTGTGGAAATAACAGATTTTTGGATACATTATGCGGCCCGTATGAATGATTACAATGCCGAAAAGGTTTCTGTATTTATCAGTGAACCATCGTTACATTATAATGCAAATTTTGGTCATCCGTCTCCTTTAGAGAAAGCAGCTAAGGTTAACGTTAATTTATTGATTACCCCGTATATAAACACTTCCATATACGAGTCAATATAACTGTAAATCGTATTTTTATGACGACATTATTTTAATTAATTAAATAATTTACATTTCTAACGATAAGAAATATATTTTTCAGAATTTGATGTTATATAGGCACCCTTGTATATTAAAATATATTTCTTCGTGGTTTAAAGGCAGCAAATTTTTCCTGGCTACTGAACAAGTTAAACCTTTAATCCAATCAATAGAAACACAGAATACATTGCAAATATGCATGGGTTTATACAGCATTTTATGCGCATTGATTTTTCTTCATGAAAAAGCATTTATGTCCCATAATAATATTTGTGGAAGTTCTATTTACGTTACGCCAGAAGGATGTTGGAAACTTGGCGGATTAGAATGTTTATGTAAATCTAAAGAGTTAACATCTTCTTATTTAAAGAAGATCAGAAATTATAGGTACGAAAGAGCGATATCTCCTAATGAAGATACAGCAATTGTACCCACAAACTTTACGGCAATCGATGCATACGCCTTCGGAGTTTTAGCAGAAGATATATTAAAATTAAAGGAATCAGGTAAATGATATAAATGGTTTAGTAATAATGGAGGGGGGGGGGGGGGGGGGAATTATAAACAGTAATCTTCATAAGTTTATATCATTTCAGAAGATATTCCAGGTTTCTTAGAATTCAAGCAATTTTGTAAAGAGAACCTGCAAAATTCAGATCCAGACTTAAGAAGCAAATTGTCAAATGTACTTCTACATCCATTTTTCACTCATGATTTTATGAGAATATATGCATTTCTAGAAGAGCTGCCTCTGAAGGATAATCAAGAAAAGGAAATGTTCTTTGGGTAAATATTTTTAATGAAAATAACAAATTGTAAATCAATAGTGTAAAAATTTCATTTCATTATATTACAGAACGTTGGTAACACAATTGAGAACATTTCCAGAAAATATTGTTGCAGAACAGTTAGGTGGATTGTTGCTGTCAAGAATAGTTTTATTAGATTCAACGGCGCAAGACAAATTTTTACCTTTTATTTTAAAACCAAGAGGTAGGAGATCTTTAATACTATTCTTATATCTAATGTACATTGAAAGTTCATATTATGTTTCTTCTTTTTACAGATCGGAAAGATAATACGGACAATAATTTATTTAAAATTTCAACATTTAAAGTCCATTTGGTGCCTAAATTGTTACAGATGTTTTGTATAAGAGATTTATCAATTCGTTTAGTACTTTTATCACATTTCAATTCGTTCGTGCATGCATTTCAAATAGATGAGCTAAAATCTCAAGTTCTTCCTGAATTACTTGTTGGAATTAAAGATACAAATGATCAATTGGTAGCTGCAACATTAAAAGCGTTGGCCTATATAGTTCCAATTCTTGGTGCAGCCACTGTAATTGGTGGGAAAAGAGGAAAATTGTTTACGGATGGACGACCAAATAAACTAACAGAAAAAGAAAAAGATAAAAGTAACAGCAGCACAAATATCAATGAATTGGTGGGTTCGATCGACACTATAGAGAAAACAGTTGATTTACCAGAGAGACCTTCTCCCGATGGGGGTGAGGATAAAAAAGAGATTATTTCGACAATTATTGAGGAAGAATGCACATGGTCTGACTGGGATCTACAAGAAACTACTACTGGAGACGGTCATCTTCTTATTCCACGGTCTCCCGAATCAATTAGTCTATCCAATGAGGCTTCAATTTTAAATTCAACGCCCGAGATCGAAGAATCAGTATTAAATACAAATACAACCAAAACGATAGAATCAAAAGTTATCAAAAAGTTAGGTATTTTATCCGATATTTCAGAACTTGATATCAAGAATTCGAAAGTATCTAATTGTTACAAGGATGAGTACGATTATTTCACAGATATGGAGCCTGTAATAAGAAAAACGCAAATTTTGCATGTACAGCAGCCACAAATACCATCGAAAAGTGTATTTGACATGAAAACATTAAATGAAGTAGAAACTGTAGAAGGGAATAATGGCTGGGATGAAGATTTAAGTGATTGGGGAACAGAAGATGGTGGGGAAGTAAAGAGTTGAAAAATTTACTGTTTATATTTTACATCAATATTTTCGAAGGATAAAATAATGGCGTTTATCTTACTTTTCTGGATGAAATAAAGAAAGTACTTTATATATATAATAATATGGTATGCGTGTATAATATAGTTCTGTCAACTTTTTTTTGCTAGTTTTTTTAATCTTGAAATAAATTATGTGATATTTTTGTCCTTGTAAACGTGTATTATAAATTTTAAGTGATTACATTTAAGATTATTATGTATATATATATATATATATATATATATTGTATGTATGTGAAATTTATCAATATTGATTTAAAATTAAAATTATTAAATGTTAATATTTTATAAACTTAAAACCTTATTCTGTATTTGAAATGTTCAATTTTGATAAAAAATCGCAAACTAAATGAGAATAATTATAGGTAGCTATAAAAAAAGCTATATCAAAGTAAATAAATTTTATATACGAAGTAGAACGTTGCTTTGTCAATGTTCGAAATTAAAACTTAAGACCAGTTTTCAATATACTGCATTACTGATTATTATTATTATATAGCTGTATCTGTATGTTTTCACAGCAGAAAAAAGATTAGCAGGAGCTGCTAGTGAAGTTTTCGTTGACTTCAGCGACAGTTGCGGAAAAACTCGAAAGCTCTCGAACAAGGATAGAGAGATCTTTGTCTCTCCAACGGTGCTGTGACAGAGAGGGTGATACAAAACTCGTAAGAGAAACAAAGACAGAGCGAAATCAAGCTGCATGATTTTTTTATGCAGCTGATCAGGTTTTTTGAAGCGAAGAAGCAATATTTTCTTATCATTCTTTTTTTTTAATTTTCCTTATACCTTGGCGCATGCCACTATAGAGCCGTTTTTTGCAATTTCGCCTTCAAAACCTCAGAAAAAAATAAAAGTGTGCGTTTTTATAGAATAAATTTTTGCACATAAACTTTTTCCAAAAAAGGGCTCTATAGTGGCATGCGCCAAGGTATAAGGAAAATTAAAAAAAAAATAATTATAAGAAAATATTGCTTCTTCGCTTCAAAAAACTTGATCAGCTGCATAAAGAAATCATGCAGCTTGATTTTGCTCTATCTTTGTTTCTCTTACGAGTTTTGTATCACCCTCTCTGTCACAGCACCGTTGGAGAGACAAAGATCTCTCTATCCTTGTTCGAGAGCTTCCGACTTTATCCGCAACTGTCGCTGAAGTCAACGAAAAATTCACTAGTAGCTCCTTGACAGGTGTATCTGTTTATCGATTCTGTTATAATATTATTAGATGGTCCTATTTGTATTTTTACTGATTTATCCACTTTTTTATAACGTAGCGATTCCAGGTCTGATTTTTTAAAGTTTACAAAAGTGAGAAATTGTGTACAAAACTACATTAATTTCCTAATCTTTCATATTTATTTTAATTTTACAAAAAATTGTGTAAAAAATTAGAATAAATCTTTATCCCAAACTAAAGTTTAGCCAATAAGATTAGACATAATTTGCCTGCAAAATAAACTAGATTGAATTTTTAGGGTTTTTGGCGACTAGTTTTGCTTGGTGAGGGCTGGTGAGGGCGCAACGAACCAACGAACGGCTGAATGCCTTCCTTTTAGAACGTGGAACCTCGCGGGAGAACGTCCCGTGTCAGCCTTTTTTCAAATTTTCCATTAAAATGGTGAGTAAAATTTTCTTACGGTTGATATAATCCGATAGGTAAGATTTTTCAGTATTTATACAAATGTTTTAATTTAAATAAAAGTGTCGGATGCACATTATTCTATTGGATTCATAAGAGGACTTGTAAGCATGATGGCTGTGACTAAAATTAACAGGCGTATGTAAATTCATCAGTACATTTTTATCGTACGATATTCTTAGCTCGTTTTAGTGAAAAATATGAATAATCTTTCTCACATAATTGAATATTGTGAATAAATTAATGGAAAGAAATTAGAAATTATCCCTCTATTTCAAGATTTGCATATAATTTTTTTAGGGTTTTGTGAAAGTTGTTAAAAACAAGCAGTACTTCAAACGTTATCAAGTCAAATTCAAAAGGCGTCGTGAGGGAAAGACTGATTATTATGCCCGCAAACGATTAACCATTCAGGATAAAAATAAATATAATACTCCTAAGTACAGGCTGGTAGTACGCTTGTCTAACAAGGATATTACTTGTCAGGTAAATCTAATATATATTTATATACTTTAGTTATTTAATTCTAGTGTACACATATACATATGTATAGGTGGTATATTCAAGAATCGAAGGAGACAGGATCGTATGCGCAGCGTACAGCCACGAACTTCCAAAGTATGGTATTAAAGTTGGGCTTACAAATTATGCTTCGGCATATTGTACAGGACTTCTATTAGCTCGAAGAGTAAGCATTTTTGCGTTGCGACGCTTTTTCTTTTTCCATGAGTATATTAATTATTTCATGATGAATCACTCAGCTCGCTTCGATGCATAACTGAAGAAAATTCATTTGTTCCCTATTATATAATTCTGAATATTAATTAGTATAATTAAATATTATTAAAACAAACTACTTTATGCTGATGGTTAAATATTTTTATATATTTGTTTGATAGCTATTGAAAAAATTGGGCTTAGATACTTTATACGTGGGCACAACAGATGTAACCGGAGATGAATATAATGTTGAAGAATTAGACAAAGGTCCTGGCGCGTTCAGGTGTTATTTAGACACAGGTCTTATGCGTACAACTACTGGTGCTAGAGTTTTTGGTGCCATGAAAGGTGCCGTAGATGGTGGCCTGAATATCCCACATAGGTATTATATTAATAATTTCATTTAACAAAGAAGTTGTTTGTAAAAAGTTTTGCATAGAATACTAAAAAAACTATTATAAGAGTATGAAGCGATGTGATGAATTTTGGCACATGCGCGTCATCTGAGTTATAGCAAGGCAGAACTTTGTATTTGTGTTCTACAATATAATGTAATGTCTTTGCGTGAACATAAGAGATTAAAGAACGTGTCTCTGATACGGCGTAATTTAAAATAGAGATTGTGTATAGGTTATCCCCAAATTTAATGAATCGTTATTTTTTTTTCTCACTCTATGATAAATAGCACCAAAAGGTTTCCTGGATACGATAACGAATCTAAATCTTTTAATGCCGACGTTCATCGGCAACATATTTTCGGACAACATGTTGCAAATTACATGAGGATGTTAGAAGAAGAGGATGATGAAGCTTTCAAACGACAGTTTTCACAATACATTAAGAACGGCATCAGCGCTGATAGCGTAAGTTTTCATATATTTTATTTGCACAGTATCGATCGTCCAACTTAAAATTACTGCCTGATTTCACAATCTTTGTAGTGTCGCAGTTGGACAACAGTAAGTGCATTGGTTTTAAGAAATAAATGCATAAATAATGGCATTTTTTTTCACCTTAACCTATGTTACATTTTACTTGTTGATTCCTACTTTGTAGGCGTCTGTAAAATATATCTGTCTATATTATCATTTTTCTTAACAGATCGAAGGCATCTATAAAAATGCTCACGAAGCTATACGTGCAAATCCAGAGCACACAAAGGTTGTTAAAGAAAGAGTACCTGTTAAAAAGCGATGGAATCGTGCGAAACTTTCTTTGTCAGAAAGAAAGAACCGCGTCGCTCAAAAGAAAGCTGCTTTCCTCAGAACATTGGAAGAAGTGGAAGCTTAATTCCTTTGTTGTATACCTATGTCAACAGAAATATTTCTCTGAAGTATGCAAATCGCCTTCTATCATGAATACGTGGAATATGCACAGAACAAATTTTGGTACTGAAATAAAACATATTCGACAAAAATTTTACCATTTTTATGCTATATCAACGAATGGGTGTATCATTGACATATGGTACCAACTTACTTAAACCTAACGTTATATAAAACAATGAAAATATAACGTATGGTTATAAATATTAACCACGTGATATATCATTCCTTATCCCTTTCTTTCTAAGAAAAAAGAAAAAAGAAAAGAACCACGCTCAGTTTAGTTTTCATGATACCCGGGTGTTTTGAAAACGATTTCAATGTCATCGCTAGTTGATTATGTATATATGTATAATGCTACAAAACTGGATTAACATCAGTCCTCATAAAAAAAAAAATATTTTATAAAAACGTAAAAATAAATAATAAATTACTAAATTATTGAATTTTAATCACTGACTTGTAATTCGTTTCGTATATGGTAAACTGAAGCTAAATACTATTAGTAACTATTATTTTGCTATTCCTGCGTTTTCTGATAAAACTAGATATTCAGAAAAAGTTGAACAAAGAAGAGGGGCAGGGGTTTTGGTTGTATACGCAACACCGTAATTACTTCAGTTACTTTGATTTGTTTGTTGTATTATTATTTTATTGATTTTGTTTCTGTATCTTTATTTCTGTTTGTACATAAGTATAGGGGGATCATTTTCATTGATGCAAATAAATTAAATAAATAGTTTTAAAAAACTTTAACGAAAAAGAGAGAGTCTACTACGAGAACCAGGTAATCGACCTTGTTCATCGATCAATCCAGCTTGAATGTCACCAATCGAAGGGACGGTTCTTACTTCTCCTCGAGCTGCTACGCTAGGTGGTGATTTAAGCAATCGACGTGCTACGCTTTTTATGTCATCCTTCGATATTCCATCTGCAAACAGATAAAAATTAAACAATTCTATTCTTCGTGTAATATACGATATTTATTCCGTTAATATGTAACTGACCAATTGCCTGTATGAAATATTCTGGCCGTTTTCTCGATCCAGTAGCTAAAACTTGTCTTCCAATATCTTCAAATACAACGGGTCTTTGTTCCAAATTCATAAGTAGCATGGATTGTAGTTGCTTTTTTGCTCTCTACGTTATTTAAGAATTATCCAGTTAAGACGATAAAAGTGTTATCAACGTTACAAATAAGAATTATAAATAAAACCATACCGCTAACTCGTTATCCGTAATACTATTTGTCATAGTAACCATTTCATGTACAATCACTTCTACCATATCCTTGACATGAGTCGGAGTACAAGATGCATGAATGTAAAACAGACCTGTATCAGCGTACGCATGATTATACGCAGTTGCACTATATAACCAGTGGTATCTGTAAAATGTTTTTTTTTTTTTTTTTTTTTTACAAACGTTTCAATTTTTCAAAGAACAAAATGTTTCATGTATTACCTGTTAAGTACGTTTGTGTATAAACGAGTATACATGCCCTTCCCCGGACCTCCGGCACTGAAGCTATTACCACCACCCATCATCATATTTAAAACACACATTGCAACAAAATCTGGGTCCTGATGGGAACACCCTTCCAAACCTATCACTAAGTGCGATAATTCTGGTAAACCACTTGGTCCAGCGTATACGGGCACATTACATTCTTCCTGTAATATTTTAGTACGAAGTTGTTTTATTATTACAGCCATTGACGTTTAAAAATACGTTTTTTTTCGTGTGTTCAATTTGAAAAGAGATAACTACTAGTATGTAACCTCCGGTATATTGAGCAATCGAGGCATCAACGATACTTAACGGTTTTCCCACTGATACCGAGTTCTTCTCTGTTCGTTGTCCTTCTTCTTCCCAAACAGATTTTTCATTAACAAAGTATCTGTAAAAGTATTATATCTAAAATTCTATAGAACGAATAAATAACCTGATTTTTTAATAACTGAAAATCTTGATATTTATGATTCAATGTAATAAATACTTAACAGTTTTATATATAATTACTTTTCAACTGCCGAAACGAGATTTTCGTGCTCTACACCAACACCAGCCACAACCATTCTACTCGGTGTATAATGATTTCTTAAATATTCTAATAAAACTTTTCTGTCTATAAGATCAATATTTTCTTTCGGACAAATCTTCGGAAGACCAAGGGTATTATTTCTATATGCAGCCTAGAAAAATACGTATCCTTAGATGTACAGATTTGACACTTGTTTAAAATAATATTTCTTGTATTGTACTTACAGCATGAATCATATCCATGAGTATTGGTTCCTGTTCCGGTCTTGTAAGTAAAGATTCTAATTCAAACTGAATCATTTGTCTGGCAGCGTTTATCTATAAATTTTAATAATTATTAAGGTTATTTTATTAATATTATATAACACATGTAAGAAATAATTATTTTTACCTCCTCCTCTGCAATTGCTGGTCTTAATACAATGTCACCTAAAATTTGTACCACTGTATCCAGTCCATTACGTTCCGCCGATGCGGCGTAAACAAATGTATCCCTTGACGCCTGACAGTCGCATATCCCTCCGTGCTTTTCTAGGGCTAGCATTATCTGATCTTTATTCTTATATGTTTTTGTTGACTGCAAAAGTAAATTACTGATTTTTTTTTATTTCTTGAATACTAACTCTTCGATGTACAATAAAATTCTTACTCCAAATGCCAATTTTTCTAAGAAATGAGAAATACCGCTAGGATATGCAATTTCATATCGAGGACCAGAATCAAGTAATACTGTAACATATTATTTTACAATACGAATAGATATATCGTTCGAAACTCTTTAAAAAATGTTTTCAACTTACCACCTATTGTACAAAATTGGCCAAACCGATTTTCAGAAGCAACTCTTAGTCCATTCGATAAAACTGTTACTTTAGTAACATGATCTTCTTCCTTTGCGGTAGCGTAAACTGCTTTGGGTAAATTGGGAACAGGTTTAGTTAATGAAGGAAACGGTGTAACCACTGTTTTCCGTGTTATTTTATTATTAGGAATCTTCTGAGAAGAAAAATTACATTTCTTAAAAAGGGGAAAAGTTTTCCTTTTTCCTGCACTGTAAAAAAAATATTTTCTGTTTAATAAATAAAATAGATTCATCTAATAATCACACTAAAAGACAATTAAACAAAATAACATTATTTGTAATTAATTAAAAAGTCTTCTACCAGTACTGAACCTTTCCTTCTCTGCTTAAACTTAAATAGTTACCTGTCTGCAATGGAAAATACAGAAGAACCTTGTAAAGCTTTCATCAACATTTTCATTTCACCGTTCGTATGCAATATGCAATGTTAGTTGATTCAATATAGATAACCTCTCTTTTAGTACATGAACAAGAATGCGTTCAAAACGAATTTTTTATGCCGTAGTCAGTAGCGCCACAGTTTTGGAACTTTTTGAAAAAACTAAACGAGGCGCAATTTGTTCCAGTACGTTTCGATGTATGCAGATGTATGGTTTCGACTAGATATTACAATTGAATGTGCAACTTATTTTTATTCAGGATCCTATGTGATATAAATTTTTACAACATTTATATATATATGTATACCTATATGTATATATGTATTCATTATGTCCATAAGGGAACAGTACATACATACATAATGCATAAATGCATGAACGATAAAGCCGAAAAAATATAATATTTAGAATTTTGGTACATATACATACACGTATCGCATTGTAATCTTTTTAACAAAATAAAAAATGAGCTCGTTCAAAGGATCGAAAGTGAAAAACAAGAGTACAAAGAATGCGGGCTCAAATTCATTAAGTAAATCTCGTAAACAGATACGTAAAGAGCTTCGGAAACAGAAGAAAATTAGTAAAGCGATTTATTTTCAGAAAAAAAATAAGTTACCTGTCTCGTCGAATATCAGCCACGAAAAGACTGTTAATGACAACAAAAATGTTTACGACAATAATAGCGAAAATACTATCAAGATACAAAAGAAACCTATTGAAGAAAAGAAAACTAAAAAGATCGAATTTAAAAAGAAAAACAGACAAAAGGAATCACTTGAGCAAGCTAATTTAAAAGAGGATAAAGTAATTAAAAAACTGGAAAAGCAATTGAAATTAAATAAAAGAAAAAAGCATACTATTCCAAAAACTTTTGCGTTAGACGGTTTAGACTGTATCCTTTTTGTACTATTTATATCTGTTGAAACTACACTTTATTCCTGATAATAAAACATTATTTTTATAAAAAATTCCTTAATGTATGTACAGATCTTTTAGATTTTTGTTTAGAAAAGGACAGAAAATATTTGCTGGAAACAGAGGAAAAACTTATCGTAGACGAATCGGATGATAAGTTTGAAGAAAATTTAACAAAAACCGCAGACGAAGACATCGATGAAAAGAAAACTTGTACAAAAACTGAATCATGCGATACTAACAAAAATGAAAATGTAGATGACCAGTCGTCTTTAAACGAATATGGGAGTGTAGATGAATTTGATTTAGAAGTCCCTAAAATGAAAGAAATCAAATCTAAACAGAATAAAAGGAATGTTAACGATAATGTTAATACTAACGATGGCGTGTGGGAAGATATCTATGGTAGGAAAAGAGATAGAGATGGCAATATTATAGGAAATACTAAAAGATACGTCCCACCAGCTGCTAAAGCAGCTGTTATTCGTGATACAGATTCGGAGAATGAAAAATTTCTTCATCTGAAAAAACAATTAAAAGGTTATTTAAATAGAATAACAGAACATAACATTCATTATATAAGTAATCAGGTATTTAAATCAGGTATTCGAAGTAAAGTATAACTGTACCGATAGTACATTTATTTATTTATAATTTTCATATCGCAGATAGAAACAATGTACATGACAAACAGTCGTAACAATATGAACGTTATATTATCAGAATTAACGCTTGAAAGTTTAGTTACAAATGTGCTTACTCCGAATAGACTTGTTTGTGAACATATGATGCTAATTGCTATTTTGCATGCTAATATTGGCACTGAAGTTGGCGCCAATTTTTTGGAAAAACTTGTTAAAAAATTTATTGAAGCGACGGAAAAGCCCCAAGATGTAGAGAACAAAGAACTGGACAATATAATTCTTTTAATGTCACATCTTTACAATTTTAAGGTATAAAAACTATGTTTATCGAATGTTCTTCGTAAGAAATGCAGAACAAGAATTATTTCTGAATTAATTCGCTATAGGTATATGGACACAAACTCCTCTATCAGATACTTAATAAACTTGCAATGAAATTTACAGAAAAAGAGATTGAATTGATTCTACTTGTTTTAAAAACAGTAGGATTTTCATTAAGGAAAGATGATCCAGGTGCTTTAAAGGATTTTATAAAAGATTTACAACAAAAAGCTAGTCATGCGAATGGTGAAAGGTAAGTATCTTTCTGTTGGTTAACTAAAAAACTGAAATTTAATTAAAGTTGTTTGAAAAATTATTATTATTTTACAGTTCAAGAGTCAAGTTTATGTTGGAAGTTTTATTAGCGATCAAGAATAATAACGTCAGTAAAATACCCCAATACGATCCTTCCGAAGTGGAACATTTGAAGAAAGTTATGAAAAATGTAATACGTAAAGGCAATGCGATAATGCAATTTAACGTGTCTCTAGAAGATTTATTACATGGTAATATTTTCTTTATAATCAACATAATTAGACACTTTTGTACAAATAAGGAATTGATAAATTATATCTAACCGTTTTCTTATAGCCGAAAAGAATGGAAAATGGTGGATTATAGGCTCAGCTTGGTCTGGGTCGAGTACTATACATAACCCAACGGAAGCAAACAAATCCACCAACGGGCTTCATTTTAGCACGAAAATATTAGAATTGGCCAAAAAACAACGAATGAACACAGATACTAGAAGAAATATTTTCTGTATTCTTATAACAGCCGAGGATTATCTAGATGCATTTGAAAAACTTCATCATCTCGGTTTAAAGGACCAACAAGAAGGAGAAATCATACATGTTTTGATGCATTGTTGCCTGCAGGAACAGAAGTTCAATCCTTATTATGCGATACTAGCTCAGAAACTATGTGACTATAACCGGAAATATCAGGTATTATTTTATCATTTTATTTATGGTATAGATTATATGATGATAGATAGATGAAATGTATTAAACGGATCGATCAGATTGTTTCAATAAGTTGGTAGTTTGTAGAGATATATGTACTTAGGCAAGTATGTTTATTTTTAACATTTATTAATAACATTTTAGCTTACGATACAATACTCTTTATGGGATAAATTAAAAACAATAGAAACATATGAACCCAAACAATTGAACAACTTGGCACAATTTTTAACTTATTTGTTCATTGAAAACTGCCTTTCTCTGTCAGTTTTGAAAGTAAGTAATTATGTTTGTTTCTTTATCATATTTTTACATTAAAATTACAACACATTTTTATTTGTATTTTATTTCTTCTTAATATCGATTCGCATATGTTATAGGTTATTCAATTCACCGAATTAGACAAACATACTATGAAATTTGTCAAGCAAATTGTATCGGAAATTTTATTACACGAAAACGAGAAGACTTGTCTACGTGTATTCGAAAGAATTTCTGTTTCTCCTCAGCTGCAAACTTTCAGAGAAAGTCTTCGTTTATTTATAAATTGTTTTTTAATCAAAAATGTAGATTCGAGTAATATGTCGGAAGAGCAGAAAATAATGTTGAAAAGAAGAGTCGAATTTGTGGATAAAGTATTAGTTTTACACGGATCAAAAGTCATGTTTTAAATTAATACTTTTGTATTATTAAATGAATAAAACAGTTGTATCAATTGTTAATACAGTAAGAACTTTATTAACTTAGAAGATGTGAAACAATAAAAAAAAAATATCAAAATATAAAGTAATACTATACAATTACAATAGTAAATGATTGTTTTCCTTTTATAAGGTTACATAAACGGCATATAAAATATGGTTTATTAAGTTGCTTTGCACGTATAATAGCAAAAATATACATCCACAAAATAGAACAATTTCTTAGTTACGCTGCCCAAAAGTCTGCATACAGAGCTGGTAAGTATTTTCATATTTCGAGTTCAAAGGGCCGCTACATCCGTACCCGCCCAATCGATGGATACGAAGATAATCGTCACAATTGATCGTACCGTCTCCATTGCAATCCTAGAAAAGATAAAAAAAAAATAAAATAAAATAGAAAGAAAGGAATTCTTCCACTATGATAATTAAAGCAACATATATAGAGTGCTTAAAAATCTGGGCATTAATGTTAATAATTTGCAAATTTATATATGTACATATATGTATACCTGAGCAAATCTATCCATATACCCTTGTACCGTACGAGCCGCACAATATGGATCGTTTACGCATCTTGCGTATGCTTTATAAAACAAATAAAGCGTTTTAATTATTGTTTTGTTTTTGTAAAAGTAAATATTATTACGTATTTTAATAATTTACTAACCATTGTCGTTTGAATTCGAATTGTCGTCGAGGTTTGGCTTACCAGCATCTGCCCAGTAACTCCATGTTATACGGAATGGTCCACAAACGGATTCGTCACAACCAACCGTAACATTACATCCGGATGCAGCCTCGCATATGCATCCTAAACATACTTTTGATAGCGTCTCGGTTCCTGTCACCGATGTGTGTTGCTCTATACAAAAAGAATAAATAAAAATTATTAACATCCAACATATGTATTTACATATTCATATATGTATGTATGTCGTGTGTATATACATATGTACTTTTCAAGTAATATTATTATTATTATTTCTTTTTTTTTTATTATTTTAAACGAAATTCCTTAAATTTATTGATACGCTTAGTTTCTACGTTGTCAAAAAGAAGATAAGAAACCGGATGCAGAACTATAACGTCCTTATTAATCTGAATTCCTTAATTTTAACTTGAAGAAATTTTATAAATCATTTGATATGTCTTTAATTTTTTCTCGTTTTGGTATTTTTATACGTTCAACTATTTTCTTAATATAATAATATGTATATTACACGTGTGGTATTTTATATTATGACGGTATAGTTGGATTCTTTCGAAATGTACGTAGTACGTCATATTTATTTGAGAAACCAAACTTATCGAGTATAATACTTTGTATATTAAACTGTGTATTGTTTTCACTTTAATGATTTAGCAGTAATACAATCGATAAACAAAATAAACAAAAATATATACATATGTGTATGTATAGTACAGAAAAACTATCAAGTAAAAATCGAAATCGTACGTCGTACGGTGTTATTCAAAAGTGAATCGAGTCTTATACATATGTATATTTCGCTCCACAACAGTATTTGTCGTTTGATAATAAAAAGATCACCCTACATAAAACCAATTTACTCGCGCCATTATATTAAAATATATTTATAAATATCCGCTTACCATAAATTAACAGTAGCATCAATAAGCAGGCGGTGTTCATAGAGATAATTCGGGAGGAAATCATTGTTGACATGTTTGATTTCTATGTAATGTATGTAGTACAAGCCAAGAGTTATACAATTGTTACTATTTTTAATGTTTGTAAACGTCCTCGCAAACTACAACGGTATTCCCTGATGTATCCCCCTGTTCTTTTATATATAACAGAGTTGTAGCGGTTGCGACGAGCGGGCGGTGAACGCGCGTCGTCACCCAAAGAAGTGGGGAATCTAACGGAGGTCACTGTCAAGGACTAACTTTTATAAAAGATCACCGTGGAAGAAAGCAGCATCCAAGAATCTAACTAATCCGGACATCGGAGCATGCAGGAAAAAACCTGATGCATATGCATATGCGTATGCGTATGCATACATATATAAACATGTGTGTGTGTGTGTGTTACTTTAAAATGAAAAACTTAATTTAAAAATCCCAAGAACTGTCTAGCAGAATTTTATTAGAATCGTATATTTATAGGATTGTGTATAATATTGTTTTTCAGAATTACATTCCTATCCGGATGTTGTTATACTATATACTGGGTGTCCCATAACTAGTGTAACATCAAGAAATGGAGGGGTAGCTGAAACGATTCTGAACAACAATTTCCTTTGCAAAAATGTCGGATAGGGCTTTGTTTTTGAATTATTAACGAAAAACGCTGACCAATCAGAGCACGCGTAGAATCTGTAGTCACTGGTAGTGCTCAACACCGCCAATCATCTCAACTGCCATGTCGTTTAACCGTTCCGTTGCTGCGTGTTATGCAAAATTGATAAGTTTTTGCAGACTGAAAACAAAACGTTTTGGCTGTGACTCACTGTATCTGTATATTTTTTATATTCTCTTAAATATTCGACAAAATTTGGGTTCTTTTTTTACATGAGATCAAAGAGCAATCTCCACAGAACATAATATACATATGTATGTATGTAATGTTCATTACAGGAATGTGATGTTCATACAGTTCAATTTTCAGCCAAAATTAAGACAGTAAATGCGGTGTACGATTTTCACTGTAACTGACTGTATATTTCAACTGAATCTTCGATATATTTTTTTATCACAGAATATTGTAAAAGTTATAAATCGTTAGTTCCATAGCCTAAATAATAAACAATGTAAGCGACTGTAGAATTGTAGCAATAATACTGTTCCATATTTATCATTGGTAATACCGCGTATGCAAATATCGGTTCTAGCTATAACTTTGATAATATATTATACATGTATACATAACACCTACCCATAATTGATCATATCTTTATAGTATGTATATACATACATATGTATAAAGGGTATAACGGGATAAGATGGTCAAGAGTGTCCTTGAGCCGAATTCAATGTGTAATGCACCATTCGATAGCATATCCAAAGAAAACATGTTACACCAAGTTTCAATCCTGTACTTACCTCAACCACTTTTCAAGTCATTCATATTCATTATATTATATGCAGTTAAGATAAGATAATAATTAACATAAAAAAAAATGTGAGAAAGTGATCATGGCCAACGATCCGAATTTCGCGCCAACCCGTGACGAGTGTCGCGACGCGCAGCGCACCCGTCAACAGCAGAAGAAAAAGAAACGGTCTAGTAAGAAACGAACGGCAAAACAATCAACGGCAAAACTCGTGCAAATGCCACAAAGGGACCGCATTTTAGATACATCATAGGATAAGTTAGGGTTAAGTTTAATATAAGCATGTACCTTAGCAAATAAAAATCTAACAAAAAAGTCTAAGCCCGGGCGAGATTCGAACCTACGACCAAAAGTATATGCAGCGTTTCCGCAACAAGGCCAACAACCGCGTTAACAAACTCTTTAACATTACGGTATATAACGACATCGAAAGCATTAATCAATTATGTTAATTCAACTTCTTCAATCCATATACCATTGTTCATTACTACTTATTACATATACTGGAAAAAGTGGACATAAGAATTCGAAGTAAAAGTCGCTTTTCTACGCGAAATAAACAGTTTTTCATTTTTTTAACTGTGGCGCACCTTACCAAAAAATCTGAAAAAAATTCAAGAATAATAATTATGCTACTATGTTGTTACCACAATAATATAAAACTTGTGCCTCTATTTCTTCAATAGGAAATCACATTTTTCCCCATTTTTGTACAAGTTTTTATTTTTTACAACCAAAGTTTGCAATGAAAAAATCTGAAAAAATTCCATAATATACGCTGCCGAGTCTGGAATGTGTCAGATTTTTTTCAGAATTTTTTCATGTCATTAAATCGAGAAAATGGGGCAAAAACTGGATTTTCGATTGTTCCCTATTACTACCCTCCTGGTTGAGGTACATGGTTGAAACTTGGTGTAACATGTTTTCTTTGGATATGCTATCGAATGGTGCATTACACATTGAATTCGACTCAAGGACATTTTTGACCATCTTATTCGGCTATACCCTTTGATAATTTAATTTCATTAATTAGCTGGATCAGTATGCCCTAAACAAAAGCGTTTTTTCTGTTCCTCCCAAAAATTTACCTCTTTTGTTATACCTACATCCTAGTCTAGAGCAACATTAATTAATATAAATTAATTTAAACAAGGTGGTACATAGATTGTTGTTTCTTACATTCATCAGTTACAATTTACCAATTTTTCTCCATATCAGCAAAAAATAATACTCCATTTTTTTGTTTTTGTTTTGTTATTTTAAATATTAAGATAACGTTATCTGCATAAATATTTTATTTAAAGCTATACTAATATTAGTACCGAAACTGTATCGGTAGTTCTAATGCAGTAACAAATTGTATGTACAAACAATGATTGTTATTATTTATTAAGTTTACATTAAAAATAACAGGCAGAAACTATGAGATTATATTTTATTGAATGAATCAATATCGACTGACTGAACTAGATCTTCAAAACCTTCAATCGTTTCCACCAACAGGTCCACGGATACTTTATCATCTTCTATGACACACATTATTCTGAACTTATTGATACCATAACCCACAGCCACTAGTTTGGCTGAAAAAACATAAAATTAAGTTTAATTCAACAGAAAACTGACAAATATTTTATAAAATCGAACTTTGGTAAATAAAGAAACAATTCAACTTACATGCCCCCCATACTAGCCCATCCATTTCAATAGACCTCACAGCTTCCTCCATGGCTTTCATATCCGTATCATCCCCCCATGGTTTAACATCTAACACAAGACTAGATTTAGCGATAAGCACCGGTTTCTTAGATTTCTTCTCTGCGTATGCTTTCAATCTTTCCTCTCTAATTTTTGCAGCTTCCGCATCTTCTTCTTCGTCCGATCCAAAAAGATCAACATCATCATCATCTTTATCGTTGTCAGTTTCATTTTTTGTTGCAGCTGCATTAGTAGAATTACTGCTACTTAATATAGGTGCCTTCTTTTCTCCAGGAAGCGAGTTTACATTGTACGATTTGATGTGATTATACCACCGTAAAACATGAGGATTCGAAGATGTTGGAGTTTTTCCTAACGCTTCAAGGACAGCTACATCGGCTTGAGTAGGTTGCCACCTTGAAAACATGATAATTTTCATTTACCTTGTTCTCGTTTAATATTAACTGTATTTATTAATGAAAGTTTCTTCTCCGCTTAATCAAAACTTATTATAAATTGTAAAATACCGAATTATCTTAAATGGATTTTAATATTTTAATACAAAATAGATAATTTTTTATTTGTTAGCTTTTGCACATAAATGCGAATTTTTTAAATTCTAATTACGCGATTCATTCGCTCACAGATGGAATAAATCAGCAGCTTGAAGACAATTTGAAATAACAATTTACATACATATATACGAAACTGAATGTTATCGACGACGACGTTATGATAATTAAATATTAAAAAATAAGGAAAGTATGAAGCAACAGTAGGTGAGTTAAATTGAAAAATTTATTTCAATTCGAGTCTGTTACTTATTGAAAGAAAAAAAGAAAGATCTAACCACTTCATGATACCAATAACCGAAACACCACGTGTATTGTAATCAAATTTATGCCGTATTACAAAACTTACCCTTCGATATAACTGCGATCTGCTAAATACGAATTTAAATCTTTAACACCCTCATCAGTCCTAAGATCGCCGATAGCCATCGTGTAAAATCAAGTAAAAAATGAATACTTGACTAAAGCTTCTGATAACGAAGACCTCTTTATCGGTCTACCGCAGTCTACCGGAAGAGAAAGCTGTATACAGCGCAAAATTGACGGTTCTCTCCTCCGTCTTCGTGTGACGTCATTCCGGTACATTATTTTTGACAAGTAAAAACTTATATGCGATTATTAGACATGCAAATCATATTTATACTTTGCTAATTGAAACAAATTATTGTAACACTTGTAAAATCAATCGAAATATATCTGTCACAATTACTTTGATTCAGAAAATTAATTAAAGAATTATTATTATTATTTTTTTAACTGGACATATTATAGCTAATTGTTTTCAACGAATTTGCAAAAATCAATATTATCTTTCCTTTCCTTCGCATCAAACTGCATTTCATTTATTTTCATTCTCTTTCTTTTATGATTATTCATATATATATATATATATATATGCGTGTATTTATCGTAGAGCTCTATGGTATTTTATTTATACGCTACTTATAAATTCTCAATGCAAAGACGTAGAGATGTTGCAAAAACGAATAACTTACAACAAATCTATATTACAATAACGTAATTTTTGCATCTTGCATAACTTAGTAATTATTTATATCAAATCGTAATCTTTTTTTGGTAGTCGTAAAGATGAGTTCAGAAATAAACCGTTTTCTGATACGCACTTCCTCCTTGGTGCAGTAGAATCTACGGTGAAATGGAATGTTGTCAGTAACAAGTTCTATTTTAGATCAATCTAATTGATCGTCTATCTGCGTCTATCGCAGACGTTCGCACGTTCGCCAAAGCTCAGAAAGGATTCTAAAGACGGGACATAGTTTGGTAATTTTTAACTGAACAGAATTCTTATAAATGCATTGAAACGAAAATCATAATTAAATAGAGTTTCATCATATGTTAATACATGTAGTATAAATGATATAGATTGGAGATCTAGAAAATAAAAAAGATGTGTTTATTGGTCAATATAAAATTAGGTTATTACGTTCGTTAGGTTACGTTACGTTAAGAGTGTAATTTTTTTCTTACGTAACAGGATTGGATTGACAGGTAGTGGAAAGATTAAGTCAAGATGTTGAGGCTCCCGGTGGTAAGGTTACCAACGGGACTATCAAATGGTAGATTCTTTGCCATGGGATTGCATACAACATCCTGTAACTTACAACAAGAATTAGTAGAGGTATTCATAGATGATAAGCCAGTTCAAGTTCCAGCAGGAACAACTGTTTTGCAGGTAATTAATCGTTTCTTTTTCTTCTGTGTAACAAACATATTTTTACACTTTAGCTTAGACGTTTGAATAACAAAAATACAATAGTATAATAAACGGTATACGATCATTTTTCTAGGCTGCCGCCAAAGTAGGAGTAGAAATTCCCAGATTTTGCTATCACGAACGTTTAGCGGTTGCAGGAAATTGTAGAATGTGTCTCGTAGAAATTGAAAAACAAATTAAGGTAACATTCGTTAATTTTTATATCTTGTACAGAGTAGCGCCAATTTGTTCAAGATGATGGTTACATGAATTTGTGAAAAATATATTTAGCCTGTTGCAGCTTGTGCCATGCCCGTGATGAAAGGATGGAGGGTAAAGACAAATTCTGATTTAACGCGTAAAGCTCGCGAAGGAGTTATGGAATTTTTGTTAGTCAATCATCCCTTAGATTGTCCGATTTGCGATCAAGGTGGTGAATGCGATTTGCAAGATCAGAGTATGGCATTTGGTAGCGACAGAAGCAGATTTGTCGATATTAATTATAGCGGTAAAAGGGCGGTAGAGGATAAGGATATCGGACCTTTAATAAAAACAGTTATGACACGTTGTATCCATTGCACAAGATGTATTCGTTTTGCATCCGAAGTAGCTGGTATCGACGATCTGGGAACTACAGGTCGTGGAAATGATATGCAAGTATGTGTGACATTTCTTTTTGTTTTAGCTTAAGCGTTTTAAATACTTTTAAATTATTATATTCTCACTTAAACAGGTTGGAACTTACGTAGAAAAGATGTTTCTGTCCGAATTATCTGGTAACATCATCGACCTATGTCCCGTCGGTGCGCTAACAAGTAAGCCGTACGCCTTCGTCGCTCGTCCATGGGAAACGCGTCGTACGGACAGTATCGATGTTCTCGATGCTCTCGGTAGTAATATAGTAATATCGCATAGAACGGGTGAAGTTCTAAGAATTTTACCGCGAGTAAATGAGGTATCGTTATCACGATAATCAGAATTTCGAGAATGTTCATAAATTTTGACGACACAACGCTTTATGTTAGGAAATAAATGAAGAATGGTTGTCGGATAAAGCACGTTTCTCTTACGATGGACTAAAACGTCAGCGATTAATAACTCCTATGATGAAAAACAATGGAAGATTGGAAGCTGTTAATTGGGAAGCTGCTCTTGTAGCGGGTATGTTACAATTATTAATACTAATTAACAGTAACGTGTGTCTTTAATGTTAATTATGTTGTTTGAATTGTTAGTCGGCCAAGCTGTTCAGGATGTTCCGTTGAACAAGTGTGCCGCGATCGCGGGGAAATTAGCCGATGCCGAAGCTCTGGTGGCATTGAAAGATTTAGTAAATAGACTTGGCGGTGAAACTCTTGCGACAGAACAAAGTTTACCAAAAAATTTTGCAGATATAAGAAGTAATTATTTATTAAATAATACAATTGCTGCTATAGAGGAAGCCGATGTCGTCCTATTGATTGGTACAAATCCAAGATACGAAGCACCATTGGTTAATACACGTTTACGAAAAGGGTATATTCATGGTGAACAGACCATTGCTCTGATCGGTCCGAATGTAGATCTTACGTACGAGTACGAGGTAAGTAAACAATTTCTTAATTTGATAATAAATTGTTTTTTTTTTTTTTTCTTTTATACGGAAGCTAAATTTTTAGTTCGATGTTAGCATTTAGGCGAGTCTCCAGAAATTATCACGCAATTAAAGAATGGTACTCATCCGTTTTCAAATGCTTTGAAAACTGCTAAGAAACCTCTAATTATCTTGGGCGTCGAGCAATTAACCAGAAAAGACGGAGCAAAAATTTTATGCGAAACACAGTTATTGGCACAGACTTTAGGAGAAAAATCAAAGGTAAACAAATTATAAAAATGATGATAATTATTATTATAGACACATTATCTACTCATTTTTTTTTTTTTCCATTTCTAGACTCCAGAAGAATGGGAGGTATTGAATGTACTTCATACGAATGCGTCGCAAGTGGCTGCTTTGGACGTGGGTTATCTGTCGTCCGTTGACGAAGTAAAACAGCAGCAGCCGAAGGTTTTATTTTTACTTGGAGCCGACGATGCAAATATAAAGAAAGAAGATTTCCCCAATACGATTATCGTATACATAGGTACATGAACTATTTATTCGATAGTACGTTGCTCTTGTAGGTGATCGATATTTACGGTGAGACGTTTAAAAGAAAATTTTAAAATACTACAATCAAAAGTGAAAATAGTTTTTTTTTTTTTCTTACCATTACCTTACACCTTACCTTTATCACTTGCTTCAATGTTTTAGGCAGTCACGGTGACGAGGGAGCTTCGATTGCCGATGTTATACTTCCAGGAGCTGCGTACACTGAAAAAGTTGCCACGTACGTGAATACAGAAGGACGTGCTCAGCAAACTTGTGCTGCAAATACACCGCCGGGTATGGCGCGACCAGATTGGAAAATTATACGAGCTCTTTCAGAAGTAATTGATAATTCAATTTTGAAGTATTACGTATAGATAAGTTAATGAAAAGTCGTTTTCCAATAGATTTGTGGAGTTTGTTTACCTTATGACAATTTGACGGAAATCAGATCCAGACTCGAAGAAATTGCACCGCATTTAGTTAGGTACGGTAACGTAGAACCGGCCAATTATTTTGCTCAAGCATTGGAACTATCAAAGGTAAGTTACGATATATTTTACAATATCGCGCGTACAGCGTTTAATTGCTAATTCACATTTATTTTTGTAAAGGAAACTGGCGGTTCGTTGTCTCCGAATCCATTAGAAGTTCGACAGAAAACGTTAGATCAATTTTTCATGACGGATGTAATATCTCGGGCTTCGCTTACTATGGCAAAGTGCGTACAAGCAGTTCTCAAACAACGAGAGAGTCCTTTGTAAAAAAGAAAAGAAAAAAGAGAAGAAAAAAAAAAATTAATCGCGAATGTAATATACAATATTATACAATAGCATATGAGAATACACCACAACTGTATTAATTAGAGGTATGTAAGAAGGAATACTATCTGTCGTCTAGGCGTATTAAATTATACCATGTGTATTAATTTAACAGAATATACATATTGATTAATGGAATGTTGAAACCTTCATCAATTACTTTTCTCTTTCTTGCAGCTACTTTGTTGAATACAACACTGTGTTAAATTTAATATTTAATGTAATAAAGATCAACAGTGAAACCATATTATCGTTAATAAAAATATCCCTTTAAACAGACTACATTATCAACATGCTTTTTCTTTTTTACATCTGCAGTGCAGTTCATTTATCGATTTTCATTGAAACGGGGTTCATATATTGTACATCAAATTTTAACAACCATAATAAAGATTGCATTTCTTTCCCAATTTGTGTAAATTTGCTATATTATCGTGATATATGCGATGGTACGTTATCATTTCAAATGAACAGAAGGAAAGGAAAAGAAACGAAACAGAAGCGACAAAATACGTTCTAGTATCATCATTCCCATAACAGTTGTTAATTGTGAGAATACTAATCTGTACGATCGACCAAACTGCTTGATTCTGGTTGATCGTCGGCGTCTAGTTCAGCAGAACTTTCGTCCGTATCGACCTAATATCAAGAATTATGATGCATTAAAATGAACAATTTTATCATGTATCGAGAATGATAAAACAAAAAAGATCTAATAAAATGAAGTACCTTTTCACCCAGTGCGGTCAATTTCTCTTTGTATAAAATAATTTTACTATTCTGCACTGTTAAAAGTTCCAAAAGATTCTCTTGGTCTTTCTTCATTTGTTCTAATTCTTCAGATTTTTCTCTTAATTTCGATTCCAAATCAGCCTTGCTTTTTTCTTCAAGTTTACGTTCGTATTCCTTCATCATTGAACTACATTCGGCTAAACGATTTTCCAAATCCATAATTACATTTTTATATTTTTCCACTTCTTTTGACCGATCTCCTCCATTCGCTGTATTATTAGGTTCATTTTCTTCAGATAACAAATTGGTCTGTGCAGCTCGTAACACTAAATTTTGATCCTTTAAATGACTAACGGTCGACTGAAGATCCTGGATTTGTGCCTGCAAAAGTAATTAGCATTCTAAATCTAAAATATTTTAATAAAAATTATGTGTATATCAAAATATAATCGAATGGTAGGCAGTAAGGTAGGGATTTATTTGAACTGAAAATAATTCTGTAAAAACGATTACGATTAATATGTATACATATACCGTACTTCGAGTTCGTGCTTCTCTTTCATCAGTGATTCTGAAAATTGATTAAGTTTCTGTATTTGAGAATCTTGTTCTCGGATAACTTCTTTATACTGTGCTATTAAAACGGAGTCTGGAAGTATCGATGTTGTTATTTGACTTTTATGATGCACGTTACTTCTCTCCAAAACAGATTTTATAATTATACCTAAAAGAGTATGTGCGATATAATAATTCGATTCTTTAGATCGTGTACATATGTATATTAAGTAATTATTACCCTCTAAGGTCTTTGAAAGTCTACAAAACTCATGATCCAATAAAAGTTCCGAAGGATTCCTCGCCGAAGGTTGTGGATGTTTTAGCGTTCTAGAATAGACTTCGTGCCTGGCAAGACCACCAATAGCATCCTGGAATCTTTCTACTCCTATTCTGTTTTCGATTAAATTACATAATTTCTCCTGTGAAAAATACATATAACACCGTGTATGATAATAGAATTAAACGTAGGTATAATAATAATAATAATAATAATAATAATAATAATAATAATAATGTATTTATTATTTTATAGTTAAAAAGTTCGATTACCTTCGTATAATTTGGAACGCTGTTATCATTAAAATGCACGCATATTCCGATAAGCATAGCGCACATACTTTGCAATAACGTTTCTTGTAAGTCATCGTTATTTTCTAGCGACGATAACAAAGCTGTTAAATAGGCTATAGAAGAATCTATAAGCAAGAAAAATTTGACGGCAGCCAAACAGTGAGCAGTCCATCTGCAGAGCAACATTAAAAGACCTAATTTGCATTGAGTCTTGTTGCCTTGTTGCAGTAACATGACGCACTGTTGCATCAAAGTCACCGGTGGTTTTCCGATGTTAGTCGCAAGAAGTACTCGCAACAATTGTTCCTTCTGTGCGTTGTCGTCGATTAACGCGTAGGACAGTGCCACGGCGGAAAACCAATTCGACAAAGAATCGGGAGAAAATAAACCTCCGCATAACAGCTGCCCTGGCAACATTAAATTTGTAAAATATTTTTCACTCGTTATATGCTCTCTATGCGTAAAGACGATAACAGATTGGTGCGAGACGCGATAAAGCGGTCTTCTACAAACCTGTTGTCAAAGACGGCATCTCGTTACCTTGCGGTAACAAAGTCTGAATAAGTTGACTTTGTCCAACTTCATTTTTATATAAAAAACACTGGAAACAATAGAGAATGGAACACCTTAAAGCAAACGGTTGCTTTTCGTTCACCATGGACATGAGTAAAACAACGATAGCAGGTCTGAAAAGTAATATTTTTTTTTAATAACTAAGAGATAATGAATTGAAGAAAAGATAAAGTAGAAAAACATGTGCATTTCAATGTTTCAGTTACCTGGGCGGACTACTAGGAGCCATAACACCAGCTAGAAATTCTTGATTGCTAGCATTTCCTCTGATAACTTCGGCTACCGTATTAATCGTTTCTGTGAGCACATCGGCAGGTACACCGCTAGCCATTAATATGTTGCATAAAGCTTGTAAAAGTCCGCAAGCTCTCATGATTCGCTGACAATTTGCCACTGCCTTTATACATGTTAACGAATAAAAATGAATAACGAAATACCGAAAAACGTAGAGGAACGTGAACGGAGATAGAAATTTTCTCAATGTATTCTGATTTCTTTTATTCACCTGAGCGGGTCCGCTTGGTGGTACCAAAGCACGGATCACCTGTACCATACAGTGAACATTCGACACTTTTTGCGGACTCCATACACCAAGAGAATTGTCCTCAATTTCCGACGGTATTTGAAACATTGGAGTTAACTTTTGAATGTAACTACCTAAAATGTTTTAGTACAAATAACGCGCGCCTTAAACACCTTCTGCACATTCTATATACGTATAATACAATTATTCTTTCTAATCAGAGGCCGTTACCTTCTTTAAAAAAGTTTTGATTACTTATATTTCCCCGTAAAAGATTTAACATGAGTAATAGACAATCTTCAACGACGATACCGCCTTCCGCGTTACCTTCTTGGCCGATAACGTCGAAAATCCGGTCAAACGCATTTTCGAACGCGACAATTTTTTGAATGTTTGCATTACCCTTAGTCAATTGAATAAGGAGTAACAAGGCCTATAGCGATCAAAGAAAAAGGAAAGAAAGTTTAAGTTTTATCCGATGACCATTTAACAGGAGCGATAAATAAAAATATTCTAAATTCATGAAAATATATTACATCGTTACGTATGACTTCTCTACTATCGCCAAGGAGATCCATTAACTTAGAAACACCCATAGGGCTAACTAATATTATCTCTTGGATGTCCTTTAGCCTGTTGGTCGTTAAATGCATTAATAATTTCAACGCTGGCCATCTAACTTTGAATTCAAATTCTTCCAAAAGAGACAAAACTAATCCTACGCTGTCTGTATTTTTGATAAATATTTCTGTGAACTGCTCCCCTATTTTATCCTTTGGTCCATATTTATCCTCTGAAAGTAATATATTGCATAGAGAAAATGTGGTGAAATTTAAACGAACAACATCATAATTATAATATGTTACCCTCTTCGTCGAACGATTTAGGATTAGTTATATTGCAAAGAGTATCCAGTGCCAGACCAACGATTTCACAATCTGTTTTATCCATTTCTAAAATTTGTCTTAGCACATTCATTCCTTGAACTCCAACTTCGAGGCGGAAGGTACGTGAAAGAGCTTTAAGCGCTCGACAAGCATCTCTTCTGTCATTCAGTAATGTTGACGATTGTAATCTGTCTACCAAACGTTCTACCTGTGTGATTATTTCAATGAAAATGAAGAAACTTGTATGCATTGCAGAATGGAACATACAAGCACATGTAATTATAAAAATTATGATAATTTTAAATGAAAAACACGAGTTTAATGAATTAAAGATTCGTAAGTACCGTATCAGCAGCCGATAATTCATTTTCAGCAGGTGTAGAGCCTAAAACGGATTTCAAGCTACTTTTGAAATATTCCATTTTGTTGACAGTACGATTACAGAGCATACGACACTACACGTCACACGATATCATCGACATTTTCAAGTTACTTGAAGTTGTTGGAACAAACGATGTTCAACAGAGGGCGGTAAGAACCTAATGTGAACTTTCGCTTCATTTTCAAGGAACCTTGAAAAAATAATCGACAATCGATATGCATGGACTTACATGTTGTACTTTACAAAATAAGTAGTTTCTTTATAATTACAATGAACCCTAAACTGTAATAAATTATTGGTCGAACTAAATTCTTTGTTAGCTAGTTAGCTAGTTAGCTTATACGTCCGTATAGTTACAGTAAAGGAAATTTCATGCTAAAAATTAAAAATGTATATATGGTTACTTATCATTTGTCAGGAAGCAAACTTGTCAAAAAAAAGTTCTTTTTCTTTTTATTACCAAACAACTAATCTTACGATGCAATCATACCTGCGTTCATGATGTTGTATTTACATGTATATGTTATTACCCCGGACGTATTTAACGTCATGGTATAATATACACAAAAATGAAGGAAAATGTTGAATTATGTAGAAAGAGATGAAATAATTTGATTCAATTATATTTATATATAAATGACAAATGCTGCTTATACATATGTGTATGTAGTACATATATGTAAGAAAGTGAAAAAATGATGCAATACGTAAAACGTCTTTTATCTTGAAAAATCTGTCTTCAAGAAAATCGAATCAATCTTCGTATGTGTTGCATCATACTATACACATAAACCGATTGAATTCTTCATATTCTATGTATGTATATTCTATATTCTATAATGTTTCTATAATGTATACTCTATAATACAATTTGTTTAAATAATTCATGTGAATAACAAGCATATAATTTCATGGAAAAATAAAGTTACGTGATACCAAATCAGATTCTCTTTTCTTATTTCTGTTCTATCGCGTTTAATTAAATTATACGGATTAGCAACTTTAGATAAACGTTGCTTGCGAGCGAGCAATCGTACAAATTGTTATTTGAAAATTATCTATCGAAAGAAAGAAGTATATATATCTATTACATACTCACATACATATGTATGTATACAGATGTATGTATGTATGCACATACGATAGAAATAATCGTATCACGTGTTGTCACGTTTGTTTTTCAAAAGAATGATGAATCAACTAGCAATAAATAAAAGACACGAAGGGGGAATTATTCAAAATACAGATAAGGTCGTTATAAATGAGCGTTGAATCTTATACATACATATCACGTAAAAGGGTGTAATATCGCTGTTATGATATTTTTAACCATTCTGCTACTACACCATTATCACGTAGCCACTCCGCGATTGCTTTGCGTTTTGCTACATTTTAACTGTCTGAAAGTACATATGTACATAGTAAGCGTATGTACATACATACATATACGTACATGCATAGGAACCGATTCTACGCTTACTCCGAAAGCAAATTGTACAATAAGAAACGTTTGTACTGTTTTCAGGTGTCCAATAAATTTATTCGTTGCTAACTTATTATTTTCAAATCTATTTATTCATTTTTTCGTAATCGTGTATCGTTTAATTATTTCGAACTTGTGTACACCGATCAAATCCTTACTTTGCTTATTTGCATTAACTGTTAATGCCAATTGCAATTGGTTGTATTTCCATTATTCCTTAGTTTTTCATCTTTTCCCGGTTCTTCTTTTTATTCCGAATCGTTTATTTAGAAATCTTCATCTACACAGACAACCGTACGTTTACGTATAAAATTATACAACTTATACACATCTATTTATACCTATGTATGTATGAATACATATCTATATTGTATATGTATATCTGTACAGGGAAGCCTGCATGCTTGGGACAGAGAGTCAATCTCATAGCATAGCGTGTATGGTGTAAGTGTATGTACTCGCCACGTTAATTAAACTTCGTTTCACCACTTCGTGATCATAATCTTTTTTTATTCTTTTATTATTATTATTATTATTATTATTATTATTATTATTATTATTATCATCATTATTATTATTATCATTATCTTCATACATGAATGGAATTACTTTACAATTTAAGTGTACAGATAATTACACCTGTTTTGAAATTACAGAAAATGAAAAAACGACTATATGTTATAATATGATTTACAGAAATATGTATATACATATGTATATGTATTGTATATCGAATAATCCAGAACCTTACCGGTTAATCGAGCTTCCTTGAAAATCTTCGGATCTTTTATTCGTGGTCTAATTGCTTTAATATCGGTTATAAAAGTCTGGGGAATACTATTGTTTCATCTATACAGATGAAAGAAAAGGGAGAGTACATCGACAATTATTTCGAAGTCTATTTGAAGTACTAAATGCATGTATGTACGTGAAAAATCTAGCAGACAGGAATGAGGATCAGCGCATCGAGTAAAGACAGAGTAACAGATAAAGATACAACAAAGAAGAAAGAGAAAGAATAGTTTGACAATCAAACTTCGATCAATTAAGGGTTATTATGTATATACATATGTATGTACATATGCATGTTGAAATATTATTACTATTATTATATAATGCGTTATGACAAGATAGCGATTAATTTCATGTGAAAACGAAGGGAAACTGGTTTCTGAACAGAAGTTGAAGAACCAAAAAAAAAAAGAAAAATAGAGAAAGAAGCTAAAGAAAAACATAAACAAGGAGAATACCGGTAGGCTACGATTAAGCCAGGGATAGGCTGTTTCGGTCGTTTAGTAAGTTTAGTTGATCGGCTCGGTGGACGATGCCGGAGAAAAGTAGTTGTATTAAGAACCGAAGGTAACCGAGCGACCAGAAGCGGAAACACCCGAAGTGGATGCAGTGCGAAACATCACGTAGCCAGTGTTGCTAGGCGGTTTGTTAAGGGACGGTGGAGGGGAGAAATTGGAAGGGAGGGGGCTACCGAATATAATAGTCGCGTCACCGTGCCGGCTAATCAGTTGTTCGGAGAAAAAGTACGGTGATGTGTATTTTTTATTTGACGTAGTGTTGATCAAAGTGAAAGTACAATTACAATAAAAAGAACTATTCATATTTATTAAGTAACTGGAAAAATCGATTTTGTCGAAGTTTACAGAGATCGTCGTGATATTATTATTACCGAAAATAATATCAAATTACTATAGAGCCTAAGTACTCGTAGCGTCAAAGAAATACATAATACGGATACGTGTGCTTACTTACACTGTTCTATTTCAAGAAGGCCGTTGTGGTGAAATTAATTGTCCGTGTGTAACGTTTCTTGAATAATGGAGGTTTTACCATGTCCTGTAAATGTGGATTTCAGCAATACAAGAGGTACATACGTTTTTTCTTTCTTTCTTTCTTTCTTTCTTTTCTTTTCTTCAATTTATCTCATTTCTTCACGTAAACAGACCATCGATTCTTTACTTTCTTTTTATTATACTTTAACCCATTAAGGACCGGAATTCAAACATGATGTTTATTTGAAAAATAATTGATTGTTCCCATTTTCTACAGTCATTAGATTAAAATTTGTTAACGCTTTGTATCTATTTTTATATTATATAGTTAGAATAAATAGTTGTATAATAAATTAATCGCCGAGTAAAAGAATAACAAAATTAGTTATAATTGTGATAGTTTTAAAGCTATATAAATATATGTGTTCCAAAAACGGAACGTTGACCTTTAATGGGTTAAAAACACTCTTTGGAAAGACAACTAACTGATTGTTGTGTATGTATATGTACTTACACCGGTTACAACGCGAAGCTATTTGTTTCAGTAAATCAGCTGATTTTTCATAGAATAAGAATACGAACATGGTACAATATCGATGATTCCAATTGTGGATTTGAAAAAAATTGTATAATTTGTCGTCAATTGAGTTACCTTTTTTGTATTCGTTTTATTTGCTAATAATTTGATTATATACATGTAAAAATTTAAGCAAGTATCTGTCTGGCTCGTCTAGTCAATACAACTAGATCTAAATAAATATAATTTTATTCGGATATTTATTTTTTTTATAAATATTTTAAAAGTTGGTAATTATCAAAATCTAATTAGGTTGCATTAACGAAGAGACGACTTTAACTCTTTCTGAAGCGGTCGACTGGTGTATACGTATACGTATCCGTACACGGGCTATGTGTATGTGTCGTGTCTGCGCATGCGCATTTACTTATATTGTATCTAACGCGTGTACGTGTGCCTCATAATGCTCACACGTATACGCAAGTTGTATATGCATAAAATCGCGCCACATTTGTTCCTGTAACTGTAATGCAATGAATAAGCAGCAAATTTGAAATTTTAAGTGATTATTTATTTGTTGATTTAGCTGAAATAGTGGCCGATGAATTCGACGGAGCTTGTCAGGCTTTAGCGAAACGGCTCGAAGTTGAATTGAGGAGGGCTAAACACGCTCAGTTGGCGTGCGGAGAGGTTTTATTACCTGCCGATCTCCTGCCTAGGATAGCTAAAGATGTTCTTAGTATGGCCGAGAACGAACCTTGTGGCCTCAGGTAAGTAGTTATCTTTTTTCTTTTTATTAACATAATTTTTCTGTATTTTTCAACGTGAAATATAATTTATATGCATTTTGCTTGTTACAGGGGTTGTACCTTATTTATTAGTTTTGAAACGGACAGTGTGTGTCAGAAATTATCAAAAATACAATGCGATCCTAACGCCGTATCTACCTTTGAACTTTATTTAACGTTAAAACAAGATCATACATCTTGGCACATTCTGTTACCTCAGTTCTTAAAGTAAGTAATTACATTAACAAAATTATTCTTGATAGACAAATTTTTATAAATGGTTCATTTCTTTCTCTTTTTTTTTTTGTTTAATTTTCCTTTTTCATTTCCTTTTACAGGAATCTTACACGAGGTGGTACAATTATGATTAGTAGGGATTTTACTCTGGAGAAAAAGAAATTGTACAGATCCTACCAACAGACCCAGTGAAGAAAAACCTGTCTCGAGAGTTATTCGACTTTCTTGGTACAGCAATTATATCAATCTCTTTCAACTGTGACGGAGATCCAGAAAATGGTTTTTCTACCTTTCATGTGTGCAAAGCCGATCAATTTTTTCAACGAGTCTATATTTTACAATTATTTAGTCTACGATTATTCAACGCGAAACAGACAAATGTATATGGTAAGAGAGTGGAAGTTAAAAGAGTGTTTCTTATATGTTATTTTCTAGATAACTGTAAAGATTCTTTAAAACAGCAATGATGTCCCGTCGCGAGGATGGAAAATGAATAATATGTATTGCGTTTTACTGATCTACATACAATTGTTTAAGAAAGGTAGCGTAAATTGGCTGTGTTTTTAGCTGAAAATGCAATCCATTTGGAGAAATGAAATTGTGATAATAAACTAAAAACAAATAGAAACATTTCTTCTTGCGATTCTTAGATTTTATACATACATTTATTTATATAATTATGATCGGTACGATGCATCTATTCCAGATTGAGAAAGAGAGCGTCGCTTTGGTTCGTTTGTGATAATCTTACCCGAATACATATCTGATTAACGTTGTTGTAGTACAGTAACATTTCTCAACTTTCACGTATAATCAATCACCGTATAACGATGAATGCGGAGTTCATAAATTACTATTGAAAGTTGGCGAATACGAGGTATAATTGTGACAGTTGTATAAATTTCTAAGATCGCATAGAGAAATGGTCTCTCTGGTACGGAAAGAAAGTTGTATCTTCGTTCAACGAAGAAACGATGACTCGTTAACAAGACTTGTGTAATATATTTTTCCTGATAATCCAACGATTTGGTAAAAATTTCAATCAAGTTTTGCTAGTTAATATTAGTCGTTTGGATACAATAATAATTATAGTTTTAGAAATACCAATGGATATCCCAACCGTTCTTATCCGATATTGTTTTATATGGCCACGGATATTACCAATATCGATTATAGATAGATAAGTATATGCGTGTTTTAAAATCACTCCCTTTTAAGTCTTTCGATACGTTGTATTTCAAATAAGAAATCTCAGTAATTTAGATATCAATTGGTGATGATGTGATATTAATAGAAAGAATTGTGATTTAACATAGAACACGAATCGGCGTGTGATATATTACAAACGTTGCCTACGTGTGTGAAAATTCTCTTATACAGCCACCATCACGAAATTATTTTTTCAATTGAACCAAATTCTATCGTTCTCTTGTTCGAATTATCTTTCTGAATTTTGTCGTTTTAAATTTACGATGCGATCTTTCTTTTTTTCTACAGAACAAAAAAAGAAAAAATAGAAAAAGAATTACTTGAAATTATTGTAATGGAGACAAATTCATAGTGATAATATTCCAAAATGATATATGTATAACAGATGTTCACGCGTGCGTGTGTTGCGTATCTACGAGTGTGCGAATATAAATATAAATAATAAATGGAATTTATAAGACTGATCAGTACTAGAATTTTCCAAATTAAATTTTCAAAGTAGAACAGTTATTCGTATATTAAAAGTTTATAACAACAAATAAAGTTTCCAAAAGTTATGTTGTATAATATATATTATTACATATATATATATATATATATACAATATATGTGTATGTAATAATACTCGAACAACGATATTAACGTAGAGGTATTGCAAATTCAAAGTTGTCGAATGAAACGTTCTTCTTTAGTCTCTTTGAAAATGAAAGGAAAACGAAGGGAAACAAAATATAAAGTATATAAAAAGAAATGTGTGCGATGATCGTTGTGTTATTCTATAGCATAGAAATAAGATATAAGACAGATGCTGTTATGCATATTTTGTACTTCCTTAAACGATTAGAAATAACAAAAAGACATTAGAAGCATTAACACGGAGGATTTTTTTTCTTTTTTTTTTTTTACACGATATCATTGTTAAGTATTACGCTTGCTTAGATGATTTCTATATTTTTGTACGCTTCGCGCTCGATGCCTGTTCATCGAGCTTATTTCGCGATTAATGAACTTTTTTAACTTGTAATAGTATTTTGATTGATTTGTTTGTTCGTTCGTTTGTTTGTTTGTTTCTTTGCGACTTAAAAGATCGCCGTGATATCTTCGAAAGCGATACTATTTCATCTATGTATATTCTATGATACTGATGAAAATCTTGAATGAATTTTGTGTAACGTATTTCGGCTTTTCTTCAACCATTTAAGTATTCCTGCATCAATCATCCGTAATGTAAGTTAATGTTCATTTGTGATCTTATTTCGAAAACAAAGAAAACAAAATAAATGATCAAAGTTGTAGTAAAACCATAATGGCTGTAACATTTGTAAAATTACCCCTGTACGTATAGTGCATATATGTATTTATAGATAAGTGCGAATGGTCAATCGTTTGAGATACAAATAATAAGAAACAGACAGTTTTATAAATCGGCTCTAATGTCTACTACAACGTAAAATGGAGACGGTAAGATGGCAAAGAATAGCAATAGACAGAAATAAAATTAGTAGTCAATATAATTACACTGATTTGCAAAAAGTAAATTTTTTAGGTATAAGAGTAGTGTTACACTTCGGATTACGAGGTCCACTCATTGATATACATTGTATATAACATTGATTTATATATATCAATGGGTCCACTGCAAACGAGTCTGTCAAAGTCAAAATGAGCTCTCTTAGTCAAGTCGGAGACTTAACACATTGATTGAATGCCGCGGGGGTCGCAGGTGACCGGCACCGAAGTTTTTTACAATTAAATAGTAATTAACACAAGAAACGATAAAATAAATAAAACTGAAAGGTTAAATTTGAAAATCAATTAACGGCATCGTTAATAATTAGATTTTTACCCTGTTTGACCACATACGTTCATTTTCACTGTGGCATTCAGTGGCATTCAACGTTTTGCTGTATAATGTACATATACTGTGTCCAATGACATATAATAAACACATGTATGCACACGACGTATTATACATATGTATATGTATGTATTTGAACGTGTGTTGTGTTATATCGAAACTTCGTTTGCTAGCTTATTTGATCGTTACTGTTTAATTTTTTTACTTTTATGTTAGTTACTACATGGGAAAAGAAGATGATTTTTCGACAAAATTTTACGAAACACTTCGAAATATCCAAGAATCGATCGATGATGGTTGCGGTTCTACATCGTCTTTTTCAGATACTTGACATTGCGACCGGTCTAACCTCAAAAATACCCACTAAAAAAAATAAAATATTTGATAAAGTGGCAGGATAGACAAGAATTTGATAAGAATACGTAGTAACTGCGAGTAGTGGTTTTTTTTTTTTTTTTAATTTCTGGTCTTTATCTTGTTTAATATATTGACACTCACATCAAACAACTGTGAATAGGACACGCAAAGACATTGACCAACGAATTCGAATGATCTTTTTTTGAAATAACACCTCTGAAATGCATTCACAGTAGCAGCGTCGATGATTTCTTCGCGAATAGCAGCAATCTGATATTCCACAAATTGTTTCCATACAAATTCTTGCCATTTTGATTGTTGGATATTAAAAGGAACGAGATGCGACACGGTGAAAATTCGATGTTTCGAAGAAACGGTTCCGTGTTTCTTAGATTTTGAAAGATTCACATTTTCTCCATCCATTATATTTCTTTTGAAATTCTATCATACGTATACATAAGTACATACATAAAAGCTGGAATTGTGTTGTTGCTAAGAGTCATGAATAGCTTATAGTAAGTGACAAATGAAAGGCATAGATAGTGCAAAGCATATCTAACTATAACTTTGGTGTGTAATCAATATACTTTATGCCTTATGCTATTTTGTGCCGTTATTATACTTTATTTATTTATTTACTTATTGTCTCCAAGTATTTTCCTCTCTTTGTATAGACTGTACAATAGTACGCTCAACAAACCATCATCAGTTCGTTGGGGTACAAAATCTCTTTTACACTCGGGAATCTATATGCACGATATTGAAATTTTCATAAATAAATATCTTATAATAATCTTTTGATAGTGACAGAAAAATACGCTATCGCACGCGTTTACACATCGTGTTGCAATATACATATACTAACGACAGCATATGTGTACATATACTGAAAACTAGAAAGATTCAAAGAAGTTACGAATACATGAATGCGATGTACGCAAACTTTCTACATACGTACTACAATTAGCCTCAAAACCAATAGAATTTCGATTCGTTAAAATGCACCGCATACAGTTCCTTAACGGAATCGTATCGTTCATCATACCTTTCGAGTTTATCGAGCCCGCAAAAATCTCTATTTACTATTTACGTATTCTATGTATGTATGTACTTAAATACTATGTATATGTATATGTATATACTTAATGAAACTACCAAGAAACGTAGAGGGGTACGCGCAACGTACAAGTTGCGACATATTTATGACCATTTATAATAGTTAACAACTTCTTTTACAGAAACGAATAACTCTGACAATACAATCGGTAATTTAACCTGAAACGATGAAAAATAATTTTTTTCAATAACATCGGCAATTTTCATTATATCACGGCGATAATCATAACATATATTTAATAACAACGTTTCGATTCTTCAGATACCGTGTAAACGTACGATAAAAATAATACTGGTATTCTCGTTCTTGTATAGAATCACCTCTTCTTCATCGATGTTAATCGAACAATTTACAATGTCCGGAAACTGGAAACTCATCCAAAATTCGATCGAACGAAGAAGAAAGAACGAGCGCGAGCGTGATGATACTGATATCCAATCTGAAAAGGGGTCTCGTCAGGTTTGGAGGAACTGGTGGTAGAGGGATACCCATAACCATAGACTCCACCTTAGAGACAAAGAGGGAAGGGCGGGAAGGGGTGGGTAAAGGAATGGGATGTGGGTGGGGGGATAATGAAAACGAGCCTAACATATTTTAAGCTACAACGCCTGTTATTACGCCTCCGATTACGGGAAGACCAGTTTCTCCCATCAATGCCAGATCTATTTCTCTCGCAGCTTGCCTACCCTCTGTGATGGCCCAAACAACCAACGACTGTCCACGCCGACAATCTGTACAGCAGCAGAAAAAAATATCGTCACAAGTTAATTTTAGGCACAACGCGAACGTTACTAATTGTAAATCAAAGAGAAATAATAAGATAATTTCTTACCTCCCGCAGCGTATGTTCGAGATAAACTTGTTTCGTATTTTCCGAGCGACGTTTTATAGTTACCTCTTTCGTCCAACGTTGTACTTAATTCTTCCGCGATGTATTTTTCAGGACCCAAAAAGCCCATCGCGAGCAAAACTAAATCGCATTCGTATATCTACAAATAGGCGACGGACAAACGATTTATAGACTGCGCCCTCGCTTCAAATATACATGTATACATATATGTATGTATTTGTTTTCATTCTGTTTCATAAGCTTTACCTTTTCCGTTCCAGGAACTTCTTCCATCTTCCAACGGCCATTTTCCATTGTCCACGAGACCGATACCGTTTTAATACCACTCACACGGCCGTTTCCATCGTCCAAAAATTCCTGCAGGGAATAATATAATGAAACGTTTTTTATTCCCGTAATTTGCACGAAACACGACCAATTTCTAAACATACCTTGCTCAACGTACTGAACTGTCTCGGATCTCGGCCAAATTTAAGGAAGACTTCTTCGTGGCCGTAATCGACTTTGAATACACGAGGGAACTGAGGCCAAGGATTATCTTGTCCTCTTTTTTTCGGTGGTTCCGGCAAAATTTCAAAAGTAGTAATCGTTTTGGCACCCTACGACGTACAGACAGACAGACAGACAGACAGACAGACAGTGCGACTTAAAATCCGAAGAAAAATCTATCGTATTAATTGATTGATTACTTGCAAGTACGATGATTGCATGCATACCAATAGAGAATAGAAGTGGAATTTAGAAACGCGTAAAGATCCTTACCTGTCTTAAAGATGTAGCTATACAGTCGCAACCGGTGTCACCGCCACCTATTATGATAACATTTTTGTCCTTGGCCATCAGGCGTATATCCAACGGGGTGTCGTTGCCCATTTGCTTTTTTTGCCAATGTTCTAGGAAACTGACAGCAAAATGAATACCTTCCAGGTGTCGACCTGGTATTTGTAAATCTCTTGGCCAAGTCGCACCGGTGCAAAGTAGCATCGCGTCGTATTGTTCGGTCAATTCCTGTGATGCAAAACGAAACAGATGGAGGAGAAGGGAAGGTGTGGATAAGGTGTCGATAAAGTCTGAAATACACGGGGCTAACCTTGGCGGAAATATCTTTTCCAACGTTGACACCGGTCTTAAAGGTGATTCCTTCCGCGGCCAAAAGGGAAACTCTTCTCTGAACGACTTGCTTCGACAGCTTCATAGTCGGTATACCGTACTGCAATAAGCCCCCTATTCGATCGTTTCTTTCGTAAACGGTTACGAGGTGACCCGCTTTGTTCAACTGATGAGCTGCAGCCAACCCGGCCGGACCAGAACCAACCACGGCAATTCGTCGGCCAGTTCGCGTCTCAGGCGGACGAGCCACTATCCATCCTTGCTCGAACGCATGATCAATTATTGCACACTCGATATTTTTGATCGTGACCGCGGGTTCCGATATACCCAATACGCAGGCACCTTCGCACGGCGCGGGACAAACTCTTCCGGTGAATTCTAAACGGATTTCGATTGAATGAAAAAACCAATTGGGTTTTTCAGGGATATATACGCCTGAAATTGAGAAATTTGCTGCTTTTTCCACGAACCTGGGAAGTTATTTGTCTGCAACAGTTGATTCAAAGCCTCTTTCCAATTCGAGTGGAAAATTAGATCGTTCCATTTTGGTATGATGTTCCCCAAAGGACAACCGTAACTACTTTGACAGAATGGTACACCACACTCCATGCATCTGGCAGCCTGTACGCGCAAACCTTTGCGTACTCCTTGAATATTATAAATTTCATCCCAGTCAGAGACACGGTTTTCAACCGATCGATACATCGATACTTCTCTTTTGTACTTCATAAATCCTCTGAAATAAGCGTGTCAAATGGAAACGTATTTTTGTTTGGGAAAATAATTGTAATTAATCAGTAAAAGGTGTGCATAGTTTCAATTAACCGTTTAACGTACTTGATTTTGTCCAGTTTACGCTGTTCCATCTCAACGTCTGCCACAGTTTCCTCGATATCTTTCAGTTGATCGTTCGAATTCGTTTGGCCATTTCCATTCAACGTTTCTCGTTGTATCTGCTTCGACTGTTGTTCCAGTTGTTTCAATGCTCGTTGGTATTCGTATGGAAATACCTTTGGACAAAATCAAAAAATCACCATTCATACATAGCAAACGACGAGAAATTTGTTTGTTTGGCAAAGCATCATCATCGGTCGATCGTCGAAATTATTTACCTTAACGAACCGAGTGGTTGGTTCGGGCCACAGTTTCAAAAGACTTTTCGCGACCAAAGAACCGGTCTTTTCCATAAATTCTTCTAAAAGTTGTTTCACATAGGCTAGATCCTTCGGATCGTTCAACGGTAGCAACTCTACCATTTCAGGATTACATTTGCTGCGCACAGAGGGAATCTCAATATAATAATAATAATAATAATAATAATAATAATAATAATAATAATAATAATAATAATAATAATAATAATAATACGCGTGCCTAATGTAATGTAATGTAATGTAATGTAATGTAATGTAATGTAGCGAAAGATTTCATAGCAAACGAAATTAACAAAGTTAAATCGATTCTTACGTACCTTTTAAACGAACCATCCACATCGAAAACATACGCTACACCACCGGACATGCCAGCGGCAAAATTTCGTCCGGTTAGGCCTAGAATGAGCGCGCAACCGCCAGTCATATATTCGCATCCGTGGTCTCCGACACCTTCCACCACAACCGTTGCTCCGCTGTTACGAACGCTAAATCTTTCGGCGGCGATACCTCGGAAATAGGCTTTACCGGAGGTCGCGCCATAAAGGCAAACGTTACCGACTATCACGTTCGTCTCGGACTTGAAAATCGAATCTTTCGGCGGATATATCACGATCTCTCCCCCGCATAATCCCTGAAAATAATAAATTGAATAATCTACACACGATCTAAAATCATTGAAAGAAATGGGTAGGTATTACCCAGAAATGTTGGTTATTACCTTTCCGACGTAATCGTTGGCGTCTCCCTCGAGAACAACGTTAATCCCTTTGGTCATGAACGCGCAGAAGCTCTGACCCGCGGATCCCTTCAGCTTGATATTTATACTACCATCTGGCAGCCCATTTTCCCCGAATAACCTACGACGATCGAAAGCACCGATCAAGAAAATATTCGAGGAGCATAATGATAAGATAAATCGATCCTTTACTTTGATACGTGGTAACTTAAGGTCGAGGCAAACGCTCTACACTCGTTATGAATAGTTAACTCCATAGTAACGCTGCCCATTTTCCCCTCCAATACGTCCTTGGACAGTTCGATCGCACGATTGTCCAGCCTGTTCTCCAATTGGAAGTCCTGTTTCACCGAACCACCATTGATATTTACTCCTGGCCGAAGTTCCAGTGCATTTCGTAAAATGTTATCGAGTCTCAACGTTTTAGCCTTCTCGACCGAGATATCCTCGCGAACTTTCAACAAATCCGTACGACCGATTAAATCTTGAAATTGACGCACTCCCAATTTAGCCATGTGCGAACGTATCTAAGGCAAACACACATTTTATAATCATTGTCGTTTCAATTTCGATTTCCTCGATCGAGCCTACATACTACATACATACGCACGACGTACGTACCTCCTCTGCCAATGCGAAGAAGAAATTAATAACGTGTTCTGGCTTTCCTTCGAATTTCTTTCGAAGTATCGGATCTTGCGTCGCGATACCCACCGGACAAGTGTTCAAGTGGCATTTTCGCATCATCGTACAACCCATAGAAATTAACGGGGCGGTGCTGAAACCAAACTCATCGGCGCCCAAAAGGGCCGCAACCAGCACATCGTAGCCGGTCCGTAACTGACCATCCGCTTGAACGACCACGCGCGATCGAAGATTATTCAACGTTAGAACTTGATGAGTTTCCGCGACACCTAATTCCCAGGGTAAACCGGCCGATTTTATTCCCGTCCAGCTGCTAGCTCCAGTTCCACCGTCGTGGCCGGATATCACGATATGTTCCGCTTTTCCCTGTTTTTTTTTTTTTTTTTTTCATTCAACAAATACATATTATATTTAATCGTTCGTCGTGAAATTAAAACAACCGCCGTTGGCTCCTCGGAAGAAGAATGTTTCAATGATATATTTCGGAATGTACCTTGGCCACGCCTGCTGCAACTACGCCTACCCCCACTTCCGATACAAGCTTCACGGAGATACGAGCTTCGGGATTCGCGCATTTTAAATCGTAAATTAACTCGGCGAGATCTTCGATCGAATAAATATCATGATGGGGCGGTGGTGAAATCAGACCTACCCCAGGTACCGAATGTCTCGTTGCTGCGATTTCTGCGGTTACCTGTCGAACAAACAAACAAAATCAATCCACATGATCTGGCGCGCACAAACGAAAAATACACATACACGCTACGTATGTGTACTTGTCGTCGAACGATCGCAAGCAACGATCTTCTTCACCTTATAACCAGGCAATTCGCCTCCTTCTCCGGGTTTCGCTCCTTGCGCCATTTTAATCTGAAGATCGTCGGCGTTTGCTAGATAGCTCGAGGTTACGCCAAAACGACCGCTCGCTACTTGCTTAATGGCTGATCGTTTGTTAAACTCTGCATCTTGATCGAGATATCTGAGACAAGCAGCAACAAATATTTTTTATTCTTAATTTGTAATATACACATACATATGTATCCCTCAGAAGGGAATAAAGATAATTCCATTTTACCTATCAGCATTCTCGCCACCTTCCCCCGTATTCGATTTGCCGCCGATACGATTCATCGCGATCGCCAAAGTTGTATGCGCTTCTATCGAAATACTTCCAAAACTCATAGCACCGGTCGCGAATCGTTTCACGATTTCGGACGCTGGCTCCACTTCTTCCAGAGGTATCGAATTTTCTTTCTTCTCTACTAATTCCAGTTGACCCCGTAACGTGCAAGCTTTGATCATATCCATCGTGGTTTTGCGATATTTCTCGTAGGCATTCCAATTCTTCGAATTCACGTAATCCTGAAAAGAAGTAGAAATAAAACAATACGAGAGAGAATAACTCTCGACCGTTTTCGCTCGTATTTCAATTAATTAATTAATTAATAATAATAGTAAAAAAAAAAAAAAAAACAAGGAAATTTTTATTTACCTGTAAATTGGCGATGCTATCGGGATCATTTATATGCTTCTCTCCGCCGGATCTCCAATGGTAAATTCCTGGATTGCGAATAACGAGCATATCCATTGGTTTTTGACAATAGGTGATCTGATGTTTTTCAAATGCCTCTTTTGCCAAAATATCAAAGGTAACTCCACCGATGCGTGATTGCGTTCCCTGTGTCGATACGAATCATAAAATTAGTAGTACCACGATTATTTATTAACAACGAATCAAGCAGAAATCATGAAATCTCAATGATTCCCCGGTACATCATTAAAAACAGTTGAATCACGGAACACCGAACTCATCAATTGGATCCAATTTTTTAATCATGCGTACCTTCGTTTCGTCGAGAATATTGTATAGTTCGTCACCGCTACTAACCGGGCTACATACCTTAAAACATTTGTCGATAACTTCGTCGGACAGACCGACCGCTTCAAAAATTTGAGCTCCCTTGTACGACTGCAACGTCGAAATTCCCATTTTCGCCATTACTTTTGCTATACCTCTCTCCATTGCTTCCGCATAATTCTGCAACGTTACGACGATATTACATCGTCGTTCTATCTTTCATCCAGCCACCCCCCTCCCCAAACCCGTAACGCTCGCTAATCTCCTCGATCTTTCTACGCTCGATCGTAAGTACATCGATCGGGCAACAATCGAACGGATAAATACTTACCGCGCACAAAGCGCTATCGGTTAGCTTGGAATCGAGCACACCGTCCGCTCGAAGATTTCTTGCCATTTCGAAAACAAGATAAGGACAAACGGCGTCCGCTCCGTAACCGAGTAGCAGACAAATATGATGTACTTCCCTAGCTTCGGCGGTTTCCAGAATAAGACCGACCTTCATACGTTGTCGTTCCTCGATCAGATAATGATGGACCGCGCCCAATACCAACAGGCTGCTGACAGGTACCCTAAACGGAGGAAACAATATCTTGGTCGATCGACGTAGTTTGCTTGTACAACAAGTAATTTATATAAACATTCTATTGACCTTTCTGGACCGCTTTCTCGATCGGAAAGAATCAAAAACTGATAACCTTCCCTCGCTGCTTGATTAGCCTCTTCGCTGACGCGATTCAACGTATTCACCAAACCGGACGGGCCATCTTCAACAGGGTAGGTGGCGTCGATCACTTTGCTCTTCCAATCACGATATCTCGTTCGTTTGATCACATCGAGATCGTCCAAGGACAGTATCGGTTGCGGTAAGAATAGCCTGTGTACTTGAAGCTCGCTCGGCTCCAAAATGTTACTTTCAGGCCCGATAGGACAAAGCATCGACATTACTATTTTCTCTCTGAACGGATCTATCGGTGGATTTGTAACCTAAACAATATTTTAACCGAACGTAAGCGCACCAAATCGTTCGTTATACGAATTTTACACACACACACACCAGCGCGCGCGCGAGCGCGAGCGCACGCACGCACGCACACCGTGTAAAAGGTGATTGTACCTGAGCAAACAGTTGTTTGAAATAATCGTAGACCAATGGTTGAAACTGTGAAAGACAGGCAAGCGGTGCATCGTTACCCATCGAACCCAATGCTTCTTTTCTGCACGTAATTGATTGTTATCGTTAAAATCGTTAAAATCGTTAAAATCTTTGGCTACTGGTCAATGAGTAATATCGTTGCAACGTTTAAACGTAAATAAAATACGCACTTGGACTGCATCATCGGTAGTAGCAGCAAATTGATAGTTTCCAATGTATAACCGTAAAGGGACAGTCTTTTATCGCCTCCCCAAACTCGATTCACAGCAGATATCGGATTTTCGTCTTTGGCCATCCTGTTTTCACTTTGTTCCAGAAACAAGCCATTTTCAACGGCATTCGGCGTTGTTTTAACAGAATCGGCGTCAGCGGCACGCAGCTCTTCCATTGTAATCTACACGCAAGTATATGCAATTTAACACGATAACGAACATTTTTCGACAATACTTGCTTACTAATTATCATTATTAGTTATAGTATGTTGCAACATTTTTCGATCACTGTCACAAATCAATTCAATTCAACTAAATGGATTATATGTATATGTATATCGATGTCAAATATGAATCCGATCGCTTAGAAACGTTGAATAATCAAATTAACCGTAACCTAATTAACACACTGTTGTCGGGACACGGATAAATCCGTCTTTTTTAGACTGGTGGTGATTTGCGGGACACGTAAAAATCCGTTTTTCATTCGTGTGCTGGTGGAAGTCGGGTCCCGTATTTATACGGGTTTTTTTTTAACGACGGATTATCTTACCATCGTCTCTGTGACAGTTCCACACGACACACATTCTTCTTATATTTGACAATAAATTATACTGGTTAATGTAAAAGTTATAGCGATTTTGGAAAATGTCTAATTTCTTACGGGACGGCTAAAATATCGCTGGCACACGCGAAATGTCCCGCAAACAATGTGTTAATAGATATTAAAGCTTATACGTTATGTACGTAACCGGGTCGTAAGCTCTATCCCTCGAAATAATACGTTTCCATTATATATCCATCCCATTTAAATAATTTCATTCCCTGCTCGAACTCGTATAGGTACATACATACATCCGCACACACACACACACACACGCGCGCGCGCGCGAAATCAATGGACAATGAAAATGGGAGAAAAACTTACCATCTGTGTATACGATGACATTGCGTGGGATCATTTGGAAAAAGAAATAAATGCTTCTTTTTAATTAAGTAGATTAACATCGACAAATGATGGTAGCAGTAGTAGTATTAGTAGCAACGAAAATGATCGGGAGCACCAACAACTACATTTATTATTTACTCTTAATTTAGGGCAACAGCCGGATGGAGTAAGCTAACGCTGGTAGATGACAGACAAAATCAACGTTACGGGAATCATATAAAATACATTAAACGACAACAACAACAACCAAAACAATAACACAGAATGATACAGCAAGTTTACCTGGTCTTTCAGCCATTTGGAATGAGGTCTGCATCTAGCAATTTTCAACTTTAATTCAACGTCCTCTATGATCCTCTTTTCACACGTATCGACAAGCAGCATTCTTCCCGGTTTCAAACGGCTCTGCAAATGAAACGAAGCGAAACTTGACTTATCGACGATTAATAACGGCTAATAAGGACTAACAACGATTAATACGATAATAGACATGTATACATTGTCGTAGTAGCGATAACTGATAATCTTGTATAGCTTTATACAAACCCAATGCCTACATTATGATATTGAAACCTAAAGAAAGGAACATCGAAAAATGTAATAATACGTAACAAGAGATTTCTCAAAATTTCAGGATAAGTTTATACGCGCCGTGGTCGATCCGTACGATGTGCTCTGTTCAAATTTATCGATTAAAATTAAAATACCTACAAGTTGGTAACACGCAATTCAACTGCTACCGATGTTGCTTTCGCAGGATAGGGTTGATGTTACAAATATATGATTAACAACATGCCCGCATAGACTCGCACACGTGCACAAACAGGCTCACGCGTGCACATCTATTTTCTTCCGACCTAAAATTCATTCAACGCAACACACAGGACGGACGAAAACGAAAAAACATATAAACTAAAAGGAATGCGAATAAAGCATCCAGCTAAGGATGCGAGTGACAATGATAGGCGACAGTTGTGAATCGATGTACGCAGGATCGATGCGCTTCCGTTGTTGCGTTGACTAGCTACACCCACACACAAAAAGAAAAGAAAAAAAAAAAGAAAAAAAAAGAAAAAAGAAAAAAGAAAAAAGAAAAAAAAAGCGGACGTTGACAATACATTTCTTTAGATTAGTACTTGACAGAAAAAGAGAAGCGTTCCACCTTCTGCACGGTATCCACTGTAAAATTGAAACGCTACACGTTGAACAATTTACAGAAAGTAAATTCAGACACGCGAGTCACCATTTTTAAACAACTAGTTCAGCCTGAAAATGTGAGGAAAGGACTGGCCTGGCTGATTGTGTGTGCGCATATTTCCTCGTTTACCTTCAGGACTACATTGCTGGGTGGAGTATCATAGACGCCCACTTCGGACGCCATCACCATCACGTTATCCTTAGTGACGTAGAAGCGCGACGGACGCAGGCCGTTTCTGCCAAACAAAAATTCAAAAGTCTTTTGTATTACCACCTCAGTGTCGCGCAACAGTATCAACTGTGACTACATTCTGCTTCATTTGTACACATTGCCCTTTCGTTATCATCGTATCAATCTTTTATTTGCGTTCTTTCTTTCTTTCTTTCTTCTCCCTCAACCTACTTCTGTTACATACATTAAAAAAATCTCGCTTACTGATTTTATATCTCCACCCCTTTTCCCGCTCTTCTTATACTATCTGTTCTTACTAGTTATTTTAACAAAAAAGAAAAAAGAAAAAAGAAAAAAGAAAAAAGAAAAAAGAAAAAAGAAAAAAAAAATTAAGACATCGACGAGTTCCTTAGTCTACGAGCTTTAGAAGGAAGTTAATTCTTTCCTGATATTTCATGTTTACGCATGTATGTACCCGTATACCTGATGATACAGCGCTGTTATACATCCTCTGGATACGTTTGAACCTGTCAGCCTTACATTGCGATAAATCTCGAAACTGATACCTACTTCGATACTTATTACATTTAATTCGCACGCCGTTCTCATTAAAGTTTCCCCTCGAATACTTTGTGAAGCACAATTGCAATAATTTAAGGTATCAAATAAATCCATACACAAAAGAAAGAGAAGGATAGTTTGGCCTCTGAACCAGTAAACATTGGCCCACGCCTAATTTATATTATCGAGGTACTACGTATTCGAGGAAGTTAAATCGGTTCGACAAAAACGGGTAAACGAGAAAAATCATTTTGAGCCAGGATAGATAAACGTTGTCCCTACCTGTCTAGAATAGCACCGATGTAACGTCCATCGGTAAAAGTCAAAAGAGCCGGGCCATCCCAAGGTTCCATCGCGCAAGCAGCCCAATGATAAAAGTCGCGTTTTTCCGTCGCCATTGTTATGTCGTTTTGCCATGCTTCCGGTACCATCGTCATTACCGCCTAAATCCATCGAAATACATCTCTCAATAACAAAGTAAATCCATTTATTATACCAGATAAGAGATAAGTTACATACCTCTGGTAAGGATCGTTGGCCCACCATTACCAAAAATTCCAAAACGCAATCAGCGGCTCCCGAATCGGAAAGATTTGGCTCTACCACGGGATACAGTTGCTTTAATTTATCCCCGTAAAGCTTACTGCTCATAACTCCTTCCCGGGCTTTCATAAAATTTACGTTTCCTCTCAAAGTGTTGATTTCGCCATTGTGCGCCAACAATCTACCCGCAAAGTTATGTATGTATACGTAGCACGTATGTATTTTCATCGATCGAAAGAAATCGTGATACACTTACCGAAGAGGATGCGCCCTTTCCCAGCTGGGAAACGTATTCGTAGAAAATCTCGTGTGAACCAATGCCAAATAAGTTTCAAATTTTGGAGACTGGAAAAAATTGTCGTGCGAGTTTGATCATATTAATAAAACTAATGACAGAGAAATATTTCTATTACCTTCAAATCTAAAAAGTACAACCACAATTGATCCGCCGTCAGCTGACCTTTGTAAACGACAATTCGTACGGAAAGTGAGCATATATAATATCTGATTCCTAATTGTGCTATAGAATGAGACGATCTTTTCCTTAGGATGAACACCTGAGATTAAAATCGAAAAACGTATCAGTCGCAAAACGGTTGCTTCATCGATACTACCTATATGTAGATGTATAATATAAGTAGTACGTTCGATGTGCTAGTACGAACGAAAAAGAAGACAAGAGACAAAAAGTACAAGTTTAGTCAAATGTTCAGCAAACGACGCCTACCTGCCGCTCAAGACTGGCGTCCTCTTGATCGCCGGTAACAAACACTTGGCGCATGTACGGTTCACATTTTCGTGCCACTTCACCGATCTTTGTATTATCGGTTGGAACATCTCGCCAACAAATCACCTATCAACAGCGAAAGTACGTGGAAATGCGTGTGGAAATACTGCACGTATAGTTGACAAAGCAACAATATAGTTTTCAATAATAATTCAAATATGAATAATGAGTTCATTCGCTACACTAAAATATTTGTATAAGAAGGATATGCTATATACATATGTATAATTTAAAGTTTAGAGGTACATGACGACAAACACTCGTGTTCAATTCAATAGGTCAATAGGTAAAACAAAATTATTCGAACGAGCAACAAACACGTCATACCCTTAAGTTGCAGTCTTTGGTTAATTTTTCGAATGCAGCCTCAGCTTCTTTGTGTGTATTCTTATCAAGAAATAGAATACCGGTGGCGTAACGTCCGAATGCTGGTAATTCAACATTTTGCCGTTCGCTGAAAAATAAATCGAGCCAAATTATACAATTAATGAAATAACAATTTTGCTTCTTGTCTTTGTTTCACGCGCGTTACTTTTTCTATTTTCTCGACAACAACGACTTCGATAGAAAGAGCGTGTAGCTACGAACGTTTCATCCGTTTTACAAAACCGATAATACTTATAGTAGATGATGCAACAATAATATTGGTTTCCTTTGTGCGAACAACGATATTACTATTACTTCAACGATGTTGAAATTTTATTGGTCACCATGGTAATTATAGCAGACGTATCTCGTGTCGAGTCGCGACTTCCGTGTACACTACCTTATCTGTATTTTCAATTAGCAACGTACAAAAGTTGTCTGTTCATGATCTTACTTTGCGAACTGTCAAAGAATTATAGCAAAACAAGCGGGAGAAGAAAAACAAAACATGCGTCGAGATAAAAATCAAATTTGGGAAAGAATCGAAAGGTGGTAACGTCTCTCGTTAATCTCGACCATGGCCATGTAACGGTTGGATAATACTGTTTCTTGATAAATGACAGAAACGATAAGACTTGTAAACACGCAGTATGTCTATGCGGTGGTCCGTGAATAGGTTCGTGAACAACGTGATAACCTACAAATTACGCCGTCGACCCGCACCCAATTATGAAATTGAACGCGTTATCGGACGCATCATTACCTATACTACTAACATAGATGTATGTACGTCAGAGGATGATAAAGCGATGTAAAGAAGGAGCATAAGCATCACTTATCTCTTACCGCAATTCATCGGCATAATACTCGTGAGGAATTGCGCAAAGAGTACCGGCTCCATCTCCGGTGTCGTTATCGCAAGCGCACGCACCACGATGGTTCATACGCGCCGACAGAATTTCGGCATCCCGAACAATCTGTAAAGCCGTATTTGTTTCGATAGATATTGTAACAAAAGGAACAGAAAAATTATAACGATAAAAAGGAAGGTAAAGGAAAAAAAAAAAATGATTATGAATTTACCTTATGAGATTTTTTTCCATCTATCGCGACAATGAATCCAACGCCACAAGCATCCTTTTCAAGACTGGGATCGTAAAGAGCCTGTTTCGGTGGTAAAGTCCAATTCTCTGCACTGTTCATAATTTCACTCTGAAAAATTCAATCAAATGTATAGCTTGCAAGGTTATCGTTGAACGAACCTAAATGTTGAGCATATGAAAAAAGAAAAAGAGAAGAAGAAGAAGAAGAAGAAGAAGCAGCAAAAGAAACTAGGGGAAAAATGGTACAACTCACTAACTGTTGGACAATTTATCGCGCGAATACGCGATCCAATTTCAGAAAGAATTTTTCTTGGCTTACACAATTGCAGAAAAGCTACACGTACATATATAACACGCGCATACGGTGTAAGTACGTCGTTCCGACGTTCCGGCGTTCCAATGTTCCAATGTTCCAACGTTCCAACGTTCCATCGATCGAACGTGTTTACGCACACGCCATCGATTTCTGGTTATGTAAAGAAATGCATGCGCGCGCTTTATCCCGACTCCGTTTGGTTACTTAATCTTAATAAAATAAACGCACCCTTCTTCTAATTAACGACGAAAGAAAAAAGGCTTCATAATATATGAGAAAGGTGTTAGGTACATAGTTTGACAAAGGGGGAAAATGTAGAAAGAAATATTTCAATTTTGTCCGATCGTGCAATCTCAGCTCGTTATTTTTCAAGTAAAATCACCGATTAAGTCAAAGTACGATGTACCGCGCATCTCGGTAAACTGTGAATTATTGTAAATTATCGACATCAATGGTCGTAGGTCACCTCTGTTGCGGTCGAGTTCGATAAACAAGAAGCGTTCACAGGATACTCGTGAAGATACTCTTGTTTCGAAGGTAATTTGCAGGTAACTAGACTCCGTTATTGCGCATATTACTGACGCTAGATCGATCGATTGGTCGATCAACGATAAGCATGTTCAACCGCGCATCGCTCATCATCCATTTCGTATTATTGTAAGTGTATCACGCGTACATATGGTTATGGCGAAAATTCGATTCTATAAATGGAAAAAGAACTCCCGTGGTAATCTAACCGATCCATTACACGATATCTTTTTCAAACTACCTAATATTTTTTATCGTTGCTTGTCCGCTTTCTTCGCAAACTGCATATAATATACATATGTATACATTCATATTTCTTGCCCCGCCCCCCGCCACCCCCCCCCCCCTCCCCGCCCAAAAAAAAACGCGTCTGTTTACAATCCAGCTTCGTTCTTCCCCGACCTTTTACAACAGTCAACTCTATTTTCACCGTATGAAGCACAATTTTTGCATTTTAACTGTAGAGGTTATAACATTACTTAAAACGTCAAATAATCCGTTTACCGTAGTTGAAGGAAAAATGATACGCGTAATCTATGTCGGAAATCGTGAACGAATCAAAACTAATAATTTTTTTCTTGTCGAATCTACAAAGGGAAAACAAGGAAAAGATACGGTCACAACTGCGAGAAGCACTTAAGAAGATATAACGGTAACGGTGATGTAAAGTAAAAAATGTACAATCGACGAGAATAACAAAGGAAACGAATGATTAATTAATAGATTTATTATTTGTAACTTTTCTCGAATCGTTATCATGGTGCAGTGTGTCGCGTGGTCACGTGCTCGCAAGACCATTACCACGCGTCGATAAATAGACAGGGTTGATTACCCTTCAAATTTTACGCGGTAATGTTGGTATAACACCGCGTTTTCGGTCAATCGGTTGTTAGGTTTTTTGGTTTCAAGACGTAACCTCTCAATGGTTACCTATCAGATTTTAAATTCTCTTACGCGTTCCAGCTTTCCTTTTTCCATTTGCATTTGCATTTGCATTTGCATTTGCATTTGCAATTATCTACTCTGCTTAGCTTTCAGCGTTTCCAGTTCTCTTCCAATTTTCCCCCACCAACGACACAATTCCCTATGCAATTGCACTACTTGCTCCGAAGCATTAAATCCTATCTCGTCCCGTCTCGTTAACTGCTTATGTTGATTTTTCTGTATCGCCTCTGCTTGCGTATGTACTACATGCTTCTTTTTTCTTCCTTCTCGCTACGCGCTTCATCACGCCTGAAACAGTCGAGTTTCGCTTCTCCGCCGTCCTCGCCGTCTTTTCCTCCCCTGCGCCCCACTCACCCGCACGACGCTTCCACGCGGCGCACAAGAATTTTCCAAAACGCGTGTTTCATATTGGAGATTTTCCGTCTTCTTTGCTCCACTTTCTATACAGTTTCGAACAGTATCATACTATTCCGTTGCATTTAAACTGCTGGATAAGTAAACGTGTTCAATAACCTGTTTCGTCGAATCATGATACAATTTTTATCAACGCGCTAATACACGTACATATGCATGTACATACATACATATGTACTTATATGTATGTCTCGTGTAACAAAAATTTCTCGTTATTTTTTTTCTTTCCTCCACCCCCTAAAATCAATTGAAATCTGATGCGAAAAGAATATTTAGGGGTTTTTTTTACAGAATGTCTATCGTCGTTTTGATTAGAAATGTTCTATTTTATTTCTAGGCATTTCTCGGCGAATTTATGCGAACAATATTAAACGCCATTGATAAATCGAACTAGAATTAATCGAACAATTGAAAATTAAACGAACATTTCTTTCAAACTTCTTAATATTCTAACATTCATTCGATTTAAATTCGATATATGTAGTACATATGTATGTATATTGTAAATTGTAAGACATCGATTCTCCTATATTTTTTGGTACGTTCAGGATTCGATTGATCATCGGTCAGCTACATACGTATATTTTTCGTTTAGTCGACAATTCGGCCAACGAAATACACGTTTCCAAGCAGAATAACTTCGGGGTCAGCACGATATTTGGCTTTGTGCCGAAACGCCAACAGAACTTGCAAGACTGTGCATTTAATTTCCCTTAAAATACACGTCTATATTGAGAACGTAAAAATCACTGATAACGCCGTTACCTTGCAAAATTTACGTGATTTTTCAAATTTTCATTTCTAGTCTCCTTTAATCGAGGACGCATTTTGAACGTACGCATACAGCTGTCAACAATTCTTCAAAGATTCGAAACCCTTAATAAACGCGTAGAATATCCTTCCCCTTTCCCTCCTAACACCCTTCTTTTCTTTTACCTCGCTCATTCGAGAAACTAATTGTAACGTACACACATGCATATAAAATAAGCTGTCATGTATTATAGTGTATGAAACGCATACACATACTTATATGTACATATGTATACATATACATATTTTACTTGTTTCTTATCGCGCAAATCGTTGCACGCTTTAAACACGGTGTCACCGTAACAAGCAATTATCTCGAGGTGGTAAAAAATCTTGATTTTAAGAATAATGATAAGGTAGAACGGAATTTCCCGTTTACCGTGAAAAAGGCAGGAGGGAGGTGAGCGAATTTATTAGAATGTTGAGCGTGATAGCAGGTGCGCAGCATAATAGTAGGGAGCACTGTTTTATCGCTTATTGACTTATTGTTAGACAGGCTGCGATTCGAATGCGTTGTATCGTACCGATTCACTTTTTTTTACACTTTATTTATTATCGGTCATTGTATAAAATTGGACTGCCCCGTCTCGGCACATTCTTTTCACCCCACCCCTTCCGACAACCACACATCGCATTCCCTTATTCTTTCTCAACTTTATTCCAAACAAGTGATGGCCGCCGGTGGTCACAACACTCCCTGTTGAATCCGTTATGTATCGTGCGGTTTAATTTTGTACATTTGAAGTATGTACCGGGTTTATAACGAGCAGCAAATATTTCGATCTACAGCTTCTTCCAGTTTCAATAGAAACAAACCGATGTCTCTATAATAAGATCCAGTAACAGAAGGCAAAACCTTGAAGATTTTTAAAATTAATACAAAACGAACTAACGGGATTAGTGTTTATATCAAAATTAACAACATTTTGTCTGTTCGAACATACGCGTATGGTCGAATGCGTATTTTTTCATACGGAAATTTGACGTAGGTTCAATTCGGCTCTACCAAATAAACCGGTTTCGTAAGTTGTTCCAATCAATTTTACGCGACTGATAAAACAATTTGCTTGCATACACAATGTATACAAGACCTAAAAGATCCAGCATTACACATTACGTTACGATATGTTACGTTACATTATTACATTCCATTCCGTTCTGTTCCGTTCTGTTCCGTTCTGTTCCGTTCCGTTCCGTTCCGATCCGTTTCATTTTGTTTCGCCGTATGTGCCTATTTTGGACGAAATAGCTTATTTTTATCGTGAAATTGTTTCACACTGCAAAAGGAGTATTCTTGGATCGATCCCAATTGTTTTTTAATTAAATAATTTCCTCGTGGTACGGAACATTTCATTGGATAAACGAAACCAGTTGTATTTTATTTAAACTCATTCAACTACATATAATAAACTGATAAATATGGTATACGTACTAATTGGAAATAAGAAAACATTTACCTGTCGAGTTGTGTCAACGATTGATAGCACGTCTGCGTGGTCAGCCCTCCGATAACTCGACGAAATTTTAACTTGGGTGTATCGTTTCCTTTTTTGATATCTTATATACACTTTTTTCTTTTACCTTCGTTTCTACTAAACAAATCTCTTATTTTATTTTATTGCAATCTAATCGGCGTTTAAAATGTAACGCGCACGCACACACACACATACGCACAAACACAAAGGGGACACAGGTGCGCGACTCGGCTAGCTTACTCTGATCGATATGAATACTGCGAAAACGAAATTCCGATTGGCTATTGCAAATTGGAAATTGTAAGTGTTACGGATTGAAATAAAACGAGTAAGTAGTCACTGGAGGACCAGCCGCATCGACTGGCACAATTTGTCTGCATTTACTTAGAGGCGCTCGAGCCGCTCGAGCGTATCAGCTACGAGCCGAAGACGAAATTTTTCCTACCAACCGTTGCGACGATGTCGCCTCTCTCGGCAAATTTTTAGTCAATGTCAGCTAAACTGGAACACGTGTTTGCGCTCTCTACCAAATGCTTCCCACGACGCACCAAGTCGATACGTATAAATGCTCTTTTCATTGGCTAACCATCTACCTATTCGACCTATTGCAATTAATATCATCCAATAAAAATCATTAAATTTTTCCTTCCAACGTATTTACTTATTTACGCATTCATTTGCCTACTTACTTATTTACTTGCATGACGTTTCATTCGTCGACTACATCTTCGTTATAACCGCGTAGATGCATTTTTCGTCTAGTAAGTTTATGTAAGCAAATGATAAATCTAATTACTTTGCTCGTTAAATTTCTTTACAGATTTGGAGTTAATTTGTCAGCGATACCGATAAACGTTACGCACGTATAAATGCATACATACATATGTATGTATTACATACTCAAGTATGTTGCCTTACTTTGTTATTTTTAAGCAGAAAATGTACGCGATGTATGCATATACGAGTACATACATATGTATATTGTACATATTGTATAGTACAGATATGTGTATATATTTATATATAAGTATGTATACTTACGTACTTACGTACATTAGCATGTCGAAAGTTGTTTATCAAAATTTCATGGAAAAAGTTGCTAACGTGTTCGAGGTGGTCGTCGTGAAACGGGAAGGAAACGAATTCGTAAATAGTAAAGACAAAATTCCCAAATCTACCTTATGTTTCTGCGGTATGCATACTATACGGGTGGCGCGTGCGTACATATATGTATAAACGGAAAAATTAGTTTTGGATATTGGATGATTGCACAAATAATTTCTTGACCCTTGTTCTAGGTGAACCATAAATTGACCGTAAACTTTCTACATTATGTTATACGTATACCGTATACGTACATAAGTGAGTATACATGCGTACCAAATTGGTTTAGAATTTACCATAGACATTCATATCTATGTCTATAGTCTATAGAATTTACCGTATGTTATTGTAGCATTCTACGCACGTCACCAAACTCAAATCATTCCCATGCGCGATACCGATACGATTAGCTACCAATTACTTTATTTTTGATTTTTCGCCGTAGATTGTAGATTGTAGATTATTAATCACCTGAAATGATTGCCTGTGATTCTTTTGTTTTTATTTCTTCATCGCATCGTACGTCTTTTACAATAATTAAAAAGTAAGTGATTTATAAAAGTATAATTATAATGTATTGTGTACAATAGTAAATTGTGACAATATATTTGCTAACAAGATATAGAGTCATAATATTAATTTTAAGTCATCAACGAATCAATTTTATTTCTCAAGAAATATGAAAGTACGTTAGAAAAAATATAGTGCAGATACAATATTTTGTTTCCTATACACAACAAAGAAAATATCTTTGTTTACTGCACATTTCTTTTTAATTCATCCTTCATTTTCTTATATTTTTTCGCGCTTTTTAAAGTAGCACTGCAAAAACATTGCAATCGGTCCTTTCTTTAGTTGTATGTACATATGTATGTACTTGTCGTCGGACAACGAAAGTATGGAACGAACGAAGATATACGAAAAAATATATGTTAACAAGTCGATCGTTGTATCGATCGTTACCTTAAAATTAAGATTTTAACCAACGTTCGTTGATTTTCTCTTCAGAACGCTAACGAGAAATGAAGCAATTAATATACATACTACATACGTAGGTGGTTGTTAACATCGACGGAAATACTAACGCATGGAATGGAATGATGCTTAAACGCTACGATACTATACGAAACTGAAACAAATCGAGGCTAGACCGAAGAAATATTTCTCTAGATTCTAGATCGAACACGTATCATTCTTTACATTTGCATCGATGAGTTACTTAAAGCTGCCTATTCGATTAATCGACGCACGTCCTTTCAAACGATCGCATTAAAGCTATTGTGTCTGTCGGATGAATAAAGGAAAATGTGGATGCGTGTGAACGAGCGTGCGTGCGTGCGTGCTTGCTTGCTTGCTTGCTTGCTTGCTTGTTTATTTTTTTTATTTGCCTGTTGCATATGAAAGTACGTGCGCTCATATGCGTCATTCCAAGTACTCTGTACTTGGAATCCACGACCATCTGATACACTAATACGAAACAACATCGTTCGTAATAAGCGATTCTAAAAATTAGAAATTATATACTAAATACTATCTATGTACATTCGTGACATATAACCTCTTTCCTCCTAATCGTTTGTTTCCCTAGTCAAGTTGATGCAACAATTCTCAAGTCCAAAGTGACACTTCGTCGCAACTTTATTCGTCGCTACGTCTAATTACGAAAACATCAACGCTAAATTGGTCCAGTCTGGAACGGGTAGAGTCGGATGCATTGAACACGAATTGTTCTATGCAAAGCGAATGTCATGCTGATGGCACTGACACCATTGACAGGAATAATAATAATAATTATTCGTCGTGGAAACGCGTTTATTACAAGTAATACTACATGACTATGTAGGCTTGCGGTTTCTTTTTTTGTTTTGTTGTTTTCTTTCAGTTTTCGCGGATTCGGCAATACTGAAAAATAAATGATGCAACGATCGCGCGATACACTAGTCGCGCGATTAAAATTTCGATCGAGTGTATTCCTCTTACAAACGATCCGATATGATTCTATGTAGAAAATAAATTTCAATGTTCAGTCTTAATTCCTAGCGTTATGAGTGGTGGTGTGGTTGCTGTTGCTGCCGCCGTCGCCATTGTTATTATTGTTGACGTTGTTACTAGTAAGGGTAGCGATGCTGTTACCATTATTATTGTTGTTGGTATTATTGGCGGTGAGCGCAGCAGTAGGATTACCTATGTTATCGATTTCGCGTTGAGCGCGCGAAATTTTCACCTTGTCTCGCGGGGTTCCATCTTCTCCGGTTTCCATCGCAAACATCTTCATTTTCTCCTTGAAACTAAGCTTCTCAGGTACCGGGCCAACTTGAGAATTCTGTTGCTGTTGCTTCTGCTTCTCGGCGAGTCGCTTTTGTCTCGGATCCCTAAACAAAACGATTGAACGATAAACAGATTTTCTCTAAATAGTTGTATCCGATTAATTTCAATTAAAGAAGAAAGGCAGGCGAAATGATATTGATAAAGAGTCAATATTACTTGTAAACTTCTTGTGCACCGATGACACCGGGTGTAGTACCACCGATCGGTAGAGCCGTGCCTTCGGGCGTTTTGGGAGATGCCAACAACATTTCAGCGTCATTGATAAAAATCTGTAAACACGATCAATTTGACGATTTCCTAGCATCGTAGCGATAGATATTTACAAGTAATGAAAACAACGTGTATCGTGTATCGTGTGTATCTTGTATCATGTATCATGTATCTTACGTTTGGATCTTCTGTAATGACATCCATAGTTGTGGACGGAATCGTGGTTAAATTTCCAGACGATACGTTTCGTTGCATGGATAATTCGACGTTCGCGTTGGAATCGTGAAAGGAGACTCTCTTGACAGTCACCGATTGTGGTGAACTTAACGTCATAACGTTTGATGAATTCGCATTGTTCGATCTAAGGACACCCTGTTGCGACATCACCGCATAACTGGAACCTCGCTCCGGCGGTAAAGGCGCCTCGTTATTACCATTCTGTGTAGCTGTAAAATCACGCGTAAACGGCCGATTGTATCGTTCGAGTCAATATCATACGACATACGAACAAAAGCATGCAATAATTCATGAACGAACCAACTTTGTACTTTAATCTATAATCTATAGCCTATAGAGTGCTTACAAGACGCGTTAAGTCCATTGATAGTCAAGTTATCCAGCCGCAACATGTTAGGATGTAAGATTTGTTGATTTTTCAAATGGGACTGCGACTGTTGCAGATGATGGTGATGTTGATGTTGATGTTGGTGTTGTTGTTGTTGTTGATACATTTGCTGAATTTGTTGCTGCTTAACGGAATCTTCTTCCTTCTTTTTCTGAACTTCATCGAGTTCTAGCTGCCTTCGTTTCATCTCGTCCGGTCTGCTGCGGTGCATCTCTTTGTCCTCGGTGGATTGAACAGGAGCGAGGGAAGCGGATTTTTGAGAAGCATTCGAGTGCATCAAGGACGATACCGGTGGTATCTGGCCAACGTTGTTTTGCATTTGCACCGTTTGCTCGTGTTGAAAGTTTGCCGAGGAATGCGAACCAGAGTTATCCTGTTGGCTCAAGCAACTGGTGGTCAGAAGGTTCTGCGAAGTTTGCGAAACATCGACCCCTTGCTGCGTGACAATGGCGAGATTTTGAACGGGATAATTCCCTCTGATGGATTGATTGGACACGTTGTTTCGAGACAGATTCGTCTGCTGTTCCGACAAATTGTTTCGATCCTGAACGGTCGTCGTGCGAAGTAAACCTTGAAGTCGTTGTATATTCTCCGCGTCCAAATCGTTGCTCTCTTCGTCGTCGTCCTGTTGATTAGCGACCTCCTCTTCCGCCCTTTTTTGAAAATCTCTCTCCAACTGAAGCGCTCGAAGTTGCTCTTCTTGCTGGGCCGTTCGATGAGGCAACGCGCCTAATTCCGCAATCTGTTGATCTCGCCACTGTCTTGCCGCTTCCCTTCTACGCGCTTGTTCCTGCACACCGATTACAACGCGATATCAATTTATTCATGACGAAAACGCGTTTCAAATCTCGGTTATTGATCGCAAAACAAAACACTTGGGGCTATTATAGTTTGTTAAGTAGGCGTCGCGAAACTCGAAACAAGTCTCGATTACCTTACCTTCTCTCTTTCTTCCCGTTGCCAAGGATTTGTCGCATTGTACTGATACTGACGCGGTTGCAACACGGTTCCCATCCCGTTTGCTGGATAATATCCTCCGCGAGGGGGATCCTGCATGCTCGCGGTGTACCTGTGCGATATTACAATACCATTTACATCCCCTACTAATATATGTACATGCATACATATATACGCGTACATACGTGTACACATATGTATGTGTATATTAAGTCTATAGAAAATATGTATACATATACGAGGAAAGAAGGAAATTTCATTTTTTCGCGCATTACCTCGAATCCGATTGTTTGTTATAAAGAGGATGAGTGGAAGTGTTTGGTGGCGGTGGCGGAGGGCTTTCGGTGTATCCTTCTTCCGGGAGGGTAGGTCTCGTAGGAATAATTTCATTGGTCATCAAATTATTCCCTTCTGGCCCGATCTGCGATCTATTCGTGTTATTTTCACCGGCATACTGTTCGCTTCGTACGTCCGAATTTCCGTTTAAATAATACTGTGATCCAATGGAAAAATGCTGACTTTGATCCGCATACGATTTGTCGATTTCTTGAGAATTCTGATCTCTAGCATAGTCGAGCATCGCTCCGTTCGGCTGTAATCGCGTCAAGTCGGTTTTTCCTCTCGAAAGAGGCGTGCCACTGTACTGGACGTGCGCGAACGTTTGTTGCTGTCCGTTCTGATGATGATGATGATGATGTTGTTGATGCTGGTGCTGGTATTGCTGTTGATGTGAATATTGATGCGGCTGTTGGTGTTGATGTTGATGCTGATGCTGATGGTTGATGGGTTGAGCTTGAGACTGAGGTTGAGATTGAGGTTGAGGTTGAATTTGCACCGGAAGCTGGGATTGAGGTTGAGGTTGAGGTTGAGGTTGAGGTTGGTGTTGATGCAGATGTTGATGTTGGTGCGGATGCATATGCGGGGATTTGCCGTAATGAATCATATACGATCCATACTGTGGGTCCAAGTAACCGTAATTAGAAGCTCCAACTTGCCTCGCGGTATGACCGGCTGTCGAAGTCGGCGACGTGGACAACGTTGCGGGTGGACTCGATCCCAAGTTCGGCTGAGAACCGAGAGATTTAGCTGGGCGAACGGATGGACTGTTCATCGACGGTATCGCGTTCGCTTTTACATTGTACGACGCGGCGCTTGGTCGATACTGATTCGAGGGAACCGGTACTCCAGCCCGCAATTCCCGCAATTCCCGCAATTCTCGCAATTCCCGCCTTCTCACTTCTTCCTGCATTTCTTGGAGTTTTGCTTCTTGACGTATCATGTCACGCGACGACTGCGATCTCAGAGGCGGTGGGGCGCCTCCTTGTTGCGGCTGTTGTTGTAACTGCGACTGCGATTGCGATTGCGATTGCGATTGTCCGCCGAGATAAGATTGTTGATGGTTTTGAGGTACGTAAGCGGATATCGGACGGTCTCTGACTTGATTTGCTTCGAACGTTCCTGGACGGTTCAAAGAATTCTGCGAACCTCTCGAGCTCTTTTGCGACTGGAGAATATTTCTGAAGACAAAAGGAAAGAAAGAAGAGTAAAACAGGGAGAATCTACAAGCAAGAAGAGAAAGTGAAAAATTTACCTTTCATCCGAATGTTGAGACGGACTATATCGTTGTTTGACCGTGGCGTCTTGATTCCGGTAGATGCTCAAATTCTGATAAAACCTTTCGGCTTCGTTACCCTGAAGGACGTTCAAACCTGTTCCGATGTTAGCCGAAACATTGGTGTTCGTAGTTGTTTGGTTAGGATTCAAATTCGGCGATGATTGTTGTCTAGCGGAAAGAAGGCCAGTCGGTGGTAACGTTCCGATTCTCGTCGGGTCGTGCAAATTATGACTGGAGCTGTTGTTTTGTTTGTGTGTGTGTGTTTTTGTCGTTGAAAACAGGGCAGCAGAGAAACGAAAAGATAAGGAACGTGTTAAGACGGTTTCGATGATCGAAACGTAAAAGGATACTTACCGAGAACGTAAGGAGGTGGAACCGTTGATGGCACTGATCGACAGAGGCTGGGTGACCGGGGCCGTAACGCTGTTACTGGACGACGCCCTGCTATAGCCAGGATTGAATACCTCGTGTTGCTGCTTCCCATCGGTACCTACGTCTACAACGAAGAAAAAAAAAAAAAAACGTAACGCGTTAGTATAATAATATACGCGCGCGCCAGTCATCTTCATCTTTTCTCTTTACCTATATTTTTGATTTCTCATCAACTATTTCCTGTTCGCAAAGCGACGCGCGACGCGCGACGCGGACAACAAAATGTTACGCGACCAGGCTATGCGTGGGGGTGGTGGTGTGGTGGTCCGTTCAAGTTGAACGATAAATTGAATAAAAATGGATGGGAGTGCGAATAAGAAAAAGCGTGCGAGTTTCCCGTTGAAAGAAAACGTTTAGAGTTTCGTGGTGGCTCGCGAGACATTTTCTGTTTCGATTACTTACTGTGCAACGCTGGCACGGACTTGCTGGTATGCATTTGTTGCTGGGGAGCGGTTACGTCGCGTCCAAGCCGCGATGGTAAATCTCGTTCGCTCATGCGGCGGGGTCCTGCGATAAGCACATGATGCAGAAACACGTGTTTAGAGCTTTTTCACAGACGCACGTTACACAGGTACACACATAAATCAAAGAGAAAAAGAAAGAATGCTAACAACTAGTAACTATGTAGACTGTATACTGTAGACGAACGGCATCGTGCAACGTATACATATGTATACGTAGGGTGGTCCGTTGGACCAGATCGGACGGAGACGAACCAGGCCGAATGGAAGCGAAAATAAATAATAAAGCTAAAGCGAAAGCGAAAGCGAAAGCGAAAGCGAAAGCGAAAGCGAAAGCGAAGGCCAAAGCTAAAATTTAATATTAATCGGGCAACGAATCGTGCTTACGCGCCCGCGCAAGAAAAAAAAAGTAACAGTGACGCGCACAGTGATTCGCTTTGCCTGATTAGCTGTAGGAACGACACGAGACCGTGTAGTAACCGTGATGAAAATTAATACAATTTGCATCGTAGCAGTCTGCTCGTTAACGAAAACTGTTGAATAAAAAATAAAACATCGGCATGCGCGGTGAACACTTGGTACGTTCGCTAATTTGTACATCAATCATTTCCAATACAGAGACAGACGGGCGCATTCAACAGTCGATTCGAATTGCTTACGTAAAAAAGGATCGACATCTACAGACATCCGATCTAATCTCGTGTAAGCGATCGAATCGATCCATCTTTGTCGATTCTCATCAAAATTGACCCTCGGATCGTCTGCCGTGTCGTTCGGTAATTTGTTGTTGCTATTGTTGTTGTCGTTGTTGTTGGTGGTGGTGGTGGTGGCGCTGACATTGGTCAAATTTCGAATCATGCTCGTTGATCGCGCAATGGGGCTAAACTTGGTCGATATCGACCGGTTGCTCGAATCAAGTTGCCACCCGTCCGCCGTTGATTGCTGCTCGTTCACAGTTGAATACGCATCATCGATACAAGGCTGTCGCAGATATCCATCTATCGATGATTGTACGTTGTCGAGACTCGGGCAGGAACGGGAAAGCTGCTCGATCGATTTATCCCCGAACAACAAGTTTTCGTTCGATCGAACGGGATTCGTTCGAACGTTAACGGTCCAAGATGAGGCGGCAAATCGGGGCGTCGAAAATTTGCTAGCAGCCAATCGAGGGCGTCGTGACAACGATAGGATGATTGACGGCGTATCTTTTGGAACACGTTTAATCGGAACCGATGAAAGATTAGACATCTCTTCGAGCTGCTGAATTACGCGTCGTTGCTCGTCCAACGACAATTTTCTATCTTTATTCTCCGTCGGAGATTGTGAATGTTCTTCCGTACTATTTATCGTGCCCGTAACAAAGTTCTTGAGCGACAGTTTCTTCCCCGACCAACAGCAGCACAATTCCTCGATGCATTGTTTGTCATCGTTGCTCCTCAAATCAAACTCGGATCGGCAGTGTTTGTCGGTGAGACGGAAGAAACGTCGACTATCGGGACAGGAACAGCGACAACGACAACGATTATCAGAATTTCTTTCAGCTATATTGGCGGAAGAAAAGTTGGGTTCGGACGCGAATCCTCGATAACCGCGCAATTTGATCGATCTTAACTTCGACCGATCGATCATGGATTCTGTTTCGTCGAGTTTCGAAAAGTATCTAGCCAGAGCCGCGACTCGACCGCAGCCGAGTCGCACCTCTTCCGGCGATCTCCAGGATTTTTGGGACGCGTGGAGACTCGAGAGTTCACTGGATAGGTCGCTCGAGAGGTTGGTCGAGGTATCGTTGTCCAAACCGGACAGGTCGAGATTCAGTTCTAGCATGGTAGCGTCTGATTTCGTGTCTGTAAACGCATTCTCGGTTTTTCTATCTTCGAAAGCTCGACAAACGGACACCGTATCGTTCTCCTTCTTTCCACTGTTCGTTTCAAAATAAATCTCGTCTGTAGGCAAGCCCGCAAATCGCTCTGTAGAAACTGGTATCTCTCGTTTCTCGTCTTTGTTGTCATCGTCATCGTCGTCGTCGTCGTCGTCGTCGTCGTCGTCGTCGTCGTCGTCGTCGTCGTTACCGCTCTGTTTCGATCGCAAACGATCACAGTTCATTAAAGAATGATACTCGAAAGACTGCTCGTTCCACGGATATGTTTCGTCCGTCTGATCGATGTACGGTATAGATTCGAGATCGTCGAAACCGTTTTCTCGTTCGTTCGCTTCGTTCGCTTCGTTCGATGTTTGAACCCGCGAATCGAATTCTTCGACTTTCAAAACGGGTTGGAAAGAATCGTCACGATCATTTCGTGCGACATTTCCTAAATACGTGAGATTAAGATTCGACCGTGAAACCGTATTCACGGCTTTTACTTCTTCTTCTTCTTTTTTTCCGTTTCCTTTTTTCTCTTCTTTCGTTTCGTATATCATGGCTTCGACCGCTGCGTCCGTTACGCACACGGAAGAACGTTCGGCTGAGAAACGCGGGCACGAATCATTTAAATTTAAAGGGTAGCGATTAAATTGCTGAAAGTTCGGAACGGAAGAAAGAGTCGCACCTGATACTGGATCGATCGATCGGTCCGGCGAAGTGATCGTCGCGCGGCTTGGCGAGTTCAATAAGTCACCCATTGAACGCGAGCTGCACGGCTGCACGCCGCTCGGCTCCTCGATCTTCGAAGCTTCCAAGTGCTCGGACTTGGGTCGAACCTTGCGCGCTGCTTGAAAACAATCAGTTAGTAAAGCGTTAGTCAAGCGATTACCTTTCTCCGAACATGAGTGGCGTGTGTTAGGCAAGCAAACGCGAACAATAAAGCGTCACGAGAGAAGATCTCACTCACAATCAGTCACGAGAAATACATATGCAGTATTTATTCTTCTTCTTTTTTCTTTTTCCTTTTTTCTTTTTTTTCCCCCTTCATTTTTTTCGGTATTTGCGTTTCGAAGCAATCTATGTAGACAGATCGAAAGAGAGCACGTGGGGCGAGAAATGGAAATAGAGATAGGGATAGGAAAAAGCACCGGGCCGTTAAGATATTTTAGAATATCGAAGAAAGCATACCTCTACTCATCACTGGTGATGGTTGCGACAATAAAGTAGCCAGACCATGATATATGGCACCCTGCTTGGCAACTTCGAGCGTCACTATCGGTCCTGTGCGCACCAGATACTCCGCGGCTCTGAAAATATTACGAACGCCATCAGATTTGACAACATTTCAGAAAATATTACTTCTATTGGCGCTACCACGAACATTAATTGAAACGTTTCCACCAGTTTACTCACTTTTCTTGGGTAATCCCGACCAAACTTTGCCCGTCGACCTTGAGCAATTGATCGCCTGCCGTCAATCTACCATCCTGCACAAAAGTCCCGAGATCACCAACAATATCGTAATATACGATAAGTTTATCGTATAGCCTAATATCGTTGTGATCGCGCGCGCGCGCACACACACACACACACACACACACACAAACACACACACGTTAAGAAATGAATTTTTGACAATCTGTCATCGCTTCAGGAACGACCACATGAAATTATGTAATTGCACAACCACGCAGCGATTGGTTTGACTCGTTTGTTCTCCTGTATGCGTATACGGTCCGGGTCAAACCACGCTAAACTACGTACATACGTGTACAGTGTACATCTAAAGAAATGTACGAGTGTCATTTCTCGGTAACATAAGTGACGTATTCTCTTGTACTCACAGCATCGGCGGCACCACCTGCAACTACGCTTTTTATGTATATTCCCAGCCTGTCTTGACCAGCGCCCTAAAAAACGCATGAAACAGATTTCGATGATCGTGTGTCGATTACGATTACGATTACGATTACGATTACGATTACGATTACAGGCCAGCAGCAACATAGGGGCCGCGCGTATAGCGTACCTTTGCCGCGACGATGCTCAAACCCATGCCGTTCGTAGATTTGTGTAATTTGATCACGTGTATCTCTGGCTGAGCGGAATTTGGTCCTCCCGCGTGACAAGAGTAACCACCGCCAGATCTATTGCTCATCGCGCTCGGACTGCGGAACTGACCATGCGTACAACACGTTCGTATAATTCAGCTATAATCCAGCCAACACGGGGAAACTAGTTGAAAGAGGAAACAAATCGACGACTCACGTTGTTCTGATGATCGATCATGTATATCGTCCAGTATCCGCTGCTAGTAGGTTGAGCAGCCATTCGACAGAGGCCGTCCCGTTGCAACGGTGCCAGGAATTCCGCCAAACCTGGGGGCACCCCGCGTATCACTTCGCAACTGTATCCATCCTCGGGGAGAAGAAGCGCTAACGCGAGCGTAGCTTCCTCCTCGAGTCGAATCTCCCTGCCGTCGGCACGCGCGAGCGTGTCGGCTACGCTCTCCGCCACCTTTTCGATATCGAAACACGATATATTAAATTCACATCGATCCTAATCCGAATCCGAATCCGAATCCTAGCATAGGGTTAAATATCTTACCCTGACTACGTTTTCGATCAATTCCGCCGGAAGTCTCGGTTCGTCGGCAGCTGGCTGATACTTTTGCAACAACGCCCTAACCTGAAGGGAGTTCAACTTGAAACACGTTGAACTAAGGGTGGCGAGCTCTTCCGCGTTGTATTTCGGCGCTTGTAGCAGATGGGTCGCTTGCATGATGGTCGCCAAGTGGCATTGGCTCGCCAATTCGAGACCTTGCCTCTCGGCCCAAGTCTCGAGCGCGTTCAGTCTCGCTTTTAGCCGACGACCGAACCATCGGACGCACAGATTCGCATTCGATACGAGGGAATTGAACGCGGTCGCGTTGATAGCGTGAAACAGGTGGCTGAACAGCTGTATGGTCAGGGCAGCGTTCACTCTGCACCGTCTCAGCAAAGCCATCGTGCTCGAGAATATTTGCAATACTCCAGCTTCTTTGGCGGGCTCGTCCGCGTCGGCCATAAACTGCGACATCGCCGGAGCCAGTTCCAGTGATATGCAACGCACCAACGAGGCAAACGCAACGTGAACCGCCTCGGTCAAGATGTCCTGCGCTCTCGTCGAGAACGCTCCCACGTGCCGATCGTTCTTCAGCATGTGCAACAATTCCGATCCGTTTGCTAACCACAGCGCCAAAGAAGACGCGTCCATGTATCGTTCCTGCCAACAATGATGCCGTTCAAAAAACAACAACAACAACAACAACTCCTTGGAAAAATTCAATCTCCTTCCTCCTCCTCCTCGTTACCTGTATCACGCGTTGTATCATGCTGGCTACGTTAGCCAACATTACGGTCAACCGGTGGGCCCTTTCCGTCGGTTGCAGCTCCGGCCTGTAATGCGTGCTCGCTCGATACCTCGCCGCCAGATAAAGCGTATACGTCGGAGCAAGTTTGAATTGAGGAGCTGACGGTTCCACGTCCGTTATCACCGCGTGGAAAAACGTCTCCTCCGTTTCCTCGAGAAATTCCAGCACGGCCGGCAAGATCGGATCCGTGCCGCGTACTTGTCGATCGTTCTGCATCGTTCTGTGGATCAAACGAACGAAATTCAAATTCATCAACGTTCTTCCCTGTACTCTTCTCGTTTCCTCGACTTTATGCCCTTAATTCCTTTCACAACGATTCCCTTCCGAAACCTTTTCAGTTTCACTTTTTCTCATTTATCTATTATTTCTTTATCCCACTACCCCGTCCCAAAAGTGCAAAACCACTTCCTTGCTAACGTAGTTTGTTCGCTTCGCTAGTTAAAAACCTCCGATAATAATCGTAAACTCGGCAGGATCACATAGAGATTACCTGTTACCATCTCTGCTGCTCGTCAAACTGGCAGTCTCGACGTTTCCGTCGAGATCGAACGTAGTCTCGTAATTATGGGTAGATTCCGGCGCGTGCGTCGGACTCTGAGGATGACAACCGACGACAGCGGAATTTGTTGTGGTCGATTTGCTCGGACTAGACGACGGATGAGAAGCTTGTTCTTGACTCGTTGGGCCCTGACACTGCGAGCCTTGATTTTGTCCACCGTTCAATGTGCCGGATCCCGCCGACCCGTATCTCTCCGTGTTCGTCTCCTGACCGGTCAAGTCTGGCGAGCGTCTACGGTACAAAAGCAGGCTGCGTGCAGGAAAGAAACAAGCAAAACCAACGGAAAAAAAAACAAAAAAAAAACCAACAAATCAAGCGCAAACAAGAGCTTCTCTTCCGGTGTTTCGCGACGATTCTTTTTTCAGACAGATAAAGAATAAGAGAGAAAGAGTGGGGTGGGTGGGGAGGGAGGCGGGAAAGGCAGGGAACGATGAAACGAAAACAGCAATTGTTGCGAGTAGTATATCGAAGAAGAAGAAGGAGAAGAAGAAGAAGAAGAAGAAGAAGAAGAAGAAGAAGAAGAAGAAGAAGAAGAAAAGCGTGCTCAAATCACGAAAAGGGGAAACACGCGCGAACCTTTTCTTTCTCCTCGTATCGTGCAAGCATACAGTTTTTTCTTTTTTCACTTGGCTCCCTCTCACCTGACTATGTACCTACGCGAACACGCCTCGTTCGTTCTTGTCACCACCTTCGTTCCTTTTGTTTTCTACCTTTATATACATTGTACTTGTATACTTTACCCACCCCTTGAATCCTACCAACTGTTTTCTCCCGCTTATTCGCAATCGGTTCCATTCGCTTTTACTACACGTTTATTTTCTATTCGTCTATTCGTCTATTCGTCTATTCGTCTATTCTACGTCTATCCGATTATATCGCGCGTTGTGTGTCGCACATCCTTTGTGCGTTTTATATGTATGTATTCGTCTGTATGTGCAACGACGTACGAATAATCAACTCACCGTTCGTAACCGTATTCGATTTGCCTCGCAGAATCGTGTCGTTGTCTGATGCGTTCTTCTGGTGCCGGATCGATGAATCGAAAGGTATGCAGTCTGCCGAATTTCACGATCGCTCCGTTCTACAGAAGAGCGAACAACGAAGCAAGGCGAGAAAAAAAAAAAGAAAAATAAAACGTAAAGGTAGAAAAATAAACGTAATGAATAATGTATAGGTAAGATTTTACGGCAGCTATGTATATAAATATAAATAACAGGTAACGGATAACGGATAACGGACGAAAGATCAAAGGAAAAAGGATCAAGGGTAAGGGACGAAGAAATAGAAAGTAAACGGTAGAGAATGAAAAACGAGATAACATGGTCCCGTTTTTAAATAAAAGCGTACCTGGAGTATCGTCGTTTGATGTATTCGTTGGTTGTTCACGTAAGTGTAAGCATCCCTCGAACAAGGAGTGAGGGTTACGATATTTTCGGTAAAAGCGATCACGCAGTGTCGCGGCATAACGGTTGGTCCCGTTAACGTTAGAGTTTGAGCTTGAACCGCTTGCGGACCTATCGGCCTCTCCGAACCCACTTCCGTCACGTTCGGCTGTAACCGGTGTCTCACACCGGCTCCGTTCGGAATGTCGCTTCCATCCGGATTCAGTTCCAATAAAAACGGCAATCTCTCGTCCTCGTATCTGTCAAAATCGAAACCGAAGCAAACGGTTATACGCCTGATCGTTTCCTCCTCTTACTTATCAACATCAACATCACCAACTCCATTCTTTCTCTTTTTTCTTCTTCTTCTTCTTCTTCTTCTTCCAATACTACATATATTTTACATGCAAATTTCTTTGACTTTCGATCGCGATAACAATATTTTCCATTTTCGTTAACGCGTTTTACTTTACGAACCTGTGATCGAGTTCGTTCCACTTGCCGCTCGGCTTTTTCTTACGTTTCCGAGGCACGTAATCCGCTGGCCTTCTCCGCACATGGAACATGATCGAACCTGAAAGCAAAAGGGGAAATATTTTACTGTCCTAGTCATCCTTGTTTCGCTCACGAAATCTGATCAACCGACAATTTCTTCGTAACCCCAATTACAAAAGTGTATACCATCATTTCACCGTGTCCCGTAGTACGCTTTTTACCCTTTACGCGTCCAATTGACCTACATATACGTATATGTACATGTAATACTAGACGCGTATCGACACCACAACCGCACCTTTCCGCCTATGCTTTCCTTACAATCGATACACGCTTCGCCTCGCTCCAATCGATTTCTCGAACGGCCTACGAAGAAGATCGCGCAAGGTTTTCGTTTCAAGATCATCGTACGTCGTGCATCTTTCGCGTTAATGCGCCCGTTTCAAGAATACTTTGCTCGACGTACGCGAACGACCACGACCACACTCGTATCAATCGAATCGATTTATCCGGTGGAAAAAGTTTCGTTTCTCCGGAACGTTCGTCACTGGTCTATTCCATTCCCATTTTCGATGACGAACGTTTCACGTCATCCACCCATTAGCCCACCCGTTCCACCGTCTATTCAACTATTCAGCGTCCCGAAAGAACAATCTTTCGATTTCGAAAATAGAGAGAGAGAGAGAGAGAGAGAGAGAGAGAGAGAGAGAGAGAAAAAAAACGAAAAATGAAAAACGAAAAACTTTTAAAACTATAATAAAAAGATTCTTACGTCGGATTCCCCAGTCCATCATGTTGCGTGAAACGCGGTTGATTCGTTGATTTTGTTTTTGTCTTTTCTTTGTTTTTGGTCCCTGAATAGATACGCGAGAACGAGTTAACACGCGTATTCCCTTTAATTGTGGTCCTGTGTGTTTCAATTTGTACCAATCCGTGATGAAAATTCCAACGAATACACGGATACACGGATACACGCGAAACTTTAACGTTGTTTTCTTCTATTATAATCAACGCTACTGTTTCTACAACAACATCGTGTACATATCTCTCTGCTCTGACCGATAGCAGAGTGCTGTCAACGCAATCGAGTATCGTGTTTTGTGTTTCGTGAATCGATCCGTCTTTCTTGCAAACAAGTTATCCGTCGTTTCACCTTGTCCAGTAGTACGCATTATCCTTTCCTTCCCCCTCACTTTTACCTTTACTCTTCTCCTCTTTCTCCTCGTCCAAAGTCCACTGCATCTCATCCCTAATGATTTACCCTTCTCTTCTCTTCTTTCCTTATCTTTGGTCCAACTCTTAGCTCGCGATATGAATTTCCACGGTCGAGTAAAACTAACGTTTCACACGGTATTACCCACCCCCCAATCCATCTCGACAATTTTCCAAATACCTTCGTTTCGGCTAATTGTTAACCAATTTTTCTTCCTGTTTTGCGTTCATCAATTTCCTGACGTACCGCATACGGAACAACTGATTACGCCTCATCGCGACCGTCGTTTATTCAAATTTCCGCGAATCTAAAGCAACACTCATCTTCCCTATTCTCGAGCTACAACTTAAGTAGTTGGACGGTAAACCCTGATCCGTTAACGTGTTCAAATTCGAAACCCGGCTGTCAAAACTGGCTACTTTGACAATTACGTCACGATGTTTCGTGCGACTAAACTTTAGCATTGCAGAGAGAAACGATGATACTTGGTGGGTGGTGGTCCTTCGCAGAGAGTGGTGTGAGCGGGCGCGCGCGCACCCCTACATACTTCTTATCGACGTATACTCGCACCTAGCCTCGACTATCCTAACGTCCTCGACCAATTTCCAACCCGCAACACCGCGCACCAATCCCACCATTATACATATGTATTATGTATTATGTATTATGTATGCAGACATGTATTTTATCGTATCCTTTCGTATCCTATCGATAAAACGAAACAGATAACCCTTGAACTCGTGTATCCGCGAAACACGGATTTTACTTTTAACCCATTTCCACGATAATCGACACTGGCCACCGTTCGACTTGAAAAAAACTTACCTCGTGCGGAGGGATGATTCATAAGAATAGCTAAAGGGCATTCGTCATCGTCCAATATGTATTCTTGCTGCGTTCCTCCATTAACGTGTTCACTATTCACCTGCACCACATTCAACAGATTAAGCGTGTCAATCTTTTATTCGGACATTACATTATTTTTATACTTTTCTTTTATTCGATAAAATAACTACACATACATTGTGAAAACATTAATGTTTTAATGTTTTCTTGTCGTCGTCGCGTCGTCGAAAAGGGTAGGCGTATTAATAATAATAATAATAATAATAATAATAATAATAATAATAAAAAAACTGACCTGTACGAGACAATATTGCTGCGGATCTACTTTTTCTAAACCGTATTTAGAGAGCATCTCTCGCACGACATGTACCGCTGAATCTCGTACACTCAAAAGCAGAGTTTTATAAGGAACGTCCTTGCAAAGTGCCTCGCCATAAATTTTCAATGTCCCGCCGGTATCGGGTCCGCCATCTTTGCTGCGAAATTGTTGTAGTTTTCTTTCCAACTTTTGCTGACGTCGCCTCCTCATCACAGCTTCCGGGTTCGAGATGCTTCTGGTGAAGCTAGTCTCCGGCAGTTCTAAAATTGATCAAACTGTCACTTTCACTCTTCGTTTCAACAAAATCGCCCGCTTATTCGTTCAAAAACATCCTCGTACGTCGCGTCGCGTCGCGTCGTACGTGAAATCGGCTTAAACTAATCGTAAAAACTTAGCGATTCGTTGACGTATCGTTGACGGTTCACGATACGCGTGTCATTTTATTACTTTATACACCTTACCCGTGTACAGTTTCTCGGCCACGCCATTCTGATCGATCGGCATTGTATTTTCCTCCTGTTCCAAACTTTTCAGACGACTTAGTTTCTCTTGTTTCTTCATTTGTTTCTTTTCCCGTTTGCTCAACTTTCGCCGAAAGCTAGATCCCTCCGAAGAAGAGAAACCAACCCCTTGAGCGTTCGTCTTGTCGTCGATTCTTCTCAAGAGAAAACGACCTTCGCGGTCGTCGATATGCCAATTTAGCTGCACCAGCAGCGGTTTCTCGTCCAGTCCGAGCTTACGTTCGTCTGTGCAAAACCAACCGTTTTATTAATCTGTTCAACGTATTCGTTAAACGTTATCGTTTACCGTGTAACAGAATCAAAACAACCACCCGACTGGTCTACTCAAGTCGACGATCTATCCGAATCATATAATATAATGCAATACTTACCGCCGTTTTCGTGTATTTCGTACAGAGCATACTCCGGAATCGAAAGCATTCGCATATCTGGACGGAATTTTTCGATCAGAGTTTCGATCACCGCCTGACTCGTCGCGTCCGACGCTACTCTAATACATTTTGTCGCTACCTTTTGACCACTGTCTTGGAAATAAAATCTCATTACTCCGTGAAACTCTAACTCCTAAAAGAAAGAAATCAGGTAAAATAACTTGGAACAGGTAGAAAAAATTGGTTTTGCTGATTTTTACCTCGTTCGGCTCCGAAAGCTCAAACAGATCCAATCTATTGGCGTTCCATTGTTGAATCACGCCACGCAGAGCTTCGCGCTCAGCTTTTTTATTTGCCAGCTCCGTGGCCATCCTGCAAACGAACAAACAGAAAAGAAACCGATCAAATGTTTCATTCGATCCCTGTTTCCTTTCTTCTCTAGCCCTTTCCTTCTCGACCCTTACTGTCCCGTCCCATTCGATCCCTTTTCTTTTCTTTCGACATTTCATTCATTCGTCCTACAGTCCTGTTCGCTTTAAACGTTTCTTCCTCTTGTATGCATATACATACATAGTACAGTATACGGTATAATACAATACATACAGTATACACAAGAAAAGAAAGAAAGAAAGAAAGAAAGAAAGGAAGAAAGAAAAAAAAAAACTATCACCATCTATTACATGTACGAATATTTTTAACGAAATATTATATATTTAACGAGTATTCTTTATGAATATGTATTATGCAAAAAAGAAACTAAAATACAAGAACGAACGTTATGTACTGTCAAACTTGGTGCTTTGTCACGAAACTGATAAAATCGAATGTTCGAAAACGATAAAATGGCTACTTTCACCGACATTCTCACTGATCGTGTGTTTAAAATCCGATTGTCCCGAATTTCAGCAGGGATAACACAATTTCGATTTGAATGAAACCAAATACTGTGATATTTTAATCGTTTGATATGTTCGTGGTACACGTATTCGTATCGTATGTAACAAATTACGCAGCGTCCAGTTCAGACTGTACATACATACAACTTTTCGCTAGAATAAAGTAGCTTACCGATATTTTCTGTTACCTCTAACGCGTTGATATTTTGCGTACCTAACGAATGTAACAGGAAAAATATATATGTTCGACGAAACATAAATGGCCTTCGGCAATGAAAATTAATCGAATTCGAACGAAATTAGCAGCCGAGTAATAAAGCGAACAAACTTTTGTTACAGTCGTCGAGAAAGAGATCGGTTTAAATCGGTTGCGATCGACTCTGCTCGGACCTCTTCGGCACCGCTCGAATAAAATCGGGTTAATTCGGAGTGGAACACGTTCAACGAGCAGCAACTCGCATACCATGCATTCCTGTCTCCTTCGACAGAGTTCGGTCTTAAAACCTTAAAAGCGCGCTCGAGTAATTCGAACACGCTCGAGTACCCCCTCGTACGATACTACATTCTTACAACTCGCACTGCGTACCAGATGCTTGCCCGACAGTCAATCGTTCTTGGCGCGAAACATTTTACCTGCCAAGAACACGCCTATACGTATGATTTCATTATTCTCTCTCTCTCTCTCTCTCTCTCTCTCGCGCGCGCGCGCGCGTGCACGCACGCTCTCTGCGAGTATGCACCCATGTACGAGCATGCAAAGAATAAGATATAAAGATAAATGTATCTTGTACAGGTAATACAGCCAAAGTAGAAAAAGGTGAAACGTGACCTTTTTACTTTGAAAGAAAGTACTAGAGGTGTATTACGTTGAGGTTTAGAAACGATTAATGTCCCATCGCTCGTAATTCCTAGTATTCGTAATTACATGTAACCAAGAAATTGTTACCTATGATTATTCCTATAGAAATAATTTAGAGAAAAAGAATATAAAGAAAAAAGTATCAAATACAGTTGAAAACTGAGTGGAACAAAAAATAATTGTTTAACAAGAGAAAAAGAAGCAAGAAAAACTTTGATGCGTCATCGTAGTACTTACTCTTCCGAAACTGTCATTCTTTCAACGCAGCCAAATGGAATGTAAAGGAACAGGAAAGCGACGAACGATGTACACCCAAGTTAACGAAACTGTACACTTTACCGAACGGAAAATGGAAAATGGTTATTTCTCCGTTCGAAAAATATTTGCCACCCAAACATCAGATTTGATGAAATATACTCTCTATGTTGCGGGGCATGTTCGTAATGTTTTAACTGTGTTCGCTGGCTGTCGTAAAAGTATAGAATATTTAAAAATCGGTCGAAAATTAATCATCCTTTCTACGTTCATAGAGAGAAATTAATACTTTTCAATAGAGTAGAGATATTCGATTATACACTAGTGTTACGGGCCCCGTTAGCGGGAACGCTTTTCAGATGTTATTCACGAGCTTGCTCCAATCTTCGATTGCGTATTTCAATCCATTTTCCTTCTTCCGTAATCAACGCTAATCCTCGAAAGGATAAACTAGCGATAATTGTGCACGAAAAGTTTTAAAAACAAACGCCACACCCAACGTTTACTCGTACAATCAAGTACCGTGGATATCCTAACGTATCTCTTGCCGCGTAATTACTAACGAGCTGACCAATGCAAACGGACTCTGAAAGCTTGGGCCTCAAGAGTGGGAGAACGTTACCACTTGCTATAGCATTTTCTTTACCGACCCTACTTCTTTCTCTTTCGCTCTTCTACTATTTTCAACCCATTTCTACCCCTACTTTGCTTTCATCTTATCCAACGCTATACTCCACGACTCCACGACTCCACGACTCCACGATATGCCATGGTCCGATTTCATCCGATTCATTCCATTTTCGTTCCGTTCCGTTCCGTTCCGTTCCGTTCCGTTTCTATCCGTTTCGGTTCGTTCCGTTTCGGTCCGTTCCGTTCCGTTCCGTTCCGTTCCGTTTCGTTTCGTTTCGTTTCGTTTCGAATTGCCTACAAACTACAAACAAAACTATAGTTTCGTCATAGACATGTAAGCAAATGTATCAGTTTCGTTCAATTTCAGTTCATTTTATTCCATTCTATTCCTCGCGTTTCACATACATAATATTCAAAACGATAAGCCGATATTTATGCCTGTCAAAAGATTTTTTTTTTTTTTTTTTTTTTAGGCAAATAGGATCTGTTATAATCATATTATATCACCACAGGTTTTCTTTTCAACATTACATAGAGAATTAGACAACGACGCGGTAATATAGAAAAATTTGTTGCGACTGAATTTGTTGCACGAATAAATATGTACGTCAAGTGAAAAATTAAGTCACGTCTGTATTTGCTTTCTTTCGACTTATAGTAGAATACGGTGTTCATCAGTACACCTATATGTATATGTATGTACCTATGTACATATATCAGCTTGCCGAAGAAACCGAATCTAATTTTCGTTATATGGCTTCGCTAGTAACTTCATTACGCGTCGTTACATCGTTAGGTTAAATAAGTGGAATACCATTTCGTTTTTTATACTGTAACAAGAAAACAATAAGATAAGTATGAAGGAAAAAACATTTTTCTTCTCCGAACGTTTCCTTCAATTTTGATGCACAATCGTCACTTTATTCCAAAGCAAGACTACTCGATCATATACATATTTATTTTCATCAAAGTTTCGTGAAAATCATGGAATGATTGATGACATGCCCTATGATATGTTGTGAAAACCATCCATTAAGCTGTAAATATGCTGTTTGTGCGACATTTTTAACCACCTAAAACAATGCTACACCACCAAGTTATCAAACAGCTTCATCGAGTTTATTACCCTTAACTAAATGTTTCCTGCTTATTTCGTTCACACGAACACATCGAATGAATGTGTACATGCAATTCTATTTTTACATCTAGCTTTCCTTCCACTTAAATCTACGGCATATTCATAATTCTGCGTTAAAAATTTGTAAATGAGAATAATAATTACTATTTTCCAAGAAACATATACGAGCGCGCGCGGGTATGTTTGTACGTATCTACTGTTTGTAGATATCGCGACATGCAACATTTCCCGTTTTACCTTTTGCTCCCTTCTATTTCTTCTTTGTTATCACGCGTATAATTTTTCATTTGCGTTTTCTTTATACTAAAACTAATTTTGACATCGATGCCTATTTTGTCAAAAATAAAAATGAACCTCACTGTATATAGAGATTCACCTGTATACTTATAAATTTACAGGTTGTAAGTAAACAATACTCCTATTATTTCTTTACTGTTTCGAACATAAACGTATGTGCATAATGGAAACGGTCGATTTTCAATAAATCTATTATCAAACACCTACTTTCAATAATTGACCATAATTAATATCAAGCGAAATAAGTGGTGGAAGGATTGAAATTTGGCGCGTTCAACGATCGACAGATTACGTTTAATCCTTTCGCTATGAGCGTCCTGTCTGTCGCGACACTCCTGCTGAACGAGACGCCGCGCCGCGCCGCGCCGCGCCGCGCCGCCACCATCCCAAAAGTGCAGACAGCCGTCAGCGACCGAAATTACGCCTTACTGCAACCAAAGTTACTTTAACACTTTCCGTTCCGGACCGAGTAAATTTACTCCCTACGAGATTCAAAAGAGGCACTCAAGCGCGAAAGAACATGTAATTTGATGCCCGCCAGCCTCAAAACGCTAAGTATCCGCTCCTGAGCGCTCGAGACATCAAAAGAGCGCCGCCCCCTAATTTATGATTTTTCCTTATCTCGACTGAGCTGGATCATGTTACCGCGGGACTGAACGTGTTAATGGTGTTGCTTTTTCTTCTTAGGGGATGGGAGATCGAACAAAATATTGAAACTGCAAATCCAAAGGGAGAGATACGGAGTGTGAAAAAAAGAATGCGACTATAGTAGTATTAACCACTTGCGCTACGATTTAACTTTCGGTTGCCGCCATGCCGTGCCGCGCTCTACAATACTATAACATGCGGTAAGGAGTTACATGGAGTTACATTGACGTAGTATACACCAGTATACACGTCGCGTCGCTAGCGGCTTTGGAACAAAAGCATCTCGACATGCATGGCACGTCTTTATAGCGCAAGTGGTTAAACACATCTAGTGCATAGATGCATGGATGCATATACAATTTCAACAACCGAAACATAAATTAATCCTATTTCTCGTCAATGTTCGTTTACAAATGCAAAGCGTTTCCCTCAAAAACGCAATACTTAATACGGATACAATATGTAATTTCACTCCAAACTGGTTTAACACGTATTTACGCGTTCACGCATTCAACTTGGTTGCAACGAACGCAGCGTGTTCAACATGAACAAAACATGTTCTGTATCGTTCGTTTCAACTTGCATATTCGCATCAGTTTTTTCATTCGCAATATTACGTATACAAGCATTCTTTAACAACTTAAGAAACCCCATTTCCGTAAAACTGACATTTACGGATGTGTAAATTGTAAATGGATCCCCCGTAGCTTTGACCAAATAGCCCGCGTCTATCTATTCCTCTTTATCTACATATGTATCTTGTTTCGCTTTACTTACATTCTTACATCGATCGTTTGTCATCCTTCATAATCGTCGATTGAATTAATTATTGTTTCCCAACGATTTTTTGGGGTCACTTTGAGCTGCGAATCAAACGACTTGCCGCTGAGCACTAACACGAACATTATTCTAATTATCTGAATCACAAAAAAACATGTCAATTCTCCATTAATTTGCTTCACTACGTAGTACCTACTCACGTATGTAGTGCATACATATGTATGTAAATTAGGTCGTGAAAAGAAACACACAAAAATAATACACATATAGGTTTGATATGAAAGGTGCAAATGTAGGTATTAAAAACAAATAGAAGCAAATAATAATTATAATGAAAGGAAAAGTTGGAAAACAATTCGATCAAGTTTGATCGAACGTACATTGTACATACATAAAATGTTGAACAGCGTAACTACATACATATGTATGTATACAGCAAATTCCAACAGGTGTTGTTTCGTTTTTGCTCGTCTAAAGTCTAAACGATCGTAAAATTCTTGACAATTAATACATTTCACTGTAGCTCGAATAAAACCGAAACACGTTGTAGAAAACACTAAAGAGCACAAAAATGCGAGGACAGACAACAGAGTAATAATTCCTGAGAATATTTAAAATGCATATAACCGACACTTTCACGTATGTATGTAATAACCTCGTTCATCGTGATCGAATAAAAGAACCAGCACGAAAATGAAAATGAACTGGACAATGTATGAACAAGTATATGAAATAAAATACCCTCATTAATCGTTCGTTAAATTTATTTAGCAGATAAAGTATACCTTAGAAAAATTATTGACGAATACAAATTGTAAAACTTTTCACATTCTACAAATACGGTTCCAGTTACTTTCGGCCATGTTCATAAATCGATGACGTTGAGTCGTTGAGTAAACCGTAAACCGTAAACCGTAAGCGTAAGCCGTAAGCCGTAAGTAACCAAGTAAGTAAGTAAGTAAGTAAGTAAGTAAGTAAGTAAATCTCATACATACATGAGAACGAGTATTAATTCCATTTTTGTTCACAGAATCGTACATACATGAATAAAAAGGTGTTTAAATTGAAATGTGGCCAAAAGTGTTTATAAGCGGCCAGAAATCGTGAATATACAGTGGTGTAGGTACAGTGAAATCGCTGAAGATAGAAAAGTACCATATATAAAATCCGAATGTATGCATGCTGCTAACGAGGAAAGGATGTTCTATCCAATTTGGTGCCGTGGGAAATAAAAAGAATGGAGGATGATATAGATATTTACGACGATTTACCGATTTTCGAGACGAAACAGAACGAAAATGTACGTATTACCAGATACAGGTTCGTCTTGTTGTGCATATAGGTTATGTTTCACGTTCGATAATCGAACTGACAATGAGTTTGTACGAATTTAACGTGTTGTATACTGGTTTAGGTGGTAGAAAACAACGATAAAGATATCCCATACGAACAGATCGAACTAAAAAAACAGATCGCAGAGCTTACGATAAAATTGGAAGATTTCCAGCGAGTGAACAAAAATTTGGAGGTTAACTTAATGTCATTGTTAAAAACTGCGAAAGCAGAAATTGCACGAAAGGAGATGGTGATAAGTGATTTAAGAAGAAAGTAAGTACGCGCGAAAATGACAAATGCTCTTTTTTCTCTTCTTCTTTTTTTTAACCTATTCTAACGATATGTTGTAAATTTTGGTATAATTACAAACAGGCTAGACGATGCAACGTTTAAGAGGGGTGTATATTCTAAAGGTAACGAAGGTGCCATTCGTAATTCTACCCTTCGGAACGCTGCAACAAATAATCGTTATGAATCAACCGGTTCTTGCTCTTTGTCGGAGGAAAAAAAGTTTCAAGCGTTGGACATAGACTTCTTGCGTGATCGAATAAAAGAGGAAAGCACATCTACGTTAACTCATGTTACAGTGTTTGGCGAACGATTACATAAAAGGATCATAGATGAAGAAAATTTGGAGAAGAAAAACAAACTCAATAGTGAAAATAATAGTAACAACAACGTTAGTAATAATAATAATGGTAGTACAGAAGGCACAGAAAGGTATGTAGGTGAAAGCGACAAAGAAAATGGTTCCTTTGGTAGTACTAATTTCTATGAAGCTGAAAATGTCCAACCTTCTGCGGCTGTACAATGTATAGAAAAAGATTGTACAAAAAATCCTCTAAGTGTATCAAGAATTGGTAAAACAAATTCTGATTTAGTGGATAAAAGTTATACAGATACTAAATTGGAGCGAATAGCAGTGGCCGGTTTAAAACATATAGGAAAAAGAAGCCGCGAAGAAACGGATAGACAGATTTCCGTGAAACGAATAAAATGTGAAGATGAGAAACATTTCGCGGAATCGAAAACAAGAGAAAACAGCTATATAACGCACGATATATTGGAGGAAACGGCAGATGCGTTAGAGTACAGAAGAATCGAAGGTTCCGGGAATTTGTCGAAAAAACGGCCCATCCTGAAGGCTTCGGACACAGGATACACTTGCAAATCGACAAGCATAAGAAGGAAACAAGACGATTATATTATTGTCAAGGAGGAGGAGGTGGAGGAGGGGGAGGAGATGGAGGAAGAGAAGGAGGGATACTTGTGTAAAAAGAACGAGAGGAAAAGATCGAGAAAAGAGACGAACGGGGTGTACAATACCAGAGCCGTAAACCGATGTTTCTCGAAACGAGAAAACAAGTGCAGCGAAAATTTTCTATCGAAATTGGACGAGAGATACGTGCCGAGCGATCGGTGCCTGGAGAGTTTGAAAAGGGACAATCATCGAAGCAACGTTGAAGAGCGGAGAAGCAGACGTTACGCGGTCAGTACGGTCAATCGACGGTCGTCCAGTGTCAAAGATACGACGTTGGACGCAAAATGTCACGAAGAAAAGTACGGGAAAAGTCAACACGTTAAAGATAGTACCTGTTACAGTGGCAGATTTGAGAAACGTTACGATCACCGGGGCGTCGGTCGAGATAAATCGAACGCCGTTGGCAACGAATTCTGCGGTATACGAAATGTGAAGAAACCGGCCAGTATCGATCGAAAAACAAACGGCTTAAAAATAAGTGGTCGATACGAAGAATACGAGTGTCGAAAATTAAGAACTGGAAAACCGAAGGAAGAAAAGCAAATCGAGTACAAGGAACGAGAACCGCATCGGAGACTCGGTGTAGGAAGATCTCGAGAACGTGCGAAGGATTGCGCAACGTCGACACGGAACGAGAAAAAGAATAATTGTTCGGTTGCAGTTGGTCGGGGCGAGGGAATCGGCGAAACGAACAGCAAACAGTTTCAACCAATCAAAGGTAGAGTTAGCTCGGAATCAAAGAAACACGCGGACGAACCGGAAGATTCGTTGAAATCGGATTTAGAAGAGGGTGAGATCGAGAATAGCCCCGAGAAACAGAATAGAGAAAGGAAGAGATCGGAAGAGGTGAGAAAGGGGGAATCGCATAGAACGAAAGTTCATTTGAACGAGGACGCTGTGGAGCAACGTTTCGCATCGATAAACTCGGACGTTCGCAATACGCGTTTAATAAGGGTGAATCGAGCGGAAGCAACGAGCGATCCTGGAAACGGTCGTCGAGCCAACGAAAGCACGGAAATCGTGGAAAACGTAGAAAACATTGAAAAGTTTATTCGCGAACAAGTTTCCGACGATCGGAACGTTGATGGAAATACGAGCGAACCAGCGCATGAAACGGAAACGGTCGGTCTGGAAAACGCCAATCTTTCGGAGAAAACGTTGACTATGTTCGAAGATGTTCGAAATGAGAGTAACGTAATCGATAAAGGTATTTCAGGGAATCGTGACGCAGAAGTCTTGTCGAAATTGATCGAAAAAAGTGAGCAAGTATGCGAGCGCGAACACGAGTACGGGAATGAGAACGAGAAGGAGAAAACGACGGAAGAAAAAGGATCGTTCGAAGAATCGGCAAATAAATGTTCCAGCATATACGAACGTGAGAATTTTCTTGGGAAGTATGATCGCGTTGAAGCGGAAACAAGTGAATCGAAAGAAGAAAAAGCTTGTTTGACCGGGACGACAACGACGTCAACCACGTCAACGACGTCAACGACCGCAACGACGGCAATGACGACAATGACGGCAACGACGGCAACGACGACAATGACAACGTCGACGTTCAATTTCGTCGCTTTACCGAACGAAGGTTGTTCGTCGAGTAACGCAACGAACAAAGAACAGGGGTCAAAGGTAGATTATCGTCCATCGGAAGATATCGCAAAGGACGATCTTCTTTTAGTTCTTGGCAGCAAATCGCCGTCCCGTTGCTCTTCTACCGTCGTCGGTAGTTTGTCGTCAGGGTCGTCAAGAAAAACGGCTAGCAACGAATATCAGATTCCGATCGATTCTGGCGTTAAGGGCAACGACGATACTGCACGCAATCGTTGCCAGCATCGTGTGGCTGATCGCGACGTCAATAACGAAACAGGAATCGATCTAAACCTAAACGATCTCGTGGATGGTGTAAGAAGCACAGATAATCGACGTTCAAATATAACCGTAGTCGCCAACTTATCCAACGATACGACGAAATCGGATCAAATGGAACAGATAAACGGTAGAAACAGTATGGTCAAAGAAGAAACGAAGGAAGCAGCGAAAAATGAATTAAACGAGCCAGAAAGATCACCGATTCGAAAAGGCGAAGATCCGTGCACGAAGGCTGCCTCGTTGAATGTTCACGGGAAAATAGTCGTGTTCGCCCGTCGCAAAAAACCGGTACACCTGGTGGACAACACCGCTAACATGACAGTTCTTATAAATAGTAAAAAAACACGAAGTTAACGGGGTTGATTCATCGTTCGACTGCATTACGAGCAATCCAACGCTCCGATGTACGAACTCGTCTTTTAATAAGACGAGAACAAGCGACCGCGAGACGAAAAAGGCTAGCTAATTCATTGATAACCAGCTAACCAGTTAACATACGCTATAAGTTTCTACACTTTTCTTTCTTTATCTCTTTCTTTCTTAACTTTACGAACGATCGATCGTATGACTGAAAGAAATCGTACAAGTGGTGCAGCATTTTTCACTTACTTCCGATTATTGTCGCGACGTTACTGCTTTTGTTGCTCGGTTCGTAAAAAAATGTGTAAATAACGTACGTGTGCGTGTGTACATATTATACAATAAAAAGAATAATCTCTGTACATACAATAGTTTATTCGTTAAATGTAGATTTTTAGGGTCGAGCTCCGTGAGACCCTTGTATGTTTGTTACGCAGTCGTCGCCGCCGCCGCTTACACGATAACTTTCGAACGGATTAAGATAATCCAAATCTGATTTCTGGTTATTGTTAAGGATCTCCAGGGGATCATTGGTATTGAATTTCATGACCTCGGGTGAACTACGGGTCAACCACAGGTCACGTCGGGTGAAAAAATTAATTTCGCAATTTTTGTATCGCTCAACTTCTCGTGAGCCACACGCTTCATAATTTATAATAATACGTGATTTTATATTAGTGATTAAACAACAACATTTAACAACGTGAGCTCGACCCGTAAATCAGTTTCCTGAAACCGCGGCCGCAGGCCGGAAGCGAGCGGAGCGAATCACTTTTTTTCTTTTTTTCTTTTTTTCTTTTTCTCTCTCTCTTTTTTTTCTTTTTTCGATTGTAAAGCATCGAAAATTCCTTATTAATACAATGAAATTTTCAGTTTACAGAGCTTGATAATTTCATTAACATTTTGTTTAGCGATTAATGGTTAATTTTATAATATCGTCGGAATGAACATCGAATGTGATTACTCACGCGTTATCGTGACGGGTTATTTTTAAAGTCACTATTGTATACGGACAGATTAATCGGTACTAGAAATAGCGACAATCATTTCGATAAGGACGAAACGATTATCAATATCATTGTAATTCAGTTAAGTAAAAATAAAACGTTTTCAATATTTTCTAATTTTATATTATGCAACGAGCAAAATTATCGAATATTATTATACCTTATGCTGGGCCAGGGGTGGCTAAACCGTGGCGCATTGCATCCTTGTGCCTACTCATTCTTTTGAAGTAAACTCTCTTTCATCAGATCCAACAACTGTGGTGTCCAGAGTTATCTTCACCAAACGAGACTCTCCGGCAGCTGTAGCATCATCGGCGGGTCCACGATAGCGATCACCTTCTCGTTCAAGAGATCATTTCTGACTATTGTACATAGATTGGTGCTTCAATGAACGTGTGTCTTTTGAACTAGCGTAAATTAATTAAATTAATTGAATTAATTAATTTAATTGCGTGATTGAGTTATTATTCCTTCTCCTCCCCTAAACGAAGCAGACCCTATCCCTATTTCCAACCCCAACCGTGAACGTAATAAGAAGGTAGAAAAGGTTGTTGAGTTGTATGGCGTACCTGAACTCATATGCAGTGCCGTCCTAAGATATTTGGCGCCCGTGGGCTACTAACAATAAGGTGCCACACTCTTCATAAGAAAATATATGGGAGGGGAAGCGGGAGCGCACAAAGCTATAGCTTCAGACTGTTCCTCGAGCGTTGTCAACGAAAATCACATATACATAGTAACGTGGTCATAGGAACAATATACGGGAAAAGATGTGGTGGGAGGACTCCTTCTCGGGTCCTCCCGCTGCACCACAACGCGGGCGAGGTCATCCCAGTCGCCGGTGCACACGCAAACTGATTTGAGTGCAAGCAAAATTGCCGCCCCAAAAGGCTGGCGCCCTGGGGCTATAGCCCGTTTAGCCCTGTGGTTAGGGTGGCACTGCTCATATGTGGAAAGAAGAAAAAAATTGGCGCATGGTATGCAAAAGATTGGCCACCCCTGTGCTAGGTATTCCGTATCCATGCATACACTATGTATGATATTAATCGGATACGAGCCGATTAAGGGAAACGTTTCTTTACAATTAAACGAATACCTTTAAAATGACAAATATAATGGTCTATACCAGGGCGATAAGTAGATTCTGCATTGGCTAGAAACTCTGAAAAATTACAGTCAAATGACACAAGATGCGCGACGCGCGACGCGCCTTCTCTTAGCGTTGTATGTATGTATGTATGTACTATGTATACGCGATGTGCGCGACGTGCGCGATGTGCGCTGTCGCAGTCGAAATCGACCGAGAAAAACCGAAATAGAGAAAGAGAGTGTAAGAGAGAAACGAACATCGATGTTGAGTACACACGGCCGTCGCTTTAAGATTAAAATAATTGTTAAGAGCGGTGGCGAGAATAAATTTCGGAAATCTGTAAATATGTATAGTTGAAAGGGAAGTAGTAGGCTTACCGAAAGAGCGTGTACGAGGTTACGAGTCGCGCAACGAATTTACAACTACCCTCTCGTATAGTTGGTTTTTGTTCGTTTGTTCGTTTGTTCGTTCGTTCGTTTGTTCGTTCGTTCGTTTGGTGGTTCGGTGATTTAGCGTAGAAGCCGAATCGTTCCGTCGCGTCGGGTCGAATCGAATCGAATCGATTCTCTCGTAGGAGCAGCGCGTTCGGTTCGTGTCGGCAACGGCAACGGCAACGCCAACAGTCTCGTACTGTTGTCGAATTATGGGTTCGATCGTACTCAAATCACTCTCTGTTCTTCTCGGTATATTCTTTGTTTTTGTCGGTACGATGAAATTAACTTCGCACATTAGCAAGGATCTTCACAAGGATTTGGTGAGTGACCGAAATGAAATCTTCCTGCAATTATGTAATATCGATTTACCCTATCTTCTATATTTCGCATTCTGCATTCCGTATTTCGTATTTCACCTTCAATTCGCAGTTCGCTCCCAGCTCATTGCTCATCTTTCCTACTGAGTTTTCCTCTTGATTTTCTTCTACGAATTTCCTTCGTCGCTTCTCCTGCTTTCATTCATTATCTATTACTTATGACTATTACGACTTGCGCGAACTTGCGCGAGAAATACACGTTTCCCCCATTCTCCGATTCCCCTATTCCTCTACGCCCCTATGCGTGCACCCGCTGCTGGTCTCTCCCTTTTATTGTCCAACAATTTATCAATTTTCTTTCGTTTTCTTTCTGTTATTGCTTGCTTGCGCGCGCCTATTCCTTTTCACCTTCTCGCAATAAAGCATCTTTCATCTTTTCTTTTTCTTCTTCCCAAATTTCCGTAATCTATTTGAACAAAACGCACGTTCGCGTCGATGCGTAACAGGTAACAAGGCACGTGGTTTCATGCGTACACGTTCCATTTTCCTTACAACCCCCCCCCCCCCCCCCCGTTCCTTCCTTCCCTTCTTCCTTATCCTTATCCTTCTTTCCTTATTGCTTGAAGTAATCGTAAGCAGATTTGAAAACGATGTCGATAAAAAGAAACTCAGAATTCCCTTGATAATTGATCAAATTTTTCAATTCCAAACTATTTATCAGATACTTTATGCCACGCTACGCAAATCTTTTAGCAAATGTTCAAATATTCTTAAAACATAAGTATAAAGTATAATTATAAAGTAGTCTCTTTTAACACGTTCGAACATTAATTTTATCAAAGCTCAAAGTATTTAGGATTTCTCTTGAACGCGATGCAAATTGAATTTAATTTGCTCGGTTCGACGCGCTTGCTGAATAGATTATTTTCGTCTCTGGTTATTACCCAATGTTCCAAGTTATAGTAAACCATCGACCCAGCGGTGTTCTTGGTGTCGCGCCAAATATTGCTTCGAGTGCCAGCATGCGATGTTTACTAGACTAAGAAATCGCAATAATTCCCGATCTTTTTTCTTTCGTTCTTTCTTTCTTTCTTTCTTTCTACAACATTTAACACAACTTTCTTCGTCTTTCTTCTCCCTTTTTCTTTTTGTATGCACGCATTAATTATAACCAGACCAGCTTATGTCGGTATGTTCGCAGAGAAAGGAATACGTGAAATATGCAAAAGTGTTTCCACTGTCCGGCACGTTGGATTTTAAAGTACCGAGCAAATGGTACAGAAGAGTCGTTGGTTCACTTGAAATCATTTGCGGACTTGCAATGGCGATAGCTCCAAGTCGTAAGAAATTCTTATTTATTTATTAAGCATGTTTCCTAAATATTTTCCACGTTACATCTATCTTTGTTTCCTTTCATTTCATTTTTTCCAGACAAAATAAAAAATGCATCGAACACGGTTCTACTCCTATTGATGTTGATGGCCGTATATTCTCATTACATGGTAAACGACAAGTTTGAAAGGATCGCCCCAGCATTGGTAAGTTCGAAGCAAAATATATTTGAAAACTCTGCGGTACAAACGGTGGGGACAAGCTCCGTTGAAATTTGTCCGGTTTTTAGGTATTCTTCTTCATGCTGACAGGACGACTGGTGATCGATTGGCAACTAAGGCGAGAAGACGTGCAACCGGTTACGGCAAACGGAGTCGATGACAAGACTAAAAAACAGGACTGAATCATTTCAAAGTTCGAAACGAAACGAAACGAAACGAAACAAAACGAAACGAAAAGAAAAAACAAAAGTAATTATTAATCGCCGATCGGAGGAAACGAATTAAAATCCGGTTCGTTGTAAACGATTAGGAATTCTCTCGTGAGAATTTGATCCGTCAAACTTCGAGTTTTTGCATGTTTTATTTATTTACACGTTCAGTTTTCACGCTTCGCGCGTATCGTAGACTCAATTTGGCCATAATCCATCCCAAAACTACACCTACGTATAGTCTGTTTTATCGTTAGCTATTTTTCGACGAATCGGTGAAACGTCGTTATCGCTTTGATTGGCATCGCGATCGATGCAATCGATGCGAGCGAGCGAACGAGTGGGTGGACGTGGCTCGCGTAAAACAAATCTTAGCTCAAGCACAAGGTATTATTAACTGCCACTCGATTTAATGTGTTCTTCTTGATAGCGTATTAAAATGTAACATCGGTTCCTTACATGATAATTAACGGTAGGTACCAACATTATAACGCACACGCGTACTCTATTTAGCCCCGTTCGCTTACTTTATTTTCTCGTTACCTCTCGTCGCTTCGGAATCAACGGCGAACCAACAAATTCTGATACGAATCAGATTTTTATCTAGAAAGCGGCGTGAAAATAAGAATGGTGAAAGAACGCGCTTACGCGTGTATCTTGGTTACAAATGATTAATGTATTCAGCGGTGAACGTACACTATGAAATTTTTCTCCGATATCGGAATGTACGAATCGAATACAGTTCGTTCGAGCTCGCGTTTAAAGTCTAGGTAATTCTCAATATGTATGTGTGTTATATATTCGGTATTATTTATTATTAGTTTCACCTACCAACCGTGTATGCCTTAAACGTACACGCACCAGCGAATATCGAACGGAACATTGAAACGCGCATAGTTTGTAAATTTAAATACACAAGAGAAATTCCTCCTCTTCCTTCTTCTCTTCTCTTCTCTTTTCTTTCCTTTCCTTTCCTTTCCTTCCCTTTCTTTTCCTTACCTTACGCCTTACACCTTCCGTTCCGTTTACCTCCCTTCCCTTCACTTCACTTCACTTCACCGTAATTACCGATTTTTACCTTTACCAACATCCATTCTACATTCTTCAATACCATTCTTTATATAAACGAAAGGAGATCTTACAATGTTTCACAAATCCGTAAACGTACATTCACTTTGCGGTATTCAGTTGTAACGATACATTTTCAGTATAACAATTTTTATTAAGAGAAACGTCGATCTTACACGCAACAAAATAACTTGATATTTTCAAAATATCTTTAATGTTCGGCATGGCTACAATGATGTAAACGTAAACAATTCAATAAATAACTTATTATTTTTACTTTCGTGTCAATTAAATTGCAATCTTCCAGATTCCCATATTTTCACATTCATCTTATTTTGTACGCGCGCAATATAAATCGATACGAATCGATTCCGCTTCGTGCGATTACTTATTTTATTCCCTAAGCTCTAAACACAAAGCGTCGAAAGAGATACAAGAGGTTCAATCGACTTCGTTAGAACGCGTTTGCTACTGTGCCTCTTCTTGGCCAGTAGTTAAAAGATGTAAAGCCTTTCGAAGATTTAATATCGCTGTAGGCACATCGTCGTAATTCAAAGCGCTTCCAGCCCACTTGATCAACTTTTGTGCTTTGCTTATATCTTCCACGGATAAATCAACACCTCCTAATGAATATGACATTTTAACGTTGAAATAGCAATACACGATGAACCGATCATATTGCATTCTACTTACTTACCTTCCACTTTCATCGCCACATTATAATCTTTATCTTCGGAAGACCACTGCCCGTCAATTCCTTTCTTATTTTCGCCGTGTTCCTCGTTGGATGAATCGATCCCATGAATATCGATTAATTTGCCCGAGTCTGACGGTACTTCCTCACCTTTTAATTTCATTGTTAAACCGCTCTCTGAGTTTGTTGCAAATAATATTAGTAAAAATATTAACAACAACAATACTATTGCTACTACTACTACTACTACTACTACTACTAACAATAATAATAATGATAATAATAATAACAATAATGATAATAATAATAATAACAATAATAATACTAATAATAATGATAAACGAGTTTAGATGAAATTTCGCTGTATTATTGAAATAACGTTGTCAACTTAAACCGTTTCAGTCTTGGCGTCCTCATGTAAGGACATACTAAATAATGCTTAATAAATGATTTCCAGGAATAAATTTGTGACCGAAAGGGTTAATTTATGCGTAGTTACGTTGATATATACATATATGCCTTTTCTTTACCTTGATCCATGTTGTTATCCGCATCAACGTTTTCAGAATCGTCTGGGATTGGGCCCGCGATAGGTGTTTCATTGTTTTTTAAACAATTGTGAATATATGCTGCTTTCCATTTCGCATATTTTCGATTCTGTGTAGCTTCTTCGGTTAATTCACCAAAAATAGTTAATACGTCGTAGAGTAGCCCAGCTGTAAAGAAGCTTTGAACTATATTCTTGCTAAAGTTACCCTCCCTGTCATTTTTATCAGCATAAAGAAATAGTTTTAACGCCCAATTTTCAAGATGCGCTTGCGCTGCTACATCGTTTGTGACGGCTTCGTTATCTCGCGACTCTTTCTTGGTCTTTTCTAACCAATCCATTAATTTCATTAAAAAATTTGTCTCTTTCGGACTCTTTGTTGAAAGCTTCAATCCTGTTTGGAGCGCGTACAATCGACCTGTGATGAAAAACTGCTTAACTCAAAAATATTCACCGATCGACAAGCATTTCATTCATTATTCGAGAAATTTTAAATAAATACATACACCAATAACTAACTACAGGATCTCGCTGATCATGAGTCGTTGCTATTTTCAAGTATTGTTGTATACTTTTCAAAGATGGTGGAATTTCTGGTAAATCAGGTCCAACCATGATGCTCGATCGTTGTTATCTAAACAAATTTTCCTATACCTTTATCCTTCTTCCTCCTGTTTCTTACTCTAATCGCTACCCTATGACTGCATTCTTTCCACAGGTCCTCATATATTTTTCTTCTAAATACTAACATCAAATCAACACAAATTTTATTACCTCGTCACAGATAATCCATTAACAATCCAATAGCAACTGATAACAATTAATTAGTAATTTCCCACCTTCTTTTCTACTCGTTTTTTACAGATCAATTCTGAAACTGAATATATTATCTATATATTTATGTATTTATACACAAATATAGTATGTCGATGCAAATAACAATTTTTTATAACGATTCAATATTATTACATTGCGTTTACTTACGAACAATAAATAAGTACCGCTTTCCAATGAACGTCAGTATATGTACTTCTTTATATATCATATACGTTTATCACATATGCATTATCAGATATTACATTTCGTCCGTTCCATTTATCGAGATCATATCCAATCATATCACACGCAAATCCAACGCAAATCTGACAATAATTGTTGCGAATTTGTAATAATGCTGTGATAAGTAAACTGGATAGAGTGCACGCTGTACTATAAATTGTACGTCTTCTCGCTCTATCTTCTTTTTTCTTTATTACACTATTAACTTTAATGTTGAAATATCATTTTTATTAGCTTATTCTTATCATCAAAAGATTTATCTCAGCGAAGTTTTCTGCTTTCAACATCAAAGAAAAATCTGTATAAATCATAGAAATGCGACAAAAACGTTATTAGCTGATCAGTTTGACGCAGTTTGACGGTCTCGATAGTAGCAAGTGTTGGTCGGATGCAATTTTGAAAAATATTCACAATTTATGAATGGGAAACGTTCAACGCTGAAAGAGAAAACGATTCTATCCAAAACATACCTAGTTTAATTCCGATGATCACACGAGAACCGCTGATTTTATGAATAATCATGTTTAGAAAACTTATAACACTTCATACGCTAAATCACCCGTCGTTATTGACAACAGGTAAATTCTATATTTTCTCTTTCCTCTTTTTCTTTCTTTTTTTTTTTGTTTTCGTTCTCAGTTGTTTTGATTATATACAAACTGATCGAATACTGTTATTCTTTTGTGATCAAGTACCAATAGTCAGATGAAAGTTTTTTCATACAGGTATTTCATCTGCGTCGAAGGTTATAGCCCGGGCATTGTCGGAACAGGACATTGGTGTTACTGGAAAATGGGATTTATTAAGCGCTGTTTGTTTAGAACGTCATCCAGTAATCACAAAACCCATGAAAGACATAGAAGCAAGGTATCAAAAGATGTTACAACAGGTAGAATTTGAAAATAGCTTATTGTCAGATTTTGAGTTACAAAAAGAGAGGGAAAAGGAGCAAAAAACAAAAGAAATTGATCCAGAGAAAGATACAGTTTTTCATCAAACGGCACAAGATTTTGAAGATCTTTGCGCGGAGGAGTTGAAAAATTTTAACTTTGCACCTAGAGAAAATGGTATAAATCTTTACAGTTCTGTATGTTAAAATAACTTTGACCGTGCAATTAATATGCCAAAGCGTTATCTAAGATTGTGTTGCATTATAGAAACAGAGGATAAAGTGGTTGTATCGTTGAGACGTAAGCTAGATAAAAATTTATTATTGCTGGTAGAGCAGAAAGTTGGAAACAGAAACTTGTGGATACCTCCCCAAACTATAAGACAAGACAGGGAAACTATGATACAGGTAGTAAGTTTTCCTATCAACTTTTCATCTTTTTTGTTCTAAATATAAATAGAATATTCTTATCGTTTCAGACTGCACATAGAAGTTTACAAGAACTTTGTGGAAATAATGTAAAAGTGAAATTTTATGGCAACGCTCCGATAGGATTTTATAAATACAATTATCCTAAAACTCTAAAAGCTGAAGGACGGAACGGAGCAAAAATATTCTATTTTTTGGCAAAGTATATAAGCGGTGATATTTCTCTTGATATAAATCACTGTTGGTTAGATCGGAAAGAATTGAAAAAAACAATACCACTTGCTGTTCATAAAAGTTTGTCCAAATTTTTGTTACCCGATTAAGTTGTAATACAATCTATTGTAATTTATACATAAATATACATTTAGAAAATTAAGCATAACTTAACCTACTTGTCTGTTCTGGTTACAATAGATAAAACGTTTAAATATTCAGTTTTTGTAGGTAGTAGTTGAAATACCTTCTTTCGAGGTATGTATGTCGATCGAATGTTATGTAAGTCTAATATAAATAGGAATAAAGTTTGCTAAAAGAAAAAAGGAAAAAGGATAAATCAAAGCAGGTACTATCTGTACAAAACAATAAACGTTTTTTTGTCAATATATGTACATATCGAACGAATGTATGTACATTGAAGCAGGATACAAAGTTGTCAAAATTTACATTTTCTTCTTCTTCCGGTGTATTTCGAGTCGTCCCGCACTTTCTTTCCTTGTTTTCGTCTTCTTTCCTTTTTTTCAATGATCCAGTCCCGACTCTTTTTCAACGGTTTACCTCTGATTTTTTTCAACTGCTCCCTAAAGTAAACGAACGACAAGTTGTTACACAAAACTTATCACAGAGACAAATTGAAAATAAAATACGAAATTCAAGTCCGATCTAAAAACAAACCTTCGGGACGCGTAAGAAACGACTGCCGCTTCCGCATCATGAACGCCTAAAGCTTTTGGAAGGACACCCGGTCCTCCGGTCATTAGGACTAAAAAGAATTTTTTTGCTTTCGTACTGTTTGGAAAATCTACAACTACACCACCATAAAAACCTGCTTTTGTAGCTTGCGTTGTAACTAATTCAATTTGTTCACTGTTTTCTGGATAAAACTGAAACACCGCCCTAGCGGATCTTGACAAACATGAAAACAAAGTAGAGAAAAATTTGTATAAACGCTTGGACGGATTGTGGGAGCTTTTATCGGCATTACACAACCACTGAAGGGCGGAAATACTAATCGCTCCGTCAAAAGTGCCTGGCTGAAACGGTATTCCCTGACCAATGTCTCCCAAAATCAAATCACCGTCAACTTCTCTTTCCAAAGCTATTTCTACAAATATAGCAGGAATGACAGAAAAAAATGATTGGGATCCGACAAGAAACAGATCGTTAATGGTAACTAATTTTAAACTATGTATATACTTGCCTAGCATCGCAGAAGAAATATCAATTCCAATCCATAGATGACCATATTCTTCTATTACACTGCCGCTTAAGCCAGAGCCACAACCAATGTCCAAGAGCAAAAACGTTTTATCCTCTGGTAGTAGAAGAAGCTCTAAGGCACGTGTGCACATTTGTTCCTGTATCTCTATCATTCGAGAACTGTGTAGTCGAAGAGTAAAAAAAAAAAATGATTAATGAAAATTATAGGAACATTAAGTATGCGTAGGATTATACAAAAACTTACTTTTGCGTGTATTTTCGAGCTTCGGACTCATCGTAAAACTATGAAAAAGGGAAAACCGGATAAAAATGATACCGTGGTTCATTAAATATGATATATTAACTCTTACCACTTCGGGTGGAGCTAAGTGTTCTGGTCGTCTTGACATCTTCCTATTCCTCTTTTTTTCCTTTCTCTTCACAATCAATTTTCTCTATTACCATACATCACAAATGTCGAATCGTGGTTTCTCCCAGCGCAACGATTCTTCTGCATGTTCTGCACTAACCCTGACTAACCCTTACACCAGAGATGCCAATTTTCGGCCGCTTGCCACATGAGCCACATAGATGGTGGGGACACGCATACAAGTGAGAAGCGTGTTCATGTGCGCTCGGCGCTTCGGCAATTAGAGACGATCGGACGATCATACTCTTTCTCCTTTCAGCCAACCAGCCAACCTGGTTAGCTGAAAGGAGAAAGAGTATGATCGTCCGATCGTCTCTAATTGCCGAAGCGCCGAGCGCACATGAACACGCTTCTCACTTGTATGCGTGTCCCCACCATCTATGTGGCTCATGTGGCAAGCGGCCGAAAATTGGCATCTCTGCCTTACACGTTCGTTTACTTTACTGTAGCTCAATGGCTCAAGCTATACTCCCAGCTATACTGAATATACATCAGACCTGTGTAACTTCTTGCTCACGAGTAAATTTCCCCTCCCGTGGTACCCCCACTCTGACCGAAATCAAGGCGCGCGAGGTGCGGCGAGAGGACAGGGGAGATCTCGCGCGCTTTTGTTTCGGTCGGAGTGGGGGTACCTCGGGAGGGGAAATTTACCCGCGAGCAAGAAGTTACACAGGTCTGATATACACTAAGGTGCAAACTTGGCTTCCGCTAGGGAAAAACACTAGTGAGGGGAAGGGTCCCCCACCACCGGATCCCGGGAGAATTCCTAAACTTTGCAGGAATCTAAATTCGACTCAACACGTGTATGAAATACGTAAGCAAGCAACCATATTTCAGAATTGAAGCATTTAAAAGCAAAAATTATATATAAAATGACATCCCATTGTTAATTGGCATTCTCATCGGTTCCCCGGCTCGAGATGGCGCCTCGAATGAAAAATCAGACGGACCATATATTTATTTTTTAGCTATTCCTCTAACGAACTGGCACAATAAAATTGCTATAATTGTCCAAATTTGTCATTATATTTACCAATTTCCTACCTTAACTGTCCTGATACTGAAAATTATAAAAATCATAATCAATGTTGAAGCGACCTCTCTCCGCCGGGAGGAACGCCGCAACTCGCTCTGCCATTGGCTGACACGCTGACACCGAGGGAAGCCGACTTTGCACCGACGAATTTTCGGCTTCGCATAAGAGTCTCTCTCTCGCACCTACGGCGAAGAGCAGGCTTCGAGCTTCCTTGTCTTTGCTTGTCTTGACAATGTTATTATCATGATCGCTTCGATGAGATGGCGCCAAACGAAGAACCGCACGAATCATGTTTTTATTTTTTCAGCAATTTTCTCTTAGTTTTTAAAAAATTATTAGTTATCAATGAGAAACAATAACTAATAATAATTATCAAACTGTGTTAAAAACTTCATGAGATGCAAATCAGGTTTCCGACCATCACACATATGATGCGTATGATTCTTGTATTTTTCAGTGTCAGGAAAATTATGGATGGAAATTGGTAAATTCATTAATGGTTTCAACGAATTAAAGTAATTTTATTCCGTCTTTATTGAGTCGAATTTAGATTTATGCAAAGTTTAGGAATTCTCCTGGGATCCGGTGGTGGGGGACCCTGCCCCTCACTAGTGTTTTTCCTTAGGCCAGATTCAGACGGCGACCATTCGATTCGATTTTTTCACGTATACGGTGAAAAACAGTTGTATTTCATATACCGTATAAGAGATTTTATGGAACAGAGCAGGCAACCAGGCAACGTGTGAATTGCTGTCTCGCATTCGATAAAACTGAATACGTGAAAAAATCGAATCGAATGGTCGCCGCCTGAACCTGGCCTTAGTGTACCAATAATATGCTGTAAGTGTATGTGGAGCCGCTAAAATTGCATTTAATCGAATAAAAGTAATAAAAATAAGAGAGAATAAGTGCAAAAATATAATAACGAAACATTATAATATTCTTGAGAGGGAATAAATTTAAGATTATTTCTATTAACCGGTCATACGGACAGTGCTAATAATCACTTACATTGTCAATGAGTTTTCTATAATTATATATGTATGTACATTGGTATTTTTATATGATATAATATAATATAATATAATATAATAAAGAATAACATTGGCCCTGGCGGAAATGTAGTATCAAATTGAGAAGACAGTGTAATTTATTCTACATGTATACGTATATATTACTATATATTGTTGCTTATTATAGTTGATCAATTTCAAGAGATTAAAAGCCCGACTTGATTTCATGATATAAAAGTACCTAATAAGTAAGACATAAAAAGAGAAATGCAGTAGCTTCGTTCTTTCTCTTGTGCTACACCCAGCTACGCAGTGTAGTAAGTAATAAGGTACGCGCGCACCCGTGAGCAGTCGTTCTTCATACTCTGTACCGTGCATTTAGCGAGCGCATACTGCATGTATGTACGTCTGTACTTACGTCGTACGTAGAATATAATCCCATATTACATACACCGAATCGAAGACATTATCTATATATACATTATTCTTTACTACTTTACTTAAAAGGAGCAAAAGGGAAGAATTACAGGGGTTATCGTTTCGAATTGTTTGCAATTAAAATTGTACAATTAATAAGCAGTACTACTATTTTTATTCGGTATTCTAACTGAAGATTAATAAAGTGATGCGAACATTGATTTTAAAATCATACGTGACAATGTGTCCAAAAAAATACAGTATCATACAAAAATACAGTAATGATAATCATGACCGGTCGTAATAACGACAGTGACAATGAAAATTATTATACACTATGCCTACAGATACAGCAATATCTTGTTTCTAGATATGAGAATTGTTAATCCATAGTCTTTATAAATTCAATAGCAGAACAAAATTGTGTCCACCAATATTGTTCTTCCCCTTCTAATCGATTTCCATAAAAACTATCCACGTACTGTATAGTTGAGAGTAAGGACGGCGGATTAGTCTGAAAACATAATCGAGGAAAATACATTGATTTTTTTAGTAGGAATCATAGATGTAAATACCGAAGAAAACTCGCAAGTATAACAATAGCAATAGCAACAACGATAGCAAGAGAAATAAGAAGAAAAAGAAGAAGAAGAAGAAAGAGAGAAAGGAAATAAAGGTTGAAGAAATACTTGCCTTTATAATCACGTAAACCAGCACGGGAATCAAGTCATCGGCCGCGGGTACTCCCCTTTCGGTCGCCATTGAAAGTAGATTCATAATAGTGGTAGCGCAACGGAAAACACATTGCAACTTATCTCTAGGAGTTTTATATGCTGATATCACAGCCAATTCCGCTTGAGCCCAAGGCCAGGGACACTCGTAATGATATATCTTGGGAATCCGTAGATCCTTATGATTTGGTGTCACAACTTTGGCCAATTTTTTAATATGATCGTGAAGCAATTGATCCCTGTACACGTCCCCGTCACCATTTGGATAAAGCGCGTTATGATAAACGCGCGCCATCACGGTCCTTTCCACCACAACTCTAGCCAACGCCAGTTGAGTTTCGCTCGCACCTATAAAATCCGAGGAATAATCTTGATCGGTCACGGTCAAAATCGGTTTGTATGATACATTTACAATATACTTATAGCTGCTAGTGATAGCATTGAACTTGTACCGGTTATAATATCGTGCTTACATTGCCAAATCGGATCGTTGTCCATTTTAGCATGAACTTTGCTCAAGAAATTATCGACCAAGTCTTGCTTTTCATCGGCCAACGTTAGCTTTTTGAATTCGTCGCAGAAACGTAAAAGAAGCGATTCTCTCTTTTCCAAAAATACTCTTACGCAAACGGACACTAGATGATTGTTGACGGCGTCACGGTCGCATTTTACTCTAACGCACAATCTTAATCAAAGTTTATAAGGTTAAACGAACGAAGGAATAAATAAGTAAGTAAATACATAGATAGATACATAGATAGACAGATAAATAAATAAATAAATAAATAAATAAATAAATATATAAATGAATGAATGAATTAAACGATAGTTGGAAAAATGTTATCGCAAGTGAATTTGATCGAAAGTCGTACCTGTCCAAATGAGCCAACGTGGAAAGTAATCCTTGTCGACATCGAATTAAATACGCGATGTAAGGCGAGCGTTTTTGATAATCTTCACGCAACGATCTGAATAATTTTCTGCATCCATCATCGTTAAATAATCGAACGCAACGCAGCGTTTCGTGTAGGTGAGCTATCAATGATCTGTCTTGCAAATTGATCGCTTCCGCTAACTGCAGTTGCAGAAAGGCGACCAATTCGTTTTCCTTTTGCGGCCAAGAATTTCGCTGCAACCAATCGCAGTTGTCACGATGATCTGTGAAACGGTCGAACGCGTATCTTTTAGTAGAAAGTTCGCAGAGAATAGGCTTTACCTCGGATGAACCGCTCCAAGGAATATGTTGCAGATCGGCGGTACTCAGTACCATTCGCAATTTTCGCTTCGCATCGGCAAACGCGTAAGATAGTTCAATATTATTCGGATCTATAAGAAGTCTCTCGTCCTCGATCGATTCCTTGGTACGGGATTGATTGCTTTCTATGGATGCTGTATCGCTCGCCACGCTCGGTTTCCTTCTATATTTGGCCAGGATGTCGTCCGTACTGTCTATAAAATTGTTTAACCATTCTTTTCGTTTACCCCCCCCCCCCCCCCCCCCACTCCATCACCCTCCGTCACATCGAAAAGCTTATTTTCCATCTTTCGTTCTTTTCCCGTCTCTATCGAGACATTGAAAGACAGGGGGGGGGGGGGGGGGGAATGGAAAGAAGAAAATATATGCGTAGAAAAAGAAGCGAAAAGCACTTACCACCGACCGTGCTACTGATCGACGTTACATCTTCCGACATTACTCTGCGTAATCTATGCCGTCCCACGTTCACGTTATTATCTGCAGCGTTCTCTCTATCGTAACATCTGCCGATATCCTCGGTACCGCGAATCGCCTTTCCCCGCCGATTTCTCAGGGACATCTTTAGTTTACCGAAAAAACTTCGTTTGTTCTTTTGGTCGTCGTCCAACAATTCTTTGTCCCCACGTTCCGCAGTCATATCGAAACTAATACTTTTCGGTATTGCACCGCTAGATGCGGTTGGCTTCGGAGAATCGTTGCTTTCGTCGTCGATCGCGTTGCAACAGTTTTCGTCGACCGACGTACGACCAACCGACGATAACGGTAACTCAGAATTCACGTTTTTTCCCCGGCATTCCGAGGCCGAACTACTCGAAGACGTCAAGCTGCTGGTGCCGGTGCCGGTACCGGTACTGAATCCAACAATGCCGTCCGTACAGCTTTCGTTGACACCTTCTGCGGCTAAGCCGACTACGCCAATGCTATCCAGTTTCTGCGGTCGAACGATACTCGAGCTTTATAAAAAGCAGTATCCGGGCACGGACGAAATAACAAAGAAGGGAAACAAAGAATCTGGATAAATAAAACAAACCTCTTGTTTCGGGTTGACGTTCGACAACTTTTTGTTGCTCGATAAAATGGGCGGTGAAATGTGATTGGCCAAGAGCAACGCGGGCGCGACGGCCGCTGCTCCGATACGATTATGCGTCGATACTTGTCCTTCCATATGACTTTTTCCATTCTCAATGTGAAGCTTGTCTATCAGATGGACCAATCTGTCCTCCGGCAACGATTTCCTGTAATCCGCACCGTTACCAATGTTATTCGCGTTCTTATCCACATGTTCTGTTCCGATACTCTGACAATCGGTCTTGTTGTTCGCGTTCCGTCCATTTATGCTCGAAAAGGACATCGAGGAAGACAAAGTTAACGGCGACAGGGAAACGTTCTCGGGATATTGCGGCATCGCAACTTCCCGATTGGCCGATGACGACTGACAACTCGTTGATGCGCATTCGGTCGATGACGTGCTTTCTGCAAACGAACGAAACACCAAAAAACACCAAAATGTATCGTAAAAGATCGTAACGGTATCGCGCTTAACAACATTGTCTCGAAGCGTTCTTACGAGGTATGTTCTGCGTCAACGTTTCTTCGGTAATCTCCGCTTCGCTTCGAGCCTCGACTTCAATCTCGGATCTTGCGGTATCGTCGGACCTGGAAACGGTACGAGTCGAGACGGTAAAAACGATACAGAAAAACTCTTCGGGTTTCCATTATTTCCGCTCGCGTATTATGTACGACGTACGATGTAGAAATGTAGACATACAGACAATCGACAAACCTCGCGACACTGGCAGTATCGTCGGTATCGACTTCGGTCAATCTTTCGGAATCGCTGGCCAACACGTCGGTACTCCAGGCTTCGGACGCGGTTTCGCTAACGTCCAGCAACACGGCTTGCGGCACCGACTCGGACGTCGCTGACAAAACTTGACTTCCGGCTTGCTCGACCGAAGTAGGATAAAGTATTTTCTCCTGTTGCTCGACTATTTCACTGTCCGAAGCCAACACATCCGTGGACCAGGTGTCGGACACCATCGAGACGGTTTCGTCTCCTGTGAAAACGGAAAGATAATGAGAAGAAAACGATATCGCATCGTTTCGACTTCCTTCCGGTCATTTTTCCTTTCAACTACCTTCTATTAGCTTTTTTATTTCAAATTTGCAAAACTTGTCATCTATCTCGGAACGACTCTGTTTCGTCGGCATATTAGACGGAGGTAGATCAAGTTGTCGCGCTTCGCCTCCTGCTCGTCCCTCGTCACCTTCGGTAATCTGAGACGACGGCGTATCGCGACCTACGGTAAACGATAAACGACAAATTATTATATCCATTCTTCCCGGTTGTTGTGCTGGAGTTTTTTTCTTCTTTTTTTTTATCTTCCGTTAAGTAAGCGCAACGAACAAACCCGATATATTGGGAGTTCCTCGTCCCGAAACGCTCGCGGACACCATATCCGATAGATTGTCGTTTTGATCTTCCGTTTCTAATTCGAGGGACGAAGCGACGCTGTGATTCGAAGCAGCTTCCGAAACAGCTTCCAAATTGTCCGAGGTATTCCCGATGAAACCCTCGAACAAAACTAAAACGGAATGAAAAATTCGAAAGAATGAAAGAAAGACTAATACACACACACGCGCACGCACGCACGCATGCACACACACACGCACACAAAAGAAATATATAGTTGAATAGTAAGTATACCTTCGTCGTGAGATAACGAAAATCGGGTCTTTTTTTCTTGAGTTTCTATTCGTTCGACTCCGCTACCACCGCTATTTCGACTGCTAACACCACCGCCGATGCTATCGCCGTTACATGTTTCTCGTCTAACGTGTACGCTGGACGTGTCGTTTGAAAGATTAATAGCAACAGGCCCATTCTCCATTTCGACTCGAAGATCGGTACACAACACCTAAAGCATCCGGAAAAAAAAAAAAAAAAAAATCTTTCTTATATGTAGATACATACTTTTACCTTTTAAAAACAGAAAGGAACACGTACTTTTTGTTCGCTAAGAAGCCCGACAAATTCACCGATGCTTGGTCCAAACGGAATCACGAGAACGTCTTGAGGATTTCGTTCAACGGATGACTCTTCCTCGGGAGTGGACGTACCGTTCAATTCATCGCACCCGTCGTTGGTCGCGTTCGACGAATACGAAGACGACGAGGACGACACTCGTACTCCTCGGCTTTTTCCTGTAAGAGAAAATAAACTTCAACGTTCTTCTTCTCTTCTGTTTTACTCAATTTCCTTCGTTATTCTCTGTTTACTTTCATTTCTTTCCGTTTGTTTTGTCGTATATATCATCTTCACACAATGGTAAATCTCGAACAATAACAACAACGACAATGACACCGACAACAACAACAACAACAACGAGCTTGTCCCGTTTTTCTTAAAACTTTTCAGATTATCGCGTAGTCGCCGATCGATTTTCTTCGAATTACGCTTATAGAAGTGATTTCCTTCCTTCAAAAGGTCGAACTAGAAAGCTTGAAAAATGTCACGATATCAATTTTGCTATGTCTATACAACGTTTCAATGACAATATATACAACGTCGAAACAACAACGTTTCATCCGCCAACAGCGATTCGAACAAAGGTAAAGAGTAAAAAAGAATAAAAATCAATGATCACCTTTCCCCAGCAGACCGGCTCGTTTATTGGAACTGTCGACAGAAACGTTATTCGTCGTTAATTTATTGGCGGTCAAAGAACCGCCAGGTAATTGCGACAGCATATCGAGTAACTGTTTCGTGTCGAATGCAATTGATCGGGAAGCGTTCTCTACGTTAGTTTCCGTAGCTATTGCTTGCAAAAACGTAATCAGCGTGTTCAACTCGGTCTCTGTAAAGAGAGCGGCGGATCGGGACAGGCCTTGAAGTTTATTATTGTCGATAACGTTGGGCTCCTCGTCCTCGAGTTCTTCCGTTGCACCCTCCACCATCGCATCTATTATACAAGACACCGAATCTTTGTCGAATCTTTTGTAAAGATCGAACGTTTTCCCATCAACCGTTTGATACTTCATCAAAGACAGCATCTGTAGAATTTGTCCAACTTGCATCAAATTGAATCTGGCTACGTAGCTTATGGGCGCGTCGGTGATACCGTACGGCTCCGGATTCACTATCGCAGGACATATAAAGTATGTAAAAACTAAATCGGTGCACATCGCGTGCACTTCCTTTCGATCAACGTTTCCGTTCTTCCTCAACAGTCCTGCCATCTGTTTAACCAACCAGCACACGCTGCTCGGGAAGCAGTGCATATTTTCTCGTATACTCACTATAAATCTTTGCGTGATATTAAATAAAGAATTGATTGTCCAGAGTCTGTAACATTGTAATTTCGACTCGTATTCGGGGGTACCTTCCTTTCCAAATTTCTTCAATCTCTCCGACGGAGGAAATCTAACGGGTGCTTTGTCCGGGTCGATGTCGAGAAACATCTCGTCCTCCATTAATAATTGTACAATGGGATTATGGAGAGCAGCCGTTAAGAAGAACTTTGCCGAAAACAGACTCTCGTGAAAAGCCGAGTAAAACCTGGAGAAAGCGCACGTTCCGTGTCTGAGTAACCTTCGAGGATTCTCCGAGGGTACGATTTGAAGCAACATCAGGTGCCTGAGTAACTTTAAAACCAAAATTTTATCCTCCGGCAGTAAACAACTACCGTATAAACCTGCTGCCAACGACTGAACAATACTTTGCACCAAATCAGGCACCAATTTCTCTCCCTCGACCAAACACAAGGCAAGAAGCTTCGGAGACTTTCTGAGCGCGCCCAAAAATTCCCCGTAAGACAAACAAGCTTGATAGCGTAGGTACTTGTACACATCAATAAAGTGAGAATTCTCCAATGTATTTGCTCTTTGACAACAAGTTGCCGGCGTGCAATCCGGCCTCGACATTATCAGTCGATTCAGATTAACCCTTTGTTGGGCTGTAATCCATGCTTGCTGAGCCAAATTCGACGAAGCATACAACACCTGAAACACCAAGGTTCCATCCATTCGATATTCCTTTTACTCCTTCGACTCCGTTTCTTTACATTTTTTTACATTTTACTTCAAAAACTTATCCGTACTTACCTTTTCGTTCAGTAATTGTAAATTTTGCTGTTCCGAATTGACAAACAATCGCTCTTGTCGCAAATGACTGGCCAATTCGATCATATCCCATTGCAGCGTTCCCAACGATTCTATACTATTTGTCGACGACATTACTAAACATATCCAAAAGAACGATCATTCGTACAAAATACCATCGCTCCTTTCTTTCAATATCTTACTAATAGTTAACGATTCCAAATCTTCCCAAATTATTGCTATACTTTTATAACAACATCGTGTATCGTATCATAGACGCACATTTAAATCAAACACAATTCGTACCTGTACTGGGAAACAAGACTTGATATTTATCCCAATTCCTTCTACTTGTGACAAAAATTCCTGAAAAGATTCGAAAACTCGAGTCAGATGAATACCATTCAACTAGCGAACAATAAAAAAGAACACCTATACGATTAATCGCTTCCGTTTTCTGTTACAATTCACTCTCTTTTTAATTAAGTTGTACAATAATTTTTATTTTACTACATCAAGGCAAACGCGAAACTGGTGGTTACGTGTTACTTGCACGATCACAATTCTCTAATGTTGTCTCTTTTATCTCGAAACAACACTCCCACTGACGCACAACCATTTTCTTTCGTAGGTTAGAATTTTAGTCGACAAATGGCTGTACTTTAAATCGAACATCAATCCTCGATACTAACTAAACTAATCGATCGCTCGATAATATTATTTAGTTGCGTATTCTGCACAGGAGCGAATCGATGAAATGATTCGTTTCATTTTCATTGAATGAAAAGGATAAAAAAACTTCTAGATTCGAAAATTTTTGAAATACAAATAATAATGATAATAAAGTATTTACTCTGATGAGGCGCTCTGTTTTTTATTCAACCAAGTCACTTTTGTAATGAATTTTCGACAACAAATATCCTGTTTTTATTTTAATAGAAAACAATTTCTGATTTTCTCGAAACTTTACGCATTCATATAAATTTATTTTATACGAAATCGATATAACGGACACTCCAATTATTTTGTAGTATATACGATACGATATCTACAGATCCCTTCATACGTACTACATATGTACATACATAATGCATATATGCATTTAATCATAAACCAATACAACATGTATGAGCAATGTGCCCACTTGACACACATACGCACGCGCGATCGCACTTCCCACAGTTCCCACACAAGTATATGTCAGTATACGCATGACATTGTACATACATACATACTACATACGTGAAGTTCAGTCACAGTATATACTATATACTATATACTATATACTATATACTATATACTATATACTGTTGTTCAGTGAAGTTTGGGACGCGAAACTTTAATTCGTAAAGTAAAGTTCAATTGATTCTACGTCGATGTAATAAATATATGTATATATATGCGATTAAATATTCGCTATACTAGCAATAATATTTAAGCGAACGTTTATTTATATATTCAGAAATAGTTATTAACAATGAAAACTAAGAAAAATCGTCTTACGTGAAATTATTAATACGGTATATTGTATATCAAAATGACTGACATAGTTTCTCATATGAAAAACTTTGTCTCAGAATGTTGGACAAATATTTTTGCACATGTATACGATACAGTCGTTTATATTGACCATTCTGCAATCGAATGCTTGCATTGGTACACGACTGGCAAAGGTTACTTAGCACTGAAAGATGCCGGAGCAGTTGCAGTTTATGAATTTGGCATGTATCAATTTCAAGTAGGTGTATATTGTATATTGTATATGTACAGTTACTATTATTATTATTATTATTATTATTACTAATAATACCATATTGAACATTAATGTAAACATGCCTTCTATTATAGTATGCTAAAGTGAGTAATACTAAAAAAGCTGTTATTGTGTCAACCTCTGGTGATCCTGCATTTTATCAACGAACAATCAGATTGATTCTGGCAAAGAATGCCTTTGAAGGTTGTATAGTTTATTGCGGGGCTCCATGCTGCACCATTGATCGTTCAGAAACATCGATGGAAGAAAAACTGGACTATACTAAATTAAAAAAGGACATCAAAACTTGGATGACTTTCGAAAATATTTCACAGGTTTGTGAGTTATTTGTGTATTTATGTTTGGCATTCAATCTTGCCATCCGAACAGTCCAAGGGTCTAAAATGATCTTATGTACAGGAACCTACTGTTGACATTATCTATGCGCCGCTTTTTCTCGCATTCCTAAATAAGAATCTGTTTGTGACGCCTCCCTTTGGAGATTTAATGCCATCTTTGGACACAGACTATTCAAAAGACACGATTCTCCAATTAAAATTTTTAGCAATATCGTTTTGTAAATTATTCGATAGTATAGGTGCGAAATTAGATATCTATTCCATTGGAAAATTGAGCAGTGGCCTCGCAGAGAATTTAGAGAATTATACAGTTAGCGCCAATCACAAAAACGTAAGTAATAAGTAATAATAAGTAACAGCGTAACAAAGGTAGTAGAAAAACTCATTGGTTGTGTTGCACATTTCGTATTCAGAATTTATCAAAAGTTCCAACAACAGGGATTTCTGTCATTTTAATCGACAGAACATTGGACCTTTGTACACCTACTAGCAACAATACGCAATCCTTTCTCACAAAAATATTACGAACACTTCCACGTTTGCCGCGCCACGATAATGACGTAGCGATAGATATGTCACCGGTGATTGGGACTATAACGGTAAAGGAATTATAACGTAGTATGAGTCGCGTCAGAAATTGCTATTATATGCGATAATTCAACTTAGATAAGTATATTTCATTTGATTTGATGAACTTCAAGGGTATCCTACAAGCATACCAAACACCAGGATGCCTAGCAAGCATGAAAGAAACTACCATAGATCGGTTTATTTCACAAACGGAAAAAGACTTGTTAACGTTCGCTAGTCAATCTCTGAACGACATATCTTCGACAAAGGATAGCCCAAAATTGAAAACGCCGACGAGAATTTCTGGTCACAGTTTAGAAAAGGTTCTTAATAAGATTCAAAGTATAAAAAGCATCGATTCTATGATGATGCACGCAGAAAAGCTACAGGTAATTTTCTAATCTTCGATCGTCTATAGTCTATCTCTATCTGATGCTTCTTTTTGCATTTACCGATTGCATTTATTTGGAAATATTACAGTGTATCTTGGCGATAATTGAAACATTAACGTCACAAAAGGCCAGTCAGCTCGAACTACTTACTAGTTTAGAAAAGTTAGCGCTGCAAAATCTTTCAGCAAGTCGAGAATCATCGAGTATACTCGTACAAGCAAGTAGTAATCGTTTATTTTATTCCCAATTTTATTCGTTTGTTGGTTAGCGCGTTATGTCGAGTTAAAGAAAAAAATAAGTATGAATTTTTTTGTTTAGCTGAGTAACATTATACGAACAAGAATCCAAAGAGGGCTAGATATTGAGAATTTATTAGCATTACTGACACATATTTACGCTCTGGCGGGTACGCAAATTCGATTTTCCACACAGCAAGAACAACATTTGGAGGAGTCGATCGCGGATGCTATATTTGAGGATTTTCAATCTTTAAAGAAAAATCCATTATTAACCGGCAAAAAGTCGGCATACCAACTTAGTTTGTCGCTATTAGGTATTTTTCTAGCGCTGTTCGTTCGATACTCAAAAGATATGATGTCAAATTTGTGTTTAATCTAATCCTTTCGAACTGTTATTACATTAGAAGCGCAAGATATTGCCACGGCCCGAGAAACTTCTTACAGAATAGCAGCACGCATTATCAATACACTTCGATCAGTAGCGGAACAACGTTCGACATTACAAGATTACAGGTGAATTTAATTTCGAGTACTCTCATCTGTTTTTTTTTTTTCTTTTTTTCTTTTTTTCTTTCCTCGTCTACTTGTTAAAAGGACTTTCTTCTATTTATCGAAATTAACGATTCCCCATAGATTTTGCATGTTAAAGTCAAACTCTCAACAAACGATTGAACGCGTTAGCGTTTTAGAGCAGATAACTAAAGACGTATTCTGTTCGGATACGAGCCGAGAGCTGCGAGATCTTCATCAAAGGCCATGTTCGTTTATTTCAGCTGGTTTTAAGTAAGTGCTCTTTTGTTTCTAATGTATAATTCAGTGATCTCTGTAGATCTGACGTTACGTCAGGATTTCATCAAGTTTTTATATATGTATACTGTAGTTCAATTTTACGAGGTAAAACGAAACATCATCCTTGCGATAATCCCTATGTTCTGATATACATTGTGGGAGGAATAACAGCGGAGGAAGCAAAAATAATTCAAGAGACGGTGTCGGTTGACAGTAATAAAAAACCAACATCAATAATATTGGCAGGTTCCAGGTTGTTAAATCCTTTAGACGTTGTGAATAAAATATTCTTCTGTTGATTATTTCTTAATAAATTTATAACATTTACAAACAATAGAAATTGCTACTCATTCTTATCCGTATTCCATTTTATACCATATGGTAGGATAGAGTAATATATTCTTTTAACGGCGCGTACAGTTTCCACGGCGCATAGAAATTTTTCTGGAACATTGGTACTGCATAAATGTATTTTGTAATTAACATTATTTCCGTTGAAATTGGTTGGACATTTCTTTTCCTTGTTACGAATATTTTCACTGGGTCTGGTATATAATGTGACTACATTGAACCGATTTGTTTGCGCTCTAATCACTTTTAACAATTTTCTTACATGAGAATCAATAGTTGTGATAGCATTAAGTTCACGGTCTTGCCAATAATAAGCTGTTATGCTATCGATAGCTAAAAGAGCCGTTCCAGCATTGCTAAGTAATATATCATCCAACGTGTGCAACGTCAAAGAAAACTGTTCGCTGTTATAACAATTGATTATTCGCAAATTACGTAAAGAGTTTTGAATAACAGCTGTATTACCAAAATCTGTATCAATTGGTTTCAATGCAAACAATGAAGTAGCAGCATCATTCATTATATTAATCATCAATTCAACCAATTTTGAAACTTGAAAATGATGATCCGTATTTATTAGAATGGCAGGGGCGTTACAACCTTGAGTTTGAAGATCGTTCGGCAGGATACATTTAGCGAGTATTCGAGAAAGTAGAAGAGTTTTTCCAGTCGATTGCTCTCCGCCAATTTCTATTACATCCGTATTTTGAAGACCTTCGAAGAGCAAAGAATCTTCAAGTCCACATAAGCTCGATTTCGTATTCAGTCTTGTGAGTAATTCAGCTCCTGATTCTACTTGCGATCGCATCATTCATTTATTTATATATACATACGTCTCTTTTCTTTCGAACCGGTAATGCCGGCAAATGCCGGTAATAATCTAAATCTAAATTGATCTAACTCTAATAATTGTAAGTAATAAGATGTGTATGTGTGATTCTTTTCAATTTTTCTTATTCATCTATTCGTCGAGAGATGGCGTCAACTACGCTGTAGCTGTAGTAGTCTAATAGGATAGTACAGTCACAGTATACTGTGGTACAGTAACAGCAGTAACAGTAACGTGCATAGTATCGTATAGTATAGTAGCGGTTTTATTGTTTTCCGTTTTTGTTGTATGTTGTATGCGTATTTGCTTCAGGCCCCCCAAACTACCGTATTTCGCCTGAAGCCAAATATAGTTCTTGCACATCACTAGCAGGGAGCGCTGGTATCGCTACTAACACGTATACACGACGTCGATGAGATACACACACAAGAACATGGTGCTATATATGTGCTATATAATATTTATACTTATAAGCAAAATAAATTATGGGGAAAAGAAAAACAGTATTTATGAAAAGAATACAATATATTAAAATAATATTATACAATTTTAATCGAAAATAGACATTTATATTAAATATACACACAAAATACACGCAAAATATATTAAAAGAATAATACGTCCTCCTTTGATGGTTCAGCCTTTTACGCTGCATTTCCTCCTGCTATTCCTCCTATAAGCATATATTGTACTGATTAGTTTTATCAATTACCATTGCAATGTTTGAAACAAGAAATAATATAAGAATAATTATAACCAATAAAACATAAACATGTACAATTCTTTTTGAATTTTCTATATTTTTATTAAAATAATGAGTACTACTTACTTCATGCTCGTTTCTTCTTCTTGTTGCATATTTTCCAAATATAACACAAGTTGATTCAATAAAAAAAGCCACAAAGAATGCACAGAACCTAAGCCAAGTAACCACGATGACCACGGAATTCCCGCGTGAATTACAGAGAATTGGTGGAAACGTGACGTCACGATTTCTTACTTTGTGTGCAATATCGGTGATTGAAGTATACATGGAGAAGAGCGCCTCTAGCGCTCCAAGTAGTGATGTTACAGAACTAAAATTGGCTTCAAGTTCACAAGAATGAAGCTTGGGGGGCCTGATTTGCTTGTGTAGTACACGAGCAACTGCGACTACATATAAAAATTTTCACTGATCGAGAAAACATTTTACCGATAAATGTGACACGTGATTTAATATAAATCGAAACAAAGGAGGAAACGCGGTAAAAATTGTTAACGCTTACCGTTGGTCCGCGATTAATCGTAACCTTTGTTTATATGTACGGTTCAGATTCTGTTTCGTAAGTTGTGTTGGTATATTCCTCGGAACTCTGTTAAAAATGGTACCACTTGGACCGTCACCAGGTCATCAAACATCTGTTAATAATACTGCAAGTACTCCAGCGACAGGAACGAAGAGCAGTTCGACGTTGGTGAGTACAATGGAACATTATCCTTTTCTCGGTTCATCTCCGTTTCTTTGGTTAATTTGTATCTGTTTCATTTCATTCCTATGTTGTTATACCCTCAGAAACGTTACTATTCATTTTTCTATGTTTTCAGAAACCAAATTATACTCTGAAATATACTTTGGCGGGTCACACCAAAGCAGTATCCTCCGTGAAATTTAGTCCGAATGGAGAATGGCTGGCCAGTTCTTGTAAAGAAAAATTTTCCTTTAAATCTTAACATTGATAATTGTTTTTTATTTCAGAGCGCAAGGAATTGTAGAATTTATGAAGAATTTTATGCCCGTAGCTGCAGATAAGTTAATAAAAATATGGGGATCTTACGATGGTAAATTCGAGAAAACCATATCTGGCCACAAACTTGGTATTTCGGACGTGGCTTGGTCTAGCGATAGTAGATTATTGGTGTCTGCCTCGGACGACAAAACTTTAAAGATTTGGGAATTAAGTTCTGTAAGTTGAAGTCGAAGAATAAAGCAGAGGAATAAACAAAGGAAGACAGAAAAGGATAATTTGAAAAATAATAATAGAAATTGTTAGAAGTTCGTTGTCAATTTTTCCACGCAAACGATCTTAATTTAGTTTCTTCTATATGTTTTCAGGGCAAGTGCTTAAAGACGTTAAAAGGACATAGTAATTATGTGTTTTGTTGCAACTTTAATCCACAATCGAACCTTATAGTTTCCGGTTCTGTAAGTAATTTAACACGTTATAAACCATTGTGTGCAAGCTTCCAAATCACGTTATTCATAAACTTATTTTGCGGTAACAGTTGGAAAAAAAAACTAGATTCAAAGAAAATTGTGAGTTTAATCATGAACGTAAGAATAATATTGTTACAGTACGATCTCGGAGAGATAGTTGTAAATATTTTCAAAGTTATCAGACGGTTAGATAGATATACATTATGAAAAGGTTTGCACACGTGAATCAAAGAAATCGTCTAGTTGTTCGATACACAGCCACGTATAGGTATAAATATGTGTGATGTATGTTGATTTAATGAATATATTGCTGCCAGTTCGACGAAAGTGTTCGAATATGGGATGTTAGAACCGGAAAGTGCCTGAAAACGTTACCCGCTCATTCCGATCCCGTAAGTGCTGTTCATTTTAACAGGGATGGATCGTTGATCGTGTCTAGTAGTTACGACGGGTTATGGTAAGCGTGCATGTTTAGTTTATCGCACGATCGTGTGCATTCTTCGATACGAGTAAATAGACGCGAATTGTATTATACTAACAATAAGAGAGATACACGATCGTGTATAGTCGGATCTGGGATACAGCGTCTGGCCAGTGCTTGAAGACTTTGATAGACGACGACAATCCACCGGTATCCTTCGTAAAGTTTTCACCAAATGGAAAATACATTTTGGCAGCAACGTTGGATAACACGTTAAAACTGTGGGATTATAGCAAGGGAAAATGCTTGAAAACATACACGGGTCATAAGAATGAAAAGTATTGCATATTTGCAAACTTTTCAGTGACAGGAGGCAAGGTAGGTCGCGAACCTCTCTGGGAGACTCTCCGTTGACAAAATAATTTATCATTTAATGCCGTCGTAAATGAAAATAAATCTGTTACCATGGATAATTTTGCATTGTTTGAATAATAGTGGATCGTTTCGGGCTCGGAGGACAATATGGTGTATATATGGAATCTGCAGACGAAGGAAATTGTTCAGAAACTGCAAGGACATACAGGTAGGTATGGACTGGTGCGAGTTTCGGTAATTCAGTACTAACGATTAATTGATTTACAGACGTTGTGCTTTGTACGACATGCCACCCGACAGATAACATTATAGCATCGGCTGCGCTTGAAAACGATAAGACGATTAAACTATGGAAAAGCGACACATAGATTGTCGGACACGTCGTTTACAAGAATTTTCCAGCGTAAATATGGTAGAAAAGGCATTCGCGCGCGGTTCAATCGGCAACGGTCGTCTTCTCTTTTCTCTCTTTCTTCTTCTTTTATCTTCTATATTCTAATATTCTATATTCTATATTTTGTCAGTTTTTCAGTTTCGCAGTTTCGCATAAAAATTCGTAGTTCTAGCAGTTTTTAGCCGATATAATTGTATAAAGACAATAAAATTGTGTACACTTTGACGCGGCATCGATCCTATGCTAAACGCTCCGATCACAATTCAATAAGCCGGAGACGATATACATACATAGTATATACGTATATTATACATATGTATACATACATAGACATAAGGTATTAAGAGAATTGCGATTGAAGTAAAGAGAGAGTAACGAGAAATTAATGGATACAGAAATATGAAATGTAATTTTAAACATGATATCTAGGCGAATAATTGTTTCTTTTTTTTTTATCGTTTTGATATTTATTGTATAGTTAATTGATCGAAAGTATGTGAAATGTGAAATATGAAATATAAAGCGGACATAATGTTTTTATGTATAGGGGAAAATAAAGTTGTATGCAGAGTATCAGAGGATACACCGATCTTGTATCTCGCATGTATGTATATTATACATCTTGGAAAAAAAAGAAAAAAAAAAAGAAAAAGAAATGGAAATGAAAATGAATTCTTATAACGTAAAAATATATGTAAACGAAGCGAAACGAAATATATTTTCGTACCTGAGGTCAACCGTTCTATAAATTTTTTCCCCTTCATATTATTTACATATTACATGAACGTAATCTGTTAATCGTGATATGTTATCACAGTACATAAGTATTTTATCCTGACAGTTTACGATGTACATGGGGATTAAGTTATGGGAAGAGAAAAACTATAAATCGATGTTGCATATTTTATTAAAGCACATATTTGTATTTTTTATTTATTCTTGTTTTGTTTTTCTTTTTTCAACGTACAATCATAGAATCGAGTAACAACACCACGCGATACACTGAATGTTCTTTTGATCCTACGAAAAGCAAAAAAAAAAAAAAGAGAAAGAAAAAAAACAGATCACCCGCAGTGTACACAGCGGTGCGAGTATAATATTAATCGGAATAACGGTTTATATTAACGTTACGTTAACGATTAACGGTGAAAAGTAATTGGTAATTTAGCAAACGAGCTAATTGTAAGATATACGCTCGAACGACGTTTATTATAGTTGATGAAAAGCAACGAATGTAATTCGGACGTTCAAAAAGCATAAATCGTCGTATTGATATATCGAGGTCGGGAGGGAGGGATTAGGGCTACGGAGGGAGAGGGTGTTTCCTTTTCTTTTCTTTTAACAGCAGCATGCGTGTTTTTTAAGCGAGCATTCGTAAAATGTCGCTTATATACGTAGAAGGATTGGTTATTTCTTCCAACAAGCCTAAAACAGAAAAGAGGAAGGGTGAAATTAGATAAGCTGAATGTATACTCGATTTGTCGGGAAAACAGTTTTTCTTTTTTTGCGAATCGAAAACAATTCGAGTTAGCGTTTGTTCGCTTACCGACGACATCGCAAAATTCCTCGAAAGATGTACAAGGTAAGAGTTCGTCGCGATAAGTAGCCAGCACGCGTTCCGAGGCTTTTAGCATGGCTTCGTCGTTATGCCTGATATATTCGGCTAACACAGAAGGCCACTGGTCGTCGGTCAATACGTTTACTTTCTGCAACGAAAAGTATCGTAAGGATAAGGATTATTCAAGACACGCGTACACAATATCTATGTACATATGTATGTGCATACCGTAAGTATACTCGTACGATTGAGATAATAAAGTAAACACGTACCTTGAAAAAATTGGCATAAATACAGTCGACTAGTCCAAAGAAGATCAAGGCGCTTTTATATACCGCGTAATACTTAACGGTTACGTCGGTAATCGTTTTGGTTGCAGCCGAGGGTGAAATGTACCGTTGGTGGGCAAGAACGATCAATCTATTCAAATGAGTGATTCTGTGAGTATTCCAGCGGGCCGGCGTAAGCAGCAAAAGGGACATGGTGCACTGATAGAACGGTCCTTCGGCTTCGTAACAACTGTCGAGCCAGCTGGAACCGGCCGGTGTTTCCAGATATCCCATCAACGTTTTGTCCGCTCGGGTGGCCGCTCTCGTGCTACAATATCGATATCGATATCAATATGAATATAATAATGCAACGTAAGCAACGCAACAATGATATATGTATAATAAGAAGCAGCGGAACGTACGTGTTGATTACGTAAAGAGCCGTGTGAATCAAATAGGGTATCAAGTGCATGTTCGATTGTGATCCTCCACCTCCGCTATCTTCGTGAAAACTTTTCTCTTGAGCGAATCGAAGTAACAACAGTTTGAGATCGTGAACGGTGGACGGGTATGATATGTCACGGTGGCTGGTACATTCTTGCAGGTAAGTATTGTGTCGGGCTAGACAACCGGCGAAAGCCGATTCTAGAACTTGAGGACCCCATAAAGGCAGCAATCCGTTACACTTGGTGTTGGCATTTTGCAAAGCGGCGCTCTCCCATTCGTCTCTCGCGCGCGCCAACCTTACCGCCGACATATGGCAGTCGACATGAACAACGTTAAAATGCGTTACGGTCGTGTAGCCGACCGTCTTTCTCTGTTTTGTCTCAAATTCTTCGACGTTGCAACGTTTCGAGAACGTGTATATGCCCAAAACCTACGAACGAACGATACAACAAAGATTCAAAGAAAGCGGATGGGAGGGGGGGGGGGAGGGGGGGGGGGGAGAGAAGCATAATACAATACATACCATGTTCGGCTTGAATTTGTAGCCTTCGCGGCAAATGACGCAAACCAACCCCGTCTCGTCGCCCAAATCTTCCATTTGTTGAAGAATCGTCCCGCTGGCCATCACTTGACCCTTGTCGTTCGTTTGCATTCCCAACGCGCCCAACTGTCTCTCCCGCATCGCCATCGCCAAACGTTTCTTCTCGCTACGAGTATGCTGGCGAGCCTCCTCGATCAATTCGGCGACGCGTTTGTTCGTGCACAAAGCTTCAAGGAGATTCTCCGCCAAGGAACCGACGTGCTCGTCCGAGGATACTTGCTCGAGCCGGTGAATGATGCTGATGGTGACCTGGGAGACCGCCAATTGGGTCGGTTCGTGATCGGTCGCTAGGCCGGTTAGGAAGCGTAGGATGTATTTGAGGGCCGGCTTCGAGATGAAATCCTTCAGCTCGTCGCTGTCGGTTCGTAACAGGGTGGGTTTGACGCAAGGCGCGTGCACGGTTATGTACTCGAACGCGTGTTCCACGATTCCCATGCTTATCATGTAATCCTTGAGCGTGTTGCCGACAGGGTTCCGCTCGATCGCCTGAGTCAGGATGCAAAACAGTTCGAGTTTCTGTTCGTCTTCGGCGATGTGCTCGAAATCGAATTTATAAAAGTTGAGCACAGGCTTGAAGTAATCGTAGAGAAGCGCCATTTTCTCCCGATTGCCGTAGGTAAGGGCGGCAAGCACGCGGGCAACGTGGGCCAACACGTTGACGCTTTGCCTGATCGCGGCCGATTGGGTGCAACCGAGAAGCGCCTTGACGTGCTCGGGACCGCCCAAGGTGCGCGAGAATATCTCGAACTCGGGCAACGGTCGAGAGGCGGCGTGCGTCAAAATCGTCTCCATGATGTCCAACAATTGTTCGGTCAGCTTCGCCTGGGAACTGTCCGACTCGGTGGCGAGGCAACGTTGCAACACGTCCAGCAACACGGTGACAGCACCGAGCTCCGGTTTGCTCAGCACCTCCTGATTCCGTTTCACCTTGACCGACAGCCGGAACAGTTTCAGAAGAACCTGTAGGAGCGGCCTGGCCCGATTCACATCCTGTATCGCGGCCAAACGGTTCAACATGACCTCGAGGCCCCCGCAGTCCGCCAGAACGTTCGCCATTTTATACACCTCCTCGTTGTTCACCTCTTGCTCGCTGCTCGCGTTCAAGCTCTCGACAAATTCTTCGGTCGCGTCGCCCAGCAGTCCCCGCATACGGTAAACGACGCGCATCGCGTCGCACTCGCCGCCCTCCATCACCCAAATCTTCTTGTACACTTCTTTCACCGGCAAATCGAGACTGATGATCTTGTTGTTGACCAACAATTCCATCCCGTTGTCGTCCTCCAACAGAGCGACCAGCTCGCAATCTTGGCAAATTTTGTTCTTCACGTCCCTCATCAACGGGCCCAATCCAGGCTCGAGGCTGCTGTAAGGATTGCCCAACATTCGGCCTTGAAGAAAGTCCTCTTGTTGCGAATCCTTCTCGAGGGTTAGGAAAAACTCGCCGACGTCGTTCTCCTCCGGATAGATGATCGAGCAAAGCCGTTCGAAGATGAACACCGGCGTACGCACGTCCTCGAGGCTGTACTTTTGCACCGTTTCCACGCAGATCGCCATGAAAGCTTTCGTCTCCTCCTCGGTGCCGGTGGTCATCTCCTCGAGCAGCTCCAACAGTTTCTCTTGGGTGTCGTCGATCAGCCTGGTGCGTTGAACGACCAGCCTTCTCAGCGATAGATAACCGTTGAGCACCGCGGCCACCAGCCGACCCTTGTACTGTTGCTTGATGTTCTCCTGTTCGAGGAAGGTCGCCATCAGTTCCGTTAACATCTTCAGCGAATAACCTTGAGCCAAATCGCTAGTCAGAGTGGTTTCCTCCAACCGGTGGAGCTCCTCGATCTCCCTGGTGAGCAGGTCAGCGAGCAAAGTCATCACGCCCCGCACCGCGAGAAACTGTTTCCACGGTGGTTGGCGTATCAAGCTTTGGTACAAGGTAAGAAACTCGGTGCTGCTCTCGCCGGCGGTGCGCAATTCCTCCAGGTAACAGGTCAACAACACCAACACTTCCTTTTTACGTTCGGTACCCTGACACAGGCTCTCGATCATGTTGGAGGCGACCTGTCGAGCGAGCCGCGAGCTCGGATTGAACAGTACCTCCTTCAGCCAAGCGCCGTCGGCCAATTTCAACGGTTGTACCCCTTGTTGCCTGGTGCATCGATTACGCCACCTGTGCCCGTACTTTTCCATCAGATAGAGCACACGGGTTTCCTCCTTTTTCAACGCTTTCGAACCGGACGTCGAGTCCGTCGCTTTCTTGTTCGGCATCCGACGAATCCATTCCGAGTACGAATGCCTCGGATCCCCTCCGTTCAACCATTTGGCCACATCGATTGTGACACACTCGGGCGCCTGCACGGTCGCCAACGACTCGATGCTCTTGTCTTTGTTCTTCTTCGAGACCGGTTGATCCGGTTTCACCAGGGCCTGCAGTATCTTCAGACAGGGCAAAATGATGCTCTCCATGACGATCGGGCTCTTCGATTCCTTGCAAGCCGTCAGAAACAATTGCATTACGCAGCGCAGTTTCTGTTCCCAACAGGCGTCCTCCTTTTGAATCAACGCCGCCAGCAACGCCATTTCGTGACGGACAGCCAACGCCAGGTCCGAAGTGGCGACGCGGCCGCGAAGCATCAACGTGATACGACCGGTCAACAGCGAGCATAATTCTTTGGTGGACTGACCGTTGTCCGTAGTTACCAAACACAACAATTGTCTAACCTCCTCTTGCATCTGAACCGTGCCTTTGCGTAAATTGTGTTCGACCAATTCTTGAATCAATCCCTGTTTGCACAAAACCTCTTTGGCCACTTGATTGGTAGCAAGAGCCCGTAACAAGGTTAAACAGTGTTCCGTAGCCGCGGTCGCGCAACCGTAACAACGACCTATCGTTTGGGGATTCACGGTTGCGATCGCGACTGGCGTACCCACCGAGTTGCTTATCGTTGCCGTCGTTGACGGCGTCATTGACGTCGGCGTCGGCGTCGTTGACGTTGATGTTGTTGTCGGCGTCGGCGTCGTTGACGTTGATGTTGCTGTCGGCGTCGGCGTCGATGTAGTATCGGCGCTGGACAAACCGATCACCGAGGTCTGTTGACCTCGTTGTTGCCGATCGTATGCCACCAATTCTCGTCGACAGGCCAAAACTCTTTGTATGATTTTGCTCAGTTCCTCGAACAAGGTCTTACATTCACCGCAATATCGTTGGGCGAGCAATTGTATCGCTCTGTTCACCTGTGTGCTACCACCGCTACTGGACACTTGAATACCGCCACCACTGCTACCGTCTTCCAAGCTGCGATCCAATCGGTGCTCCGATATTTTCACCAACAGCATTTCCAGCGTCGGTTTATTCGAGATCAGATTCTTGTACACCCTGTCGGCTTTCTCGAGCAAAGCGTTGATCGTCGCGACCGTTTTCTTCCGGTCGTCGTCGCTTTCGATCGGATCGACCGCGCAACACGGCCTACCGGTCAGCGTATAATCGAATTTCGCGTATTTACAGAAGCCGCAAGCGTGGCACAAAAACGGATCCTTCTCATCGTAGTTGATCGCTCGACACTTGTGACACTGAAACACGTTCTCGCCACAATTGGCGCAAACACCCGGATTCGCTGGCACGTTTGCCGAACATCTAGGACACTGCAACGTCTCCGACGAGGCTTGAATATCCTCGTAGAAATCCGCGTATTCGATCATCAGATTACAGGCGACGATCGGCAACGGGAATTCCATCTTGATCTCCGTTTGTCCTTGAGCCAGAGTTATCTTCTTCGCTTTGTGCCACATGGCGGGTTTATTCTTCAGCTCGACCACCGCTTGAACCGAACGATTGTTGTAATATATATTGATCGTGCGCACCATTTTTGTTCGCTTCAGATCACCGATACGAAGAGTGATTCGACTGATTGTGTGACTGCCGATCAATTTGACGATCTGGGTGGTCGTCGTAAATTTCGAATCGACCTTGATCGAGGAAAGTTTAATCGTCGTCATCGGAACTTCCGGATTGTTGCACACCAAACACGGCTCGCTCTCCAAATAATAGCCGTCCAGCTCGACGAACTGGGCCAAATTCGCGTACAAATTAGCATTCGGATGACGCGCGAGCAATTGATTCTGCGCTCGTAACACCGCGACCGCTTGTTCCATATAACAATGCATCTTTTTGTTCGCGTGAGGCGTCTTCAGGGAGAAATAACCTAACAGGTCGACGAATTGTGCCGCTTTTCGGCCGTAAGCAGGCAATAAAGGCCACAGACGCCACAACAAGTCCAACAGAACCTCTTGATCGGCAGGATTACAATTTCTGTAAAAACGGATTCGTACGTGTCTGTCACCACACACCTCCTCTGCTATCGATTTCTTTCCTTTTCCTCTTTTCCTCTTTTCAGAAAAGAAGAAGAAGAACAACGGAGAAGAACGGAGAAAAGAAAAGCTAGCAGCACTTTATTATAATACTTACTTGTAAATAGCCAATATAAGGGAATGCGCCTGCCAACGTACATTGGTGTTGTTCGTTTCGAGTAAGAAAGTCTGTATAAATCTGGTCAACAGACTCGGCGATACTTGCTTTTGAATTTGTTCGACCAACGCCAAGCACTGAGTTTCCTCGAATTTAGCTTCGGTATCGGAATCTTCGGACTTTTCGCGTTCGCGTCTCTCCTTGCTGCTACCTACTACTACCGTTCCTCCTCCTGCTTTAGATTCCTTGAACACGGCACAACAAATAACGGCATCAATGCTGCCCGCTATCTATCATTTTCACATATGTACGTGTACGTGTACGTGTACGCGTACATGTAAATAATCGTAATACGTTGTTGTTACCTTCGTTTTGCTATCCTTTGTCTCCTTCGGCTTGTTACTCGAACATATAGCGCATTGCAACAGCTGCAACACCGTAGGGCTGACGCCTTCGTCCAACAGCGTCGATATAGTGAACAGATAAGAGAGCACCGTGTTCTGTTTCAAACAGAACCGTTGCCAATTTCCCGTCCGGCTCGTAGCAATCTCGACGCAGCACTTGAGATGTTCGATCAGTTCTACCAACGAATCGTATGGCAAGTTGATCGAATGTGGCCGGGTTTGGAAAGGCTCGAATCCACCGGCAGTACAACAATGCTGCACCGACTGTATGTACAACCGACAAGGCAAAATCTTATCACCGAAGTCGAATCGATTAACAACGGGATCGCGTTCATCTATTTCCAGACGTACTTACCTGTACGTGGGAAATCAAAGCGTGCAAGTCACGCAATTGTCTATACTTTTCCTTGTTGCCACATATGAAGAGAAGCAACTTGCGCACTTGACGTCTAACCAACGGCGTCTGATAAGACATCATGTATTCGCACAGATAAAAGTACCAGGGCTGTTCAAACGCCGGTTGCATCGAATTGTTTTCCGCGTATTTGTGCACTTGATAGGGCAATCTCAGTACCATTTCTGTCAGTAATTGCGGATATGGTTCAAATATGTCGCCGGCATGACCTTTCACGTGTTGTCGCAAAAAGAATGGCGACATATCCGGCAAAGAGGTCGTCAGATGTTCTTTCAGTAACTGACCACCAAGTATAGTTCCAGTTTCCTCGGTCGATGTCCTGTTACACACACACACACACACACACCGGTAGCAAATAAGATAACGGGCGGCCACGCGTTAAAAAGTATTTCGAATGCAAACGCAAAAATGCAAAGTGAAAAGCTGCACTCACGTTTTCCAGTATTCCAACAATGCTTTCAACAACGTCAAACAATAGTCGATCACTCCTGCTTTGCTAAGTATCCCAGCTGACATTTGAGATACAAAATTTGAATTCTCGCTTTGAGTCTTGGCCGTATACTTTGAACGAGACATCAACACGCCTGAAATAACACGAGATATTTCGAATAAACGGACCACCTCCATCAAACGATTTCCACAACGACGATACAGTATCGTACACTCACTTAACAATCGCATAATAACCAAATGGACCTCTCGCTTATTACTGCGCTGACATATATTACTCGTATCCGGCTTATCCATTTCCAGTTCTTTCACTAATATTCGAAGCAACCTTTCCACGCAACCTCTGTCCTTCTCTTCTTGTCCATCCAAGTCGGCCGTCAACATTAACACCACCTAAATCGAACGTTTCGTTATACATAGAGCTCGATTGAAACCGAGTGATTGACGTCCAAGCTGTTGGGCAAAAGAAAAAGAAGAAGAAGAAGGAAAAAAAAGAAGAAAAAAAAAAAAAACCGAGAACGCACAAACCTGCATAAATGGAATAGCCAAGACACCAGGTACGTTTGCCAACTTTGGTATAAATTGCATAAGTTTATCGAGCAATAACAACCGAACGGTATGCAGTTTTCCAGTAGTTTCGCAGCTAGTGTCCGTTTCTTGTTCGGCCACGTGCTCTCGCTCCGTACCTTCTTCTTGTTCTAGAACCTGGCAAAATTGTTTCTTCGATTTAGAGTCACCATCATCACATTCTCGATTCTTCATTTTCGATAAATCTTATTACAGACGAACAATCTAGCACTTTTGCTCCGAACTGCAAGCATGTTCCTGTTTTCTTTAAAACACACGTTCATACGTGTATACGGTAGTGTCACGATTATCCGGCATGACCGGGATCGGGCAGTGCAAAACAACAACAACAACAACAACAATAATAATAATAATATTGGGAATAATTTAAAAAAAAACCATCGATGACGTAATATTGATCTGATGACAAGATTACGCGTTTTCGATTCATTGCTTTTCTTATACCGTAATCACTCCTCGAATTTTGAATCACGTTACACCGGAACAAAAAAATTGACGAAAAGTCGAAAAGAATCCAGATGCCTTGCAATATATTCGCGTACAAGCTCGTTTCCCATCCCATTTAAAGAACGACTACAAATTATCATGACTGCAATCGTTCAAACATTGTTAAAACGTATGTTCAGTTTGTTCGTGAACCGTATTACATCGGTGTTATTATTGGATGCATGAAACCGTAAATTTCTTAATTTCTATGAAATATGATTAGCGATTGTTGGTGAAACATAATCGGAACGAATATGCCGGTTAACTGGGCATTCCGAATAATCGAAACTCTATCTCTGTCGTGTTCGCAATTGATGATTTGATCATCAATTGCACGCGATATGCGTGCACGAATTCGTATGGGAATTCTGAAAGAAAAGGGAAATGAAGACAAAGAAACAAAAGAAGAAGAAGAAGAACGAAGAAGAAAATAAAAGAATTAAATGAATTAAATATACGGAGATTATAAAAGACAAAACGATCAGAGATTATTAGCACTTACACGATACACGATACACGATACACGAAATACGACATACGACATACGATAACGAAAAGTGAATAAAACACGAGGAAGACACTACAATGACGGACGCACTTACGGTGAAAGCCGTGGGAACACCCACGGAATTAGCTTCGGAACGTGGAGCTTGGGTGACTGTAATTCCTCCGATCGGAGGTATCGAATCAGGACCGTTGTCCCCGTATGCGGAGCTCCTTCCCGATACATTATGTTCCCCCGTCATACTGTCTACAGCACTTCCTCCGCTTTCGCTTCCACCGCTCTCGCTACCCTTGCTACCACCACTACCACCCTAATATATAAAATATACATATATATACTATATATTGAGAAAAACCGACCGACCAGCCGCCGACCCTTTCCACGCTTCCTTCTCTTCTTATTTTTCTAATTTCTGTCTTTCTTTTTCTTTTTTTCCCCCTCTTAACCCCGCACGTGCAATATTACGAACGAAACAGCAACGCAGTCGGAGTATACCAGGATACGCGATACAACGAGATCGTAAAATCAGTAAGACATAAAAATATACGCGAGGGTCGTTAGAAAACATGAATTGCCAAATAATAGTACATTTAGGGCAGACTGGTTATAGGTTGGATTTACGACCTCGCTATATCGTGGGACTTTGGCATGCCAAAAGTAATACTACGACGAACTCGAATAACTTACTTGTTCTGCCGGAGACGTTCGTAAAGTACTGCCATCGGTAGCCGCGGTTGATCCTTCATCGTCCGAACCACCAGCGGAGGCGGTAGTATCCGAATAATGTCCACCTCCCTCTTGTCCCTGGCACCGCGTCAACGTCAACGTCAACGAATTAATTAATCATATCGCGTATCGCGTAACGACAAAATCTCGACACGCACACTGTACTTACCTGACTCGTGATTTGAACCTGAACCAGTCCTTGTTCTGCCAACGTTTGTAAACTCTGCAACGCTGGCCCACTCAAGTTCTGAAGATTCTCCAGACTTTGGAGGTTAGAGATATTTTGTTGAAACCCTTGTCGTAGTACTTGCAAATCGGCGCCACCTGCCTCATCCTGTAAACTGAGCGCGATCGCTAGTTCCATCATTGCCTCGTCATCGGTGTCCGGTGGGACGTCTAGTATTTGAGAGAAACACCCGGAACTCGGCAACGTTTCCAAAGAATGAACAGCCTCCCTTATAGTAGCCGCTGATGCGTTACTGCTACTACTGGTTGCAGCCGCGCTACCCCCACCGCCACTAGTTCTACTTGTACCAGCGCTGGAGCCTTGATTATTGCTCGTTGCAAGCATTACCGCTATCGGATCAACCATCGATCCCATCGATTCCACTTCCAAATGTTGTTCAGCTTCTCGATTCACTCCCGTTGCTGTTACTTGCGCTTGTGCTTGCGCTGACACCGATGATGCAGCAGACGTTGTTGCGCCCGATGCCGATGCCGATGCCGATGCCGATGCCGATGCCGATGGAGGCGCGGATGTCGACGAGGACGGCGCTGATACCGATGTGGACGGAACCGTTGTCGTCGCTGACACCCCTACCTCTCGATGGGATTGCATCGGCAACGACGTTACCGGCTTCTCTTCTGCATCCACTGCTGTTCCTGGTTTTTATTTCCAATCAAACGAAATTGAACGTATGAAATTCAGCCTACAACGACGAATCGATTAAACGTAAAAGAACGCGCGTAATACCTGGTGTGCTGCAATTAGGTGGACTCGGTATGTAAACTCTTCTTTTCTTGTATCTTGGTCTGAGAACTCGAATTATCGCTTGTTTAGCGGTAAAACTGATCGTCGTATCGGACGATAGTAACAATTGCAGATAAAGTTTAGCGGCTAACGGAACATTTTTCTCTACATCACAAGTGGTGAACGCATGAATTATTTCAACGATCGCATGAATCGTTCCCTCGGCGTGAGTTAATCCAGGAACAACGACCGGTGCCAGGGCCATATTTTTCGGGTATGCCATATGCAAAGACCACAGTATTTCCATTAGTTGCACTATCAAGTGCTGTTGGTTTCCATCCGTGCTTTTACAAGGCTGGTTAACGTTCGGTCGATCTTTTTCGAAAATCGGCACTACGCAAATCGAATGAAACGGAAAATTAACACAATTAACAAGAATTAGGGGAACAGGGAACGATATAAACAATCGACCTATAATATACTATATATGTGTATAAGAAAGAAAGAAAGAAAGAAAGAAAGAAAGAAGGAAAGAAGGAAAGAAGGAAAGAAGGAAAGAAGGAAAGAAGGAAAGAAGGAAAGAAGGAAAGAAAGAAAGAAAGAAAGAGTAACGAGAACATATGCCGCTATAAATCTTACCGCTGGTCTCGTCTATCGGTTTATTCGTATACTGATCGGTAAATTTGGCAAGGTTTTGGGGTCGTGAAACAGCAATACTTCGAACAATCAGCACAAGTCTGTAGTAGTTTTCTGCGTCAATGTCGCGAGAGTCGTTTAGTTCTCTCATCGATTTTAACGAGTCAAGTACGTGCGAGAGCAGTACATGGTCCTGAAAGAGATGAGATTTCTCATTTTCAAATCAAATTATGTATTTCGACACGGATCGATTGCTTTGATTGGGTGTGGGCGTGGGCGTGTGGGGGCGGGGGGGTAATAATAAAAACCATTATACCTACCTTATGAAGGTGATAGGCTTGCTTCGACGAATGCAATGCGGCTAAAAGCGCAGTCGTATGGATTTGTACCAACGGCGGAGTTGGTAATATTAACAATTTCGACGCTACATCGACAGTCGTAATCTTCAACGATAATTTATTCTCATCGTTCGTCGGAACGTTGAACGACAATTCCAATACCTCCAACATACCGGCAACCATTCTACAACAAGACAATGTTCAAAGTAGAAAGATTCCTTTTTGTTGTGTGTACATTGTAATGTACATAGGCAGGCCGAACAATAGGAGACACATCTTTTGCTATTCTCGATCGGCAAAGTTGCCTTACTGTACTTCCATTAACATCTTCTTCTTCTTCTTACCTTTCGATAGTAAGGGAATTGGCCTTCCTGGAGTAAACGCGTTATGCAACGATAAAAAAGATTTCGTTGTAACACGATTAACAGAAGAAAAATTAACTATACTTGCAACATAACACAAACATACCACCAATTGTACCCACTCGTCTCGATACCACTCGATTCCACTTACCTATCAACGGACGACAAAGGAGCAGGCGCAACCAGAGTGTTGTCCGTATCGTTATTAATCGCAGTTATCGGTGCAGAGGTAGACTGGCCAGACGGAACATCTTCGATTTCCTCGGGCCAACCAAACGCATCTTTCGTTTTACCGTATCTACATACAACACGCAAACACGATAATAAGTGGCAACAATATCGAGATAAGGCAGGAAACTACAGTTTACAGTTAGCTGATCACCTTGCCGGTGATCAAAACTCGTTCGATTTTACAACGTAGAAAAATTTCTCTCCTGTCTAGCAACGTACATGCGGTGTCAACGGTAATAATAAATCGGCCAAACTTGACTTGCCGTTACGTTACGTCACGTCAATTCATGATAATTCATGATAATTCATAATATTTCAGTTTGAAGCAAAAGAAAATCAACAGCATAGGACTTACATTTTAATGGAATCCACCATAATAACACCCTCGGGATCTTGAGAGGGGCCAAACGTGATGGTTAACTTTTTGTCAGCTTGAAGACTCTCCTCTCGAGTTAACGGAATATCAAACCATCGACTTCTGTTCAATGTAGTATATACGATTCTACCAAATACCTGAGCAACAATAAGAAAAATAACGATATCGGAAACGCAACAAATGTGAACGTTACATCATGTTTCGTGCTTCGACGACGAAAGCATCGACGACGACGACGACGACCTTTTACCTCGATATAAACTGGAGCCCTTTGAATATCTTGATTTCCAAGTAGCACCCTAATTCCGGTCATCACCAAAACGGCGTCGTTGTTCGTTACTTCGACGTTGAATCCCATCGCTTTCGTGGAAACAACGTACATACCGGTCGTGTTCAATCTATGCTTTATTTGCGCTACGTTGTAAATTTGCAGCAAGTCGTTACCGCCAAATTCCACGTCGTTCATCACTTGACAATGTTCAAAGAAATCGATCGGAAACGTGACGGAACCCGAAGGTTTTCCGCTCTTGGTCGTTTTCTTTTTTCGTGCCGGCTTAACGCTCGACAACGCGCCGATCGGTTGAACCATAGGCGACATCCAAAAGCCAGTTTGTTCCATACCAGCCATATGAATCTTCAAACTTCCATCCTCGCATAACAATATCAAAGTCGTACGATGTTCACCGTTCGAACTCGGATGTCTGATGGCGACCATGTCCATTATTTTAGCCTTGGCAGGAATCACTTTGATCTCTTGAATCATTATCGTGTCAGGTTTGATCATCAATATAACCGGATTATTGCTGGTCTGTAAGACAGAGCAAATCAGTCCCGGGTGATTTGGTACTTCGCTCCACTGACACAACGGTTGCGGCTGATTGTTGTTCGATTTGTTCCCGTTCGTGTTCTTATTGCCAGCGAGATTGATTTGAAACACGGTGGTCACGTCGGTATCCATGTGCTTCAGGGGCGCGATAAAACTTTTGCCGCACGTGTAACTGAAGAAGAGCAATTGCAAAGCGTGAGAATAATAAATCGATACGCCGCCACCGCCCACTTGACCGTTGTCCTTTATTTCCGGATGATAGACATCGAGGGTATTTGTCACGTAAAATGGCCCGTGTTTCGCCAAACTTTCCTCGTCCATCACCTGACCGTAAATATAACCTGCCGACGACATAATTAACAAATAGAAAACACCGTCCTCCGCGTACATGAACGTACAGTCCCGTATCTTTCCGGTCGGCACCAAAAAGTAATACTGCGGGCAGAGGGCGTCTTTCGCCAGATCATAGATTTTCACGAAATCCGCGGTGACCAACGCCAGCTGAGTTTGAGAACCGGGCAGCCAAATTGCCTTTATGATGAAATTGCCGGTTTCCAATTGAGGATGCAAAACCAGATGATCCGATACTGTTCCCGAGCTGTTGAACGTTAATACGTGACAATCCTTGAAGCCACAAACCGCCAGGAAATCTTCGTTCCATTGGTTACCGGTTACAGAGAGCACGGTAAAGGGTACAGGCGCGGACGCCAGTCTGGTTAGGGTTAACTTTCGTTTCGAAGAATCCGGTTGTTTCAACAGAGCGCTCAATTGTAACACCGTTATCTTGCCCTTCTCGTGCGACACCGCCAGATGTTGTCTTTTACCGTTAGGCGACGATAAACAGCACATCGCAACGCGACGTATCATATGCGCGGACAACAACTGTCTGATAGTTTGTCCCTGATCTCCCGAATAGTTCATCCGAACATTTTCAAAGGCACCCTCTTGCGATCCCAATGTCGGAAGCTGAAAAAACCAAACGACAACATTTTCTATTTTCTAAGACGAAAGTGATTCGTCGAATGAAGCGCGATCACGCATCGAAACGTACCGTTAACTGATCGGTATATTCGAACTTTTTCTCCATCGTATGCAACTGTTTCAGTGCCATTTGAGCACGCGCGTGACAACCAACCGCCGAATTCTTTTTACAAGATGCATCCACCACCGGTACCAACGTTCGGGTCAAATCCACCAGCGACGAAACTAAACCAGTTTTCCACAGATGACTTTGTATCCACTCTTTCGACGATTCTGTCCGACAAACAACCAAGCAACCGATTACAATCACAATTTCACTTTAATCGGCCGCGGGGATTTACATGGAATAATAATAATAATAATAATAATAATAATAAAAAGAAGAAGAAGAAGGTACATACCTAGCTGTTTTGCCAAATACGCGTGTCTCTGTTTATCGCGACCTTGTTTCTCTTGTTTGTCGGAAAAGTACAAGGGGCTAGAAGTTCTTCGACGCAAGCTACTCGACAGAAACAGATCTCGATTTTCTTGCGAGCTTCCTCTGAATGCGTTACCATAACTCGGGCCAGCGGCGGCGGTGGCAGCGGCGGCGGCGACACCGATCGAACCACTGTTCGCTACATTTGTGTTTCCAACACCGATAGCTCCGGCGCTACTACTTTGGTGTTCCGACGTTTGAGGGCTCCTCTTTGTCAAAGCTTGACAAAAACCGTCATCTTTGGCGCCGCAATCGCAAAAGAAGTTTCCATATTTCGCATAAGTCACATCGTGGCCGCGATGACAAACGCGAGCACACACCGTGCAAACACCGACCCCATCTACCATGTTGCAGGTATGACAATGATACCAATGTTGATTCATAAATTCCTTTTGCGTGATGGTAAAAGTACACAGCTTGTTGCACAAGCTATCCTCGTCGGAATCCTCGGCACCGCTGTCTTCGTCTTCATGCGGGATTTCGTCCACCCAGTCGCTATCGTTTACGTCATTTATCGGAGTAGCACCCTCCCAGGGCGGACTCGTTGCCCGATCTTGTGAATATATCGACTGAGGACAAACTGCGCTTACTATATCCGCTATATAATTTAGTATGCAACAACCAGCTTCGACGAACGGCAACGGTTTATCCAAACTTTGAAGATCTTTGTTCATCAATTGTTCTTTACTGTACAAGTAACATTTATAATTGTTACTACCCCTCTCTCTCTCTCTCGTTACACAACCATATATCATAATAATAATAATAATTAAAAAAAGAAATATATATATACGTATACATTACCATAACTCGATCCACTCGATCGCCGCTTTAAACAATAAAGCATGACCTTTTTCAGACCCAGCGTCCGCTAACGTGGACATCACATTCATCAATTCGGAAAAACCATTGCCCTCGATCGTCGGCGAAAGAATATGATAAGCTAACGGTATAAGGGCTCGAAGAATTGTCACGGGCACACCTTCGTCCACGCTACTGCATATAATTTACCATTTATAATACGATTTCACAGAAAAAACTCAATTAGAAATCAAACGAAATTTAAAGATACAACTTTACCTTTTCTCTTTGACTATATAATTTGTAAGAGCTCGCAACAATCGACTATTTTCATGCATTGAATGTTGTTGCTGCAATTGCTGCTGCTGCTGCTGTTGTTGTTGTTGCTGTTGCTGCTGCTGCTGCTGCTGATCGTCAGTGATGCTTGCCGATTGATTGTTACTTACAGAATCGTCCGGTAATAAGATTAACCACCGATCCTGTTCGTTGTTCGCTACGCTGTTCACCTCGTCCGACTTCTGTGCATCATCGGTTGTTTCGGAAACGGCAACCAACCTACATCGTGTATCACATTCTTCTTCTTATTATTATTATTATTCACTGTCCAATTAACAAGGACTCCATCAAATTCACGATAAACCGATACTTACGAATTTGCAGCTACGGCCGTGGGTGTTTGCACGTTTGTGGAAGATGCGCTTGGTGAAATACTCGTTGCTCCTAAGATAACTTGCTTCAACCATGTTTGCAATTTTTCTGTTTCTACGTGAGCCAAGTTCGATACGGATCCGCAAAGGCGTTCCAACGATCCATAATTTCCCTTTTCGGCTATCGATACACGCATAAAAAGTTACAAGTAAAATAGCCGAACGATTCGTATAGGATTTCTTTTTTGACAAACATGAACGCGTTACCTGTTCTGAACAAAGTGTTGAAGAAACGTAACACGTAAGTGGCAAACTGTTGAGACGATTGGGGAGACGTGATACATAATAAGACGGAAACGAGAGATCGATTGGTGTTTGGTGCAAAAAATAAGTCCAAAGCTTTACATCCGACAGGTTTTTCCAATAACTGTTCCCAATATTTGATACATCGTTTCAAGATTTTTTCATCGACGGTTAGACTGTAAAAAAACACCACCATCGAACGTCGAGGTGAATTATTCGCGGTACGAAACTATCGAACACGCCAAACAGATCCGACGGATACATACTTAACAGGATCCTGAGCATCGTTGGTATACTCGATTATTAAATTGTACGTGTCACGCAATATAAACAAGTGTTCCCGCAACTGGCGTGATTCGCTATCGTTATCGCCCAATAGTTTTGTCAGAGCCTTGTTGGTCATATCTTGAAGATAATCCGTGCGAGCATCCATAGACAACGCGACCAGAATATTTAACGCTTGCGAACGTATGTCCGAATTTTCCGGAGCCGTAGTAGGGCTAAACCGAGGACAAAGGGTTGGGTTACCTTAATTTTCTCCCAATGTCACAACAGACAAGTTGAAAATGAGGAAATAACAAGAGAAAAACAACTAAGACATATCGATACTTACGTAATATATTCTACTATAAAAGCAACCAAACTGTTCAGCAAATTCTTCAGAGACGGATTGATAGAGAAGGTTGGATATTCGGAAAGTGAGCTCACGTGATGGCTCACACTTGCCAAAATATAACTTTCCGCCGGTATGATATCATTCGCGTAAGTATTCTGTCATTGTAATAGAGAGAGAGAGGAAAAAAAAAAACAAAATGGTTGTATCATTCCAATAACCAAGATATATATAGAGCAGGCAAAACAGCGGCTAATCTGGTACTACATACCCACGGGATGTGAGCAACGTTGATCGATTTCCATTTATCGAGAATCGATTTTACAGAATTTGGTAGGAAAGTGATCAAGGACGCTTCAGTTGCCCAATTTGCGCCGGCCATCGCGATAATATCATCGAGTACCAAATAGTCCCGCGGACCATACTTATCCTCTTGTTCCAACGACTCGATCATTTGATGAAGTATACTCGATCGGCACGAAGACAGAACAGCCTCGGTTAACGAAAGAACGTGAGGAAGAATACTAATCAACATTTTATTTGTATTCGTATTCGTACTTGTATTCGCATTTGCTGTATTTGTACTTGCATTCCCAGATTCCGAGCTTTGGGTATTTCTGTAAAAAAAATTAATTCAAGTTTGAATCGTCGACGAAAATGGGGGCAAAAATAGAATGCCGGTCAACTTACTTCGAACTTTCGACGTTTTCATTCTGATTTTTCGATATACTTTCATCGAAAAGAACTTGCAACTTGCCGATTACCGCGGCCAAAATACATAACGAACTAAGCTTCGGTAACGCACCTCTTGGCATTATCTGGTCGTTAAAATTAGTCTCCGGTTTTAACGCCGTGATACAATTCTTTGCAACCGTAACATCGTATTTCAGAGAATTTACAGTAGACGATACAGTTTTCAGTAGATTTTCCGCATACTGGGTATACATTCCTTGTCTAACCAAATAGTCCTACGTGGCCAACAGACAAAAATAAATATATGTCGTGATTTTTTTTCTCGGACGGGTGCTAAAAAATATCCGAGTTTTACCTTCATCCAACTAGCGAAAGCTTTATACGCGGCTCTGGGTCCCCAGATTAAAGAATAAAGCAACATGGGTCCGGCAGGAATTTCCTCGCCCAGCGCTAGTTTATCCATGTACGGTGTAGATGGTGGTAACATCAATAATAATCTGTTGGAGATTTAACAAGTATAACGAGAATAATAATAAAACTCGTAAGAGCACTAATACGATGTAACACAAATGCAGAGAAGGATTATTTACCGCCAACATATGGAAAAGCAATAGCGAATCGCGCACAATCCTAAAAACGTCGGCATTTTCTCTTTATCGTCGCTACTGGCTCTCTTTTGCATATCCGTCTGGTTCAAAACGTTCAATATATCTATCAACGCGTCAACCAAAAGTGGATATTTCATTTTGTCCGGTGCGCCTAGTATAAAGTTGCACGCCTGCAAACAGTTCGAGTTAACTTATACCGTGACTGTACGAATTATTCTCTTTAACGATACATATCTTATATGCCATATACATGTATAACCAACCGAGTGAAATATTAGAAGAATTTTAATCGATACTAACCAACCCATCCAACTTTGGCGTGTCCTGATTATTGAAGTCCGTAGTAGAGAGATTGTAGAATCGAGGTTTCATAGAAAATTCGTCTTGGGTGCCGAATTTACGGTAATTGTCTTCAATTTCTGTCCATGATGTAAAAATTCGGGCCGTTTGCTTGTTACCATCTTTCGCGTCGGAAACCAAACTCGTCGCAGAGAACAAATTCCACTGAACCTATACACCACCGTGGTTAACCATTTAGAATGATGCTCGTACATTGGCCTTAAACACTCGTTAACAACGATTCATGCCGCAACAGGAATGTACAAGATTCTTACTACCACTCAAACGTCTCTTTCGATTTGGTGGCCCTGGTATCTTGGTGTATCGTTTACCCCGTATGAGCACGATACATCGTTGCTCTTGCATTTGATACTTATTAACGTCACTCAACATAATGTCGACAACGTAAATGGTTATATCCCCGTTGGGAAAGAAATACAGAAATACAGAAATAAAGAAATAAAGAAATAAAGAAACAACGAAGAGAAGAAAAACGAAAAATTTTTATGTTACGAAGAAGCGGAGGCGAACGAACGCAAGAAAAGAAATTTTTTCCAAACGTGGACCCCAATTTCAAATGCTTATCTAGAATAATCATAATCATAATTGATCATCAAAGCGATGTCACTTACTTGTTCGAGTAACGCGGGAGGCGCGTCGTAAAGATGCTTCATCATGTATTCGAGTAATAATAATAATCGAGACAAATGGAGTAACTGAGAGTCCTTCATGGGTATTTTAACTGCTTCGCTACAACGTACAGCGCCGCTGCCAGTCACAAGCAGTACCGATTTCTTTTGCATCAAATTAAGCGAGTGAAACAGAATTAAAACCAGTTGAGCGTGTTCCACGTTCAAATCTGAAAATATCCATACAACCGTCATTGCGTATTTAATTATAAATAAACTGTCAATAAAACAGAATACATGTTTCCACGAAAAGCAACAAATGATTCTTTGTATTTAGTTTTTTTTTTTTTATAAATAGTTAAATTCGATAAATACCAGTCGGATATTTCGATATACGAAATTGCTCATTGATCGATAAGATTATTCCTACGGATAGAAAAAAAAACGTTTGTTTACTGTTTACCTTCGTTCTCTGCCTCGAACGCGGAAGGTGGATTGCACACATTTTCTACCATCGTTGTCACTAACCGATGCCATATACTTATGCAAGCAGCTTCTTTCTCCGATTGGGGTTTTAACAACAGAACCTACCCCGTTGATAATATTCACACAATTAGTACCGATTAAACGATCAAATGGTTTATTTTGAAAAAGTAATACGCACTTGTGCTAACACGCTCAAGGTTCTTGGATAAACTTGAAGGGGCCAAGTGCACGGAGTTGTACTTTCCGTTCCAGCCCAAGGATTTACGCCTAAATGTTGTAAAAGGGTACTTTGCAAACCCTCGCTCAATGTATTTCGAGCAAGTAAATTGTGAGTGTAACGACTCAACGCCTGAGAAAATTCAGAATACATAGCTCCCAAAGTTGCACCGTAGAATACCGAGATTGTACCTGAAAGCAAATATACACATATTATATGTATGTAGTGGTTTATAAATGATTAATAAAATCTTTCGTAGAGATTAAAAATTACTCACCAGTTTCTGTTCTAGCAGTTTCGTGATCTAAATCTCTGATTATTGCTGCTAATATAACCATCTGTTGTTCCACTAAACCGTTTACTACATATTCACGCACATAAGAACTTCTACTACCAATCAAATGTTGATTCATAAATTGAAAAATTTTAGTGGCCAGTGATATGTACTACAATAAAAAATCAAACTAATTGTCCATTACATTTTATCGGTTGACGTAAAGAAACCAAACAAAACGAAAGGGAAAGGGAAAGACGAAAAAAGAAAAAGATACAGTAGCATAACGAAATAGAAAAAGAAGCAAGAGGAAAGGAAGGAGGAAGGGGAACAGAGAAATAGAGAGAGCGAAATTTACTTACACCATGAGGTTCGCGATTGTCAGGAACAATAGTAGTTACCGTTCGTTCGGCGCTAGTTTCGTTGCTGGGTTCCTTTGTACCATTTGAAGATGATTCGTCAGACGGAGCAATGGTTTCCTCGAACCATAAACCCAAAATAGGTTCACTGTCCTCCTCTATAATGTACATAACAGTTTTGTTCTGTATACCGAGAAGACGCTTTTTCTAGAGTTAGCGGCGAAATTATTAATAAGATGCCAATTTCGTAAGTTTTACAAGGAAAACCGCAGACGGGAAAATTAATTATTATATATATATATATATATATATATATATATATATATATATATATAAAATACACTGTGCATCAGCTAAAGAAGGCCACCTAAATATCTCTTTTGTTTTTCATGACACGAAAAATATTCATGCTACAATATGAATGGGTTCGACGATTTCGAAAAGAAACATTTGTTTTATAGAATATTCCTTCATCGAAATTGTTCAAATCTTGTTACGAATATTTTTCACGTTATGATAAACAGAAGATATTCAAATGATCTGATTCGCGTGGCACACCCTGTATGTAAATTCTTCGATCCTCCTCTAAGTGACCGTTGAAAAGTTTCACAGTACAAATAAAACAATATCCCATTTCTGTTGAACGACGACCAGGAAACAGAGAGTTATGATTTTCTAACGGCACGATAAACCTTTCCTCACCTTCGTCGGTAGAATTATCGGAACAACTTAACAGATCTTCGTAATAAGTCGTTGAATCGGATTGACTTAAAGCATCGCCTTCGAACGGATGCTTCTGTACCCTTTTTAACGTACAGGCCTACAAACAAGTATGTATCATTACTATGTTTAATTAGAAATATAAAAAAATGCGCGTACGGTCTATAAGAAACAACTAACCTTCCTGTAACTAATAGTGGCCAAGTAGAACAACAAATGATTAAGCGGTACAGCTTGAAGAAAAGTAACTGCTCTTTGAAGCGCAGTTGCGGCAGATAAAATATCTAAAGGCGCTGGCTCCGGTGGAACAGAAGAATCGGTAATGGCTTCAACCGATACATCATCCAAGAGAGCGCTCATCAACGTGAGTGCATGAGAAGCTAAAGCTACTGAAAGCACTCCGAAACCTTGTTGGCTGAAATCCAATAGTTTACGATTTATTCCTCCTCACAATTTTGATCGGTTGCCGACTGCCGACACAACGAAAGATATTTAAACACAGTATCTTTGTACATATACTATATACGTAACATATACATACAGCAGCCAGCTGCGCGTTATTTATTTCTCTCTCTCTGTCTGTGCGAGTGCGCGCGCGTGTGTAAAGCAAAAATATATAAAATATCTTACACTTTCATCAGATTGACGCGAGCAGTTCCATCGCGTGCTTTGCTAGGAGATTTTCCCTTTTCTTCTTTACCCTTGTCAGCCGCGCTGAAACTGCTCACCGAAAGCTGAGCTTGCAAACCAGTCACCAACATCCATACACCAATCAATAAATGATTTTGTAAAATCTGTAACGGTCGATATAAATATAATTATAACATGACGCAAGTTTGATCACCGATTTCTAGAACAACAACTGAAATGCTTTCATTATTAAATCGAAACAACTCCTTACATGGCCACCTGCTCGCGTACTGTTTTTTATTACATTCGAAACCAATCCAAATATTTCAAGACTTTTTTCCACAACCGTAATTGCTAAAGTATCGTATTCCTCTTCCATATTTTTGCCACCTTGATTAATTTGCGTTCCAGCGGCGGTATTCGTACTGCACTTTGGCGAGACTGCGTTCGTTATTCCAACGATACTGGACGCCGTCGCGTTTGCGATCGAACAATATAAACACGACATGGTCAATACCGATAATTTCTCTATCTTGACCGGCGTCAGCGGTTCCAATAGTGGCAACGATATTACGTTATGAACGATATTGATGTCATTTGTCACAGAATGTAGGCTGTGTCGTATGGCGTGCGCTTCCGAAGCATTAGCAGGCAAACTGAAACCTTTTTTATTCAAATACGCTTGATATTTACGAATATAACGCGACAAATGAGGAAGATTCAAACACATGTCCAAAAGGACGTCGCCGGCGCTCATACTTTGAAGAATATTTATATTATTTACAATAAACGTTGTCTGCAAAAATAGAGAAAAGAAAATAGAATTAAATAAAAGAATTACTCTCCAATGGTATCAGGAAGCAGGAACTTTTTTCCGAGACAAGATCTGGGTTTGTACCTTAGTGTCGGAGTGAGGTTCGTTGACTGTACCATCGTTGGTAATTTTACTCGTACCATCGTTGGAATTTTCAATAACACAGGGCACGGTCAATGTAAAGTCTTGTAGAGGCATAGTCAATTGTTCTAGAATGCTACTGGACAAATCGCATCGTACCCTTACAGAATCTTTGGGGGACTGAGTAGGATCTTTTTCAACTCCAGGCGACTGCGACTTGACGCAAGCAGGTATTCTGGAATTCTTTATCGTAGCTATTAAGGCTACTTCATCGGAGGACGAAAGCAACGACTGTCCTGTACAAAGAGCACGAATTGGAAGCAATAATTGCTTCGTGCTCAAAACTGCTGCTGTTCCATCTCCCAGTTGAATTTCAGACAGTTTGTCTACCAGACGAATAAGTAACACTCTACATGCTTGACAAACTATCGATATTTGACTTTTGGAAACTGCAATATATAAAAATAAATAAAATGAGAAATTGAGCAAACAGTTGCATGTATAAACAAAGTATTAATAAATATGTATAGAAAAAAAAAAAAGTACGAAAAATTAAGTAAAAGAAAAGAACAGGTGAAAATATACTTACATGTACTGGCGCAACTGCTGAGATAATCAGCCGAAAGGGCTGCCACAGACGTGTAAAAGATTTCATACTGTTCATCGCGCGAAACAAATTTATTTTCGCTGAAAAATAAAAAGAATCGATAAAAAAAACGGAAGAGATTAATATTTATCCGTATTCGGATTGTCATTGCGAATCCGAAAGGATCCGCAACGACAGAACGAGATGTTCATTTCACGAGGACCGTTTTTATTATTAAGGGATTCTTTACCTTTTAACGATACTTTTAGCCAATTCAATGATATCATTTTTGTCAAACGATCCATGAGATAATGCTAATATCGGTTTCATTATCGATGACCACTCGTCATTGCCACCACTCTTGGCCGCCATTTTCGAAACTATTCGACTTTGTTCGAACTTGTATGCACTATGTACCCTACTCCGGCGAACAGGCGACGATACTTTTCATACTCTGCGTCGAGGTTTCACGCTTCATGCGCATCACCGTATACCTTACGTATCACGTATCTTCTTCTGTCTCGATCGTTTTCTCTTCCTTTCCAATGTATGTGCATACATATATAAGTGTTTGCATACCTTCGACCATATATATACTAGTGTATGTATGGTCGAAGGTGCATACGCACCTGCCATCTGCTGCCATTTATCCTTACCTTGAGGCCGATAGAAACCCGGCATAAAAGAATCCAACGAGTTTGGTTAATTAAAAACCATTTTTCTAACGAAACCGAAAGAAGGTAACATCGATGCATACAGGCTTATATTGGTACCTACACACACGCATTCGACTTTGCCAAAAATTCCTCTTTTTTTCTTTCATTTATCAATTTTGAGGAATCAATCGATTAATTGATCATTCGCCACATGAAAACGTACGTAGTACATACATACATACATCCATACATCCATACATCCATACATCCTGCGGAGTTGGTTTACGATTTTCAATTCATCGCGAAGAAACGGCAATATCGATATGTACAATATGTATGTGTGTGTATGACCACCGACGGTCTAAGTAGCCGCATCTTGCGGTCATCGGACAAACTATGCATAATCGCCGACATTGGTAATTATCGACTCTAAAGGTGATTTTAGCAATTTCAGTGTTTTTCTTTCTTTCAGGAAATAAAGTAGAGATTCCCATCTTGTCCTGCTGAAGTAACGTGTAAGCAGTATGTATTATATGTAGAGTGTAGATACATATCACATATCAGGTGGATGGCAAGCACATCACATATGGTAGTGTCACGTTATCGCTTGAATTTGACTCAAGTAGTAGGCTGATAGAACCGCGTGAACATTGTTACGTAGAAATTGCGCCCCCTTGATACTGCAATCATAAATTGAGTGCGAAATACGAATAAGATAAACATCTGTGTACTGCGAACAGGAAATTCATTGTTAAGAAATACTCGTCGCCGGTGACCGAACAAGGGAAAGCTGAAGAGCCAGGAAACGAAAACCTGTCAATTAGGAAAACTCTCGAGTAAATTTATTAGAGACCGTACGAAATTTGTTGTTTTTAGTTAAGTCACGTACGAGTTCAGACAATAGAAGATTCCTCGCGACGTTCTCTCTATTCACGCGCTTCAAGTGGATCGTAAATTTCCGTAAGGGTCGGTTGGGCTCGCCAATACAAGTTGTCTTAGGTTTTTCGTAGTTTTTCCTGGGTCCCACGCGTCCTCTTAGCACGTGGGCGCGATGTTGTCCGGACCCTTGGCGGGGACACCGCGAGTCGCAGTCTGCGACCTCCACTCAACCGAGGGTGGACCAGGCCCAGGAAAGAGGGATGCCATCGGACGGGGTGAACACCACTCCCATTGGACCAGGAACTTTTCGGAGGGAGGACCCTAATTCCAGCGAAGAGGGGACCGGCCGAAATCGCGCGAAGACTTCGCCCGCCAAGTCGCAGAACGATATCGAACTCGCTAATAGACAGTCGAACTTTTAACATTTGCATCGCCCCGCCGAGTAATATTTTGCCAAGTATATTTCAAGTTAGGAATAAATTGAAGTCAAATCAGATCGTGTCTTGTTTATTAAACGCGCCGCGAGCAGAGCGCTTCAGCGCTCCACGGGCACCTTACCCACGTCTCGAAAATCACAAAAATCCCTATTCCCGCACGGCGAATCCGCAACAGTAGAAATGAACGAAGTAGTTTCTATTGGACAGGCAAAAAAAGGGAAACAAAAGGGGACAAAATCGTCATAAACGTTAAAACATGAAGAATATCGCCATTTTACAAATAATTTCAAAATATCATTTATATTGTAATAGAAATATATTATAGTAATAATAACAAGTATTCGTTTTAACATTTGCTTACCTTTCCTTTTCGCTGATCGAAAACGCAATGTAAATAAATAATGTTACTTTTCATTATTTTTTGTCGCTTATTCGTTCGTTCGCACACACGTACTTATGTAAGTACGTTTTTTCATTCGTTCGGCGTTCGATATAGAAAAGAGTGTCGGCTCCGTTTTCATAGATACCAAAGAAAATGCAAACCCTACGTGTTAATTTGAATCGAACAAAGGTTTTCTTCAATTTTACATATTAGCAATTACATCACCCAAACTGAGATTCGATGAACAACATAATTATAAAAATTAATGGTAATTATTTAAAAGTTGGTCCTCCTCACCGATTTTCGTGACCTTGACATATGTTGTCAAGGTCATCATTCTGAACAACTTTTCCCTATACATGTTACCGCCGATCGGCCTTAGTTTCCGAGATATTCGCAAAAACAATTCGTTTCACTGACTGGGGGGCTAGGCCCCCCCCCCCCCCCCCCCCTAAAAACTACACTAACCATAATACCGATACCCATATTTAATATAATCGTTTCGCGTGGAAAGTGTGTGTGGGTGGAGGTAAAATGGGTATCGGTATTAGTTAGTGTAGTTTTTAGGAGGGATCTAGGGGGCACAGCCTCCCAGTCAGCAAAACGAATTATTTTTGTGAATATCGTAAAAATTACTAACAATTTATCGTAATCATTACACAGCGTTAAAAATTCATATAATTTCATTCTGGGTGAATTTCTTAGCACAATAACGACTTTAACAGCTCCGATACTCGTGAGTGCTCGTTCGTAAACTAATGACAAGACATCGCTTGGGAGGAATACGTATCAAATACCCAAACAAACGCAAAGAAAAAAAAAAAACAACTGTTGTAACAAGGAGAATACGTTACAAACGCTGTTAAGCGATAGCTTATGCCGAAATGAAGTGTACTCGTAAGCTAAGTTTAACTAAAGATTTTTGCAAATATCTCGGAAACTAAGGCCGAGCGGCGGTAACATGTATAGGGAAAAGTTGTTCAGAATAGTGACCTTGACAACATATTTCAAGGTCACGAAAATCGGCGAGAAGGGAAAACTTCTAAATACTTATCAAATTAGTTAATTAGACTCGAAGCGAATAATATTATTACACGCGTGACAGACAAAGGAATAATTAAAACTGATGCCATCCGCGTTTATGTGTTTGATAATTTGTTCGGATAATAAATATAAACGTATAATAAATACAGATGACGAATTAGGGAGAAAATTAAGAAGAGTCTGATCACTTTCTATTCAGAAGCCGTTCCGAGCCAAAGCAACAACAGATTGCTTGATGTCAATTTCAGGTGTACGCATATGTATATGTATCTACATAGTTGCTAACACTCGACCGCAGTAAAATTCGATAGAAATTCATTGCCCAGTCCAAGTGATTTTGTACATCCAATTGTCTTGGAATATATTAAACGACGGCTAATCGATCGCCCGTATATCCTTTTTGTCATTGACACTAATTCTTAACGACGACATATGTATGTATGAACATTCAAATACAAGCATTTCGAGTATACCTCTATTCTAGTATGAAACACTTTTCACGCGAACTGTACGAATCTGGTTCGCTAACCGAATCCGTTCAACTATATCTGGAAAGAAAGAGAAAATTGAAACGAATATAAAAACTAAAAAACTGTTGATCGTCGCGTCGCGACGCGTCGATTTATCAAGAAGCGTTGCTGGCAGTATTTGTCAAAGTATCACGATAGAATAACTGACAATGAGAGAGAAACTGTTGCAGTTTTGATGTCGGTTTACTTAATACACAATTCTCTTCCAGGTACACCTTCCACTAAATATAGTTGTTCGATTTTGATCAGCAAATTGAAATTAATCGAAGGAAAAAATGTACGCAAAACGAATAGTACTCAATTGATAAATTTCGTATTGCCATTGAACGCGATTTGATACAATTTATTACTCTTCTAGGCCCAACCACTCGAGCAAACAGCTCAATCTCATTTGCGTATCGAGCATTTTGTAGGAACAATATGTAAATATCCGTACGTACACAGTATGTCTGAAAAGTTCCCGAACTAAGTTACATAAGAACAAATGGTAAAAGATAAATGAATTTATTTACATCAGCCCTCTACATAGAACCCTTCCCTAGTTATACACTCTTTGAAGCGCTCGTACAATTGTTCAAAAGCCCTGGAAAAGTCCTTTTCCGAAATCGCCTTTAGCTGCTCGGTCCAAGCTCTTTGAATCGCCGAAATATCCTCGTAAAAGTGGCCTTTCAACTTCATCTTGATTTTTGGAAATAAAAAGAAAAATAGTCTGCCGGAGCCAAGTCAGGCGAGTAGGGGGGATGGGATAAGACGGTGATTTGATTTCTGGCGTAATAACGGCCAGTTGGACTCTCTTGCATGACAATGCGCCGTCATAAACCGCAACGCTTTTGATGCGTTATTTCGGCGTTATTGAGTTTTATTTCGGCGATTCGAAGAGCTTGCACCGAGCAGCTAAAGGCGATTTCGGGAAAGGACTTTTCCAGAGCTTTTGAACAATTTATTGTACGAGCGCCCCAAAGAGTGTATAACTAAGGAAGGGTTCTATGTAGAGGGCTAATGTAAATAAATTCATTTATCTTTTACCATGTGTTCTTATCTAACTTAGTTCGGGAACTTTTCAGACATACTGTGTATGTCCGTACGTACCTATTGTGTTCGAACGTTTGTGCTATAAGTGAAAGGAAAAAAGAGAAAGCGCACAATTACCGACGAATCTACAAGATTTGTATAATTATTGATTTTTAACAGAATTTTTATTCTGCTCGCAACGAAGGAATTAGGCGATTCAAGTTCCTACGCTATCGCGGGTATCGGTTCGCGAGTCAGTTTGGGCGCAGCGAGTCGCAAACTTTTTCAGACATGTACGTACATATGTACATACAAAGCGTTCCGTAAGCGGTGGTACAACTGAGAAAGGAGTGATTCTTCGTACATAAGAAATTCGTAAAAGTCGAAAATGAGAAATAAATTTTTTTTTTTTTTTCGCAAAACTGATTTCCCAGACAAAGATTGAATATGCGAATCCTTTAGGAAATAGGTAAAAGAATTCGTTTATGGCAAGATGAGAGATAACTGCACTATAAGTATTTCGCCAATTCAACAATCAATAGGTGCTACAAACCAATGAATACTGCTAAAACGTGTTTCATCATTTGTATACCTTCTAATATTGTTCAAATACTATTACATAATGTAATAGATTCAGTCGGAAATGCGACAAGTACACACGTAAGCAACAATATCAGAAAGGATACTGACTGAGCTGATAATACATTTTCTCGATATCATCCTCATTTACATTTATCGATTTATAGCACGTGGCCTTCGCCGAAGCAACGATATTCCTTTATCAATTTTTTTTTCTTTTTCTCTAAAGGATTAGTGGATTCAAATCGTACATAAAAATCTTTTCTCCCCACAAATATTACAGATGCTTGCTATTTTTTGGATGCAATCACCGTCTTCAAGATTGTACCACCAATTATGGGACAATCTGTACGTGCGCATCGCGTATCAAACACTCATCAGTTCTTTCACACTATCCCTTTTAAAAAGGTAAAAGGGATAACAATTGATTGGTTTTGCATGAAAAAGGTATAATCGAAAAATGTCGATATTTCGTAGGAAACTGTTAATGCGAACCCTCTCGACCGTCCATTTTCTGGCTAACTTAACGAGTCACGAGGTACGTGAATGTCTTTTTGTCGAACTAATAAGCGCGTGTACGGAAGAACGGGTAGCCGAAGCAACGTATGTACATAAATCGTCTATCTTACAAGTTACTGACTCGATAGCGTAAAAAAAAAAAAGTAGCGGTGTGTATGCGCATATACATACACGAGATACGTACGTATACAGGGTAGATCTATTTGCGTAATCATGTACATATGTATGTAGGTAATATTGCTTCGATTCTGAGATTGAACCAGACGGTGACCCGATCAGATCGCTGAAATACGAAAAAAAAAAAACGAGTAGATACGTAGGTACGAGTACCAGAGATCGGTTGGTCGTTCAGAAACGCAGTTGACAGTCGCGTGCGATATACGACGCAATAATGCATTATATAATGGATAAGCTTTTTCCATCTATCACACGGATAGCAAAAGCTCTGGGATTAGTAAATGTTTGTAAAGCACTTGTAAAATTGAAACGCACTTGCATCACCTAATTTGTTAAGAGCTCAACAATTGAACATTATAACGGCGACAAACGGTTGTCGAGATAATATTTCGGTCTTACGTTAGTACGACGTTATCGATTATGCCTGTTCTGCGAAGTATGCACGCGAGATTTAAACCGATTGTTCTCTTCTCTCTTTTCTCTATTTGCCCGCGTACGTAGGTAAGTACATACCTATGTATGACGCGTGAATAGTGATGTAGACCGCGTCGTACGCAACATGCAATACATGCACCGTAAGTCGTCGTATTTGAATAATCTATATTTTACCTACATTCGTAACAGTATCAATGCATTTGGATGCACCATGTAAGCGTATCTCGTTATTTATGCGTTTTTTTTTTTTTTTTTTTTTTTTTTTTTACGCAGTATCTTAGAATTCGTATTAAAATCATACGAAGATCACATTTATCGTAACGTTATAGTCTGTTTGATGAAATTCAGTCGACGCATTGCGAGCGTTCGTATTACTGACTAGATAATATAAAACGATAATGTGAAAAGCAAATAAAAGAACGAGAAAGAGAGAAGGAGAAAGTAAAGAAGCGAGTGAGACCGAGGTGATTACATACAATAATATAAATCATAGTGGATCAACGTCTGTCCCATCGCCGCGTGCAAACGCAGAAAAGGCAATTCGGTCGTCTATATTATTGCGTAGAACTAACGGAAGAACGGTCGCTGTCCGTCGACGCAGTGTCCGAAAATGGTAGGGAAGACGAGGCCGGTGGCGGCGAATCGGATGCGACGTAATCCTGGCGAAATATTTTCGCGGACGGTTGGGAAGAAATCGATAAGCCGATATTCAGATTTTCTGGCAAAGGAGGCAATACGTTGTTTTGAAATTGTCCGGATATATTACCAACCGATTGGTAATTGGCCACCACGATCACTTTGCCGCTCCTGCTACGAGCTTTTCCAACGCCGAAATATCGACTGCTCGCCCAAATCAATTGGGTGAAATGACCTGAAAGCAAGAATACGATTCGTTTCTTTTTTTTTTTGATAGATCGTTCGGTCGACGCTCGATTCAATGCGGAAACTTACATTTCATCTGATTACATTACAGCACACTACGGAAATACCTGCGTTTACGTTGGCGTGTAGAACATCCGGTTCTTTCAAGAAATCGTACTGTTTCACTGCCGAGTACCAATACGATGCAACGTCTTGGCCAGTTACATCGGTTTGAACAGCACCTCCGGGTCGACAATACAGATTTTGCCCAACGTCCCGATCGTTTCTATAGTAGAACGTGTTTGTATGCGCCAAATGATTAGCCCAAGTTTGAGCATATTCGCACAACTACAACGAACAAAGGATATTTTTTTATACAGGGTAATCAAATAGCCGATCATGATTCCTTTTTTTTTTTTTTTTTTTTTACTGTATTCGATATCGAGACAAGTTGCGCCATGTATCTTTTTTTTTTTATCTTTTTTTTCCCATTGATCGGCTTATCGTTGACAAAATACCGTGGACACGCCACGATAAGTTAGTTGACCGGTTACCGCAAAGCCGAAACATCACAGATAACAGAGGATCTATCGCTGCACATCTTATTCCGTTATTGCATCAATTTGTTCGTGGTGTTTGTAAGGAGTCGAGCTTTATCAGAGGAACGAGATATACACGCAGCGACAAATTGTTGACTCCTGTGTGGTTTCAACTTGTAGGTAGTCCGCAAAATTCGCGTGCACGACCGGCACGATTAATTTTACCTGTGGTGACATAGTTAAAGGGGGCGCATTATGTCTTTGACGATAAACATTGTGCCAGCATAAACATTCGGTAATAAATTCGCTATCCCGCCAGTCGGTCTCCAGATCGTTAATGTCGTGCGCGATACTCATCGGTCTGTTTCTCAGGATCTACGGTACCACGAAGAAAAAAATTTGTCGTTTCGACGAGACAATCAACACCGATACAACAAACAGGCTCGTTCGTTTCGATTTCGAACGGTGTTCTAATTGTAAGTTGAACGTAATCGACCCGCTGTACCAGGTCAAACGTTTCGTTCTCTCACCTTTTTCAATAGTTTCGGTCGATTGTCAAGCTGTCCAGTGTGATCGTTACTCAAAACAAGAGAAGTGGAAGTTGATCCGCTGGTGTCCGTAATTCGATTGGCTTTATACAATTTCGACTGTTCTACTCGTTTCCGAAGATTCTCCAACGCTTTTGCTTCTTCCCGTTTTCTCGAAGGAGGCCAGTTTGCGTTCGAAGTGTGAATCATGCTGATGCCATCGCACGCAGCCTCCTAGAACAGAAAACAACAAGAAAAGGAAAAAAAAAACATTAAGTAATATTATTCGCTGATCCAGCATACTTTGTTTAAATTTTTCGCCAATTTTCTCTGCGTTCAGCCCGCATGTACGAATTTATTGTGCACCCGGTTAGAATCAATGACAAATATACATATGCATGTACGTACGTAAGTACAGATGTATGTACACAAGCACGAGCAATGAAATGTATGCGCACCAGTCGGAAATCATGAACACCTCGAATACGCAATATACAGTTTCAGAAACACGTTTGAAACGCGTTCTCGGTATGCTCTGCGTTTATCGTTGTTTAATATTCGTCGCACACTACATCAGAATATCCTTCGATTTCGAAAATGGAGCATTTGCACGAAAGAACGTAGCGAATAGCAATACTAATAAAAGGAATATACATTAAAGTATGCATAACAGATAAAATTTCTAGAAAACTAGATTGTTCGTAACCGTACTGTTTGTCAGGTCGAATCCTCGCCACGGTCGTCGTCAGTCAGTACGTACTCATTGTCAGTGAGTCTCGAATTCGCATTCGTCGAACAAATCGAGATACAGGTAAAAATAAAAAAAAAAAAAAAATAAATAAAAAAGTAAAAACAGGAATGGTACGACACAGCACCTTTTGATGATTACCATTGGCAAGATTAAAATCTGCCAAATGAGCAGTTTGGCTGAGCAAGCGACGGCTAGCGGAGCATCGATTGCGATTTATCATTTCTTTCTGAATAGCGTATTGAATGAAATAACTCTCAATTTCCATGTTGTCACGATGGGACGGTGACAAAAGTTCCGTGGTTTCTTCGGTAACATCGTACATTTGGCTCACTTCGTGCAACTCCATTACAAAAGAAAAATGATTCTTCTTTCAAGATTTCCCCCGTACAATTGCTTTCAATTGTTCCCGATTCCAGCTCGCGTTTGTCACACTCTGTGCGTCACGTCGCGTCGCGTCGTTGTACGATAACCGGCGAACAACTGACCACTGGTTAAGCCACCACCTTCGACCCTTCGACCACTTCAATCCGCCTGCGAGTCTCCACCGCTCGTACACCCACCGACGGACCACATTGCGCCGAATCGACGCGTTTGTCTTCTTATCTGTTGCTGCGCATCACGAACATACACCGCATTCGCAACGTTTTCGATGTGCATTCGTACACACACATACATATACTACATATGTACGCACAAAAGAAAAGCTCTTTTTGAATGCGATAGCTTTTCAAGATTTCGTACGTCAATGTGTGTGCGCGCGCCGCGGCCCCAAACACTGCAGTTTGCTGCATTCAAGATTAATCTGGTACACGATCCTGGCAGATTGCTATACACTTGCGAACACAACGAAGATTCGGATTAGAGTTAGCTTGAACCGTTCGGCCAGCTGTACGTTTCATGCGCTACCTAGAAAATAAGTATAATAAATGTATGTATGTACAGTTATTAGATTTTCCAATTTTCCGTTAAAAGATACAATATAAGGTTTCGTTGAAGGGATTGAGACTGTATTCAATAACACGCCACTATGATGCTCACGCTAAAAGGATCGATGGTATGCTTATAAAATATTACCAATGAACCGAAGGAACGAAAAAACGTGGTAATAAACGTGGTTTAGTACAATAACTGACGAAACCGATTTCACTTACCAAATGGATACATTAAGGAAAGTATCGAAACGCCAAACCACAATTTGTGTTTTGGTTCGTTTCATTCGTTTGGCTAATATATCCGTATGACTTTTATCCATTATTTCCTTTGTATAGGAAAAGTTTCGTTGACCTTATTGTTGGTCATGTCGCAGATAAGACGAGACCGACAATTGTTTCGGAAAAAAAATGAAGGACGCCTTACAAACGTTGATAATAATTGTTTCACGAACGTACCAAACACGACATCGGACGTTTCAAAGGGGGGGGGGGGGGGGGGGGGAGTCAAAAAAGCCCGGTAAAGATATAAATTTCAGACCTTTCCACGACGTCCAACATAGAATGTTTATAAGTCGTCTTTCGTCGATACTTTCAGCTATCTCGACGGGATCAGACCTAAGAACATGTTTTAAATGTTCATATTAAAAAATGTGAAATGTAGACTGAAACAAATTCATGGTTTAATTGTTACCTTATTGTTTTTTTTTTCTCTCTGTTTCTTCTTTCTAAATAGAACAAACACAACGATAGAGATTTTCAAACAGTCATTTCAACATTGCCTTTACGAAATGTACATACACTTACTTTACAGTGACATGATTAATTTGCCGATTCAATATGAAACATCCACTCGTAAACTAATCTTATTTGAAACATTTTCCGTTTTCTTTTCTTTTTGTGTGCTGAAAAAAGAAAACAGAGAAACAGATTGACCTAAAGTACCCTCCATCTAACACAGTGCTATCAAAATAATATTGTTACTCATATTCTTTGGGAAGGGAATTTTCGCGGACAGCGAATACATCCAGCATAGAAGATATATATTGGTACATTTCTTTTTCTTTCTTCTTTTTTTACTTTTTTTTTTTTCTATCTTCGTATATTAATGTAAATCACCTTCAACGTACGACTTGATGTAACGATGCGTAAAAAAAAAAAAAAAAAAAAGGGTGGGGGACAAAAACAAGAAAACAAACGGTTCGACTGGAAGAAGCAAGCATTCGGACAAAATGAAGATAGAAAATGAGTGAGAAAGTGATGAATTTTAAGCCTCCAAAACGTCGAATGTATACTAACCCATGCGAAGGTGAGATAAGGTTGAACAATGAACATTGATCGAATGGCATGGGTATCGATTGATAATCACCAACGCTGTAACTACGACCATGCGCACACACAATACACAATACAAGTGGTAGAAAATCGAGAAAAATGTAAACAACCTGTAAAAATGTAAACAACCTGTAATATGTGTAGATGTATGGGAAACAACATAACAATAGTATAGAACGTGTACATAAAAAAAAAAAGGAAAAAAAGGAAAAAAAAAATGATCGAATTAAGTAACTTCCTCCATTTCGAAGTCGATTAAAACAGAATTGCCAACGGAAAGAATTAATTCAACTTTTCTGTACGATGATGTCACCCTGTGGGGTGGGGAGCAGAATACACCCACAGTAGCCCCTGTTTGTCGTAAGAGGCGACTAAAAGGGGAACGACAGTATAAGTATATGCGCAGGCACGATAGATGCAAACGATGTAAAAGTAGTAATAATATGAATAATATGAATTATCTTTCAATGGTATGAAGTACATTTACCTTATTTCTAAAGCAACGAAAAAGAAGAACAAATAATACCAAGGAGATTTGATAAATAAATTAAAGAACAACGTGCAATTATAAGGAGGGTGGAGATATCTGACGGTGGAAGGTAACGAACCATCGCATAAAAAGGCACAAGTAACGCCATCTAATGATATACAGCGGAAATGAAAAACGAATCCCCTTTTAGTCGCCGGAAAAAATCGAATCTTTCCTTTTAAGGACATAAGCCACTTATCGGTATTGTTGGTAAGCGCAAGGTATTGAACGTTCGAAATTGTACCGGAATAATGTCGCTACTTAACCTATGAAGCGACAATTTCGGAGATTGAAGGGAAAAAAAAAAAAAAAAAACGTAGTTCACAGTCATAGAAATGGTACCGCCATCTAGCGGCGGTGTTCCTGAACTAATCGAACTAGTTCTCGTTCATAGTCGTTGCTCAGAACGAATTTTGCAGCAATTTGGGATTTATTAAAGTTATCGTAACAAGTGTAATATTAAATGTTTTATTCAGCCTTCTTTACAGTACAATATACATAGACGTGAAGAACATGCTTCTTTTCATGTACGTTTGTAACATTTTATGAGTTGGTACTCCTGACAGTCGCTTTGATCGGTGTGTGTTCTTTTCCGGTTGTCATTTTCGTGGCCGCTCGTAAAAAAAGTGCGTAGTATTTTGACAGGTCGCTTCTGAGAGCATTGTGTTTTGTTAATTTTCGTGTATGTTTTAGTGCTGGAGGTTTGTGAAAGATGTGACGTATTGTTTTTGTTTGCGTTGCGGTTATTGTAATTGTCTGTTTTGTGTTTTGTGAAAGGCTAGTATGTGATTTATTTGAGGTTGGTGGATCCGTCACGGTGTGTGGCAAGTGGTTAGGTTTTTGACAGGTCGGTTCTGAGTGACGCAAAGGCAAAGGCAAAGGCAAAGGCAAAGGCAAAGGCAAAGGCAAAGGCAAAGGCAAAGGCAAAGGCAAAGGCAAAGGCAAAGGCAAAGGCAAAGGCAAAGGCAAAGGCAAAGGCAAAGGCAAAGGCAAAGGCAAAGGCAAAGGCAAAGGCAAAGGCAAAGGCAAAGGCAAAGGCAAAGGCAAAGGCAAAGGCAAAGGCAAAGGCAAAGGCAAAGGCAAAGGCAAAGGCAAAGGCAAAGGCAAAGGCAAAGGCAAAGGCAAAGGCAAAGGCAAAGGCAAAGGCAAAGGCAAAGGCAAAGGCAAAGGCAAAGGCAAAGGCAAAGGCAAAGGCAAAGGCAAAGGCAAAGGCAAAGGCAAAGGCAAAGGCAAAGGCAAAGGCAAAGGCAAAGGCAAAGGCAAAGGCAAAGGCAAAGGCAAAGGCAAAGGCAAAGGCAAAGGCAAAGGCAAAGGCAAAGGCAAAGGCAAAGGCAAAGGCAAAGGCAAAGGCAAAGGCAAAGGCAAAGGCAAAGGCAAAGGCAAAGGCAAAGGCAAAGGCAAAGGCAAAGGCAAAGGCAAAGGCAAAGGCAAAGGCAAAGGCAAAGGCAAAGGCAAAGGCAAAGGCAAAGGCAAAGGCAAAGGCAAAGGCAACGAGGCGACAACCGAGGCGACAACCGAGGCGACAACCGAGGCGACAACCGAGGCGACAACCGAGGCGACAACCGAGGCGACAACCGAGGCGACAACCGAGGCGACAACCGAGGCGACAACCGAGGCGACAACCGAGGCGACAACCGAGGCGACAACCGAGGCGACAACCGAGGCGACAACCGAGGCGACAACCGAGGCGACAACCGAGGCGACAACCGAGGCGACAACCGAGGCGACAACCGAGGCGACAACCGAGGCGACAACCGAGGCGACAACCGAGGCGACAACCGAGGCGACAACCGAGGCGACAACCGAGGCGACAACCGAGGCGACAACCGAGGCGACAACCGAGGCGACAACCGAGGCGACAACCGAGGCGACAACCGAGGCGACAACCGAGGCGACAACCGAGGCGACAACCGAGGCGACAACCGAGGCGACAACCGAGGCGACAACCGAGGCGACAACCGAGGCGACAACCGAGGCGACAACCGAGGCGACAACCGAGGCGACAACCGAGGCGACAACCGAGGCGACAACCGAGGCGACAACCGAGGCGACAACCGAGGCGACAACCGAGGCGACAACCGAGGCGACAACCGAGGCGACAACCGAGGCGACAACCGAGGCGACAACCGAGGCGACAACCGAGGCGACAACCGAGGCGACAACCGAGGCGACAACCGAGGCGACAACCGAGGCGACAACCGAGGCGACAACCGAGGCGACAACCGAGGCGACAACCGAGGCGACAACCGAGGCGACAACCGAGGCGACAACCGAGGCGTTACAGACAGGGGCAGTTACAGACAGGGGCAGTTACAGACAGGGGCAGTTACAGACAGGGGCAGTTACAGACAGGGGCAGTTACAGACAGGGGCAGTTACAGACAGGGGCAGTTACAGACAGGGGCAGTTACAGACAGGGGCAGTTACAGACAGGGGCAGTTACAGACAGGGGCAGTTACAGACAGGGGCAGTTACAGACAGGGGCAGTTACAGACAGGGGCAGTATACATGTTAGGGGTTAGGTATACATGTTAGGGGTTAGGTATACATGTTAGGGGTTAGGTATACATGTTAGGGGTTAGGTATACATGTTAGGGGTTAGGTATACATGTTAGGGGTTAGGTATACATGTTAGGGGTTAGGTATACATGTTAGGGGTTAGGTATACATGTTAGGGGTTAGGTATACATGTTAGGGGTTAGGTATACATGTTAGGGGTTAGGTATACATGTTAGGGGTTAGGTATACATGTTAGGGGTTAGGTATACATGTTAGGGGTTAGGTATACATGTTAGGGGTTAGGTATACATGTTAGGGGTTAGGTATACATGTTAGGGGTTAGGTATACATGTTAGGGGTTAGGTATACATGTTAGGGGTTAGGTATACATGTTAGGGGTTAGGTATACATGTTAGGGGTTAGGTATACATGTTAGGGGTTAGGTATACATGTTAGGGGTTAGGTATACATGTTAGGGGTTAGGTATACATGTTAGGGGTTAGGTATACATGTTAGGGGTTAGGTATACATGTTAGGGGTTAGGTATACATGTTAGGGGTTAGGTATACATGTTAGGGGTTAGGTATACATGTTAGGGGTTAGGTATACATGTTAGGGGTTAGGTATACATGTTAGGGGTTAGGTATACATGTTAGGGGTTAGGTATACATGTTAGGGGTTAGGTATACATGTTAGGGGTTAGGTATACATGTTAGGGGTTAGGTATACATGTTAGGGGTTAGGTATACATGTTAGGGGTTAGGTATACATGTTAGGGGTTAGGTATACATGTTAGGGGTTAGGTATACATGTTAGGGGTTAGGTATACATGTTAGGGGTTAGGTATACATGTTAGGGGTTAGGTATACATGTTAGGGGTTAGGTATACATGTTAGGGGTTAGGTATACATGTTAGGGGTTAGGTATACATGTTAGGGGTTAGGTATACATGTTAGGGGTTAGGTATACATGTTAGGGGTTAGGTATACATGTTAGGGGTTAGGTATACATGTTAGGGGTTAGGTATACATGTTAGGGGTTAGGTATACATGTTAGGGGTTAGGTATACATGTTAGGGGTTAGGTATACATGTTAGGGGTTAGGTATACATGTTAGGGGTTAGGTATACATGTTAGGGGTTAGGTATACATGTTAGGGGTTAGGTATACATGTTAGGGGTTAGGTATACATGTTAGGGGTTAGGTATACATGTTAGGGGTTAGGTATACATGTTAGGGGTTAGGTATACATGTTAGGGGTTAGGTATACATGTTAGGGGTTAGGTATACATGTTAGGGGTTAGGTATACATGTTAGGGGTTAGGTATACATGTTAGGGGTTAGGTATACATGTTAGGGGTTAGGTATACATGTTAGGGGTTAGGTATACATGTTAGGGGTTAGGTATACATGTTAGGGGTTAGGTATACATGTTAGGGGTTAGGTATACATGTTAGGGGTTAGGTATACATGTTAGGGGTTAGGTATACATGTTAGGGGTTAGGTATACATGTTAGGGGTTAGGTATACATGTTAGGGGTTAGGTATACATGTTAGGGGTTAGGTATACATGTTAGGGGTTAGGTATACATGTTAGGGGTTAGGTATACATGTTAGGGGTTAGGTATACATGTTAGGGGTTAGGTATACATGTTAGGGGTTAGGTATACATGTTAGGGGTTAGGTATACATGTTAGGGGTTAGGTATACATGTTAGGGGTTAGGTATACATGTTAGGGGTTAGGTATACATGTTAGGGGTTAGGTATACATGTTAGGGGTTAGGTATACATGTTAGGGGTTAGGTATACATGTTAGGGGTTAGGTATACATGTTAGGGGTTAGGTATACATGTTAGGGGTTAGGTATACATGTTAGGGGTTAGGTATACATGTTAGGGGTTAGGTATACATGTTAGGGGTTAGGTATACATGTTAGGGGTTAGGTATACATGTTAGGGGTTAGGTATACATGTTAGGGGTTAGGTATACATGTTAGGGGTTAGGTATACATGTTAGGGGTTAGGTATACATGTTAGGGGTTAGGTATACATGTTAGGGGTTAGGTATACATGTTAGGGGTTAGGTATACATGTTAGGGGTTAGGTATACATGTTAGGGGTTAGGTATACATGTTAGGGGTTAGGTATACATGTTAGGGGTTAGGTATACATGTTAGGGGTTAGGTATACATGTTAGGGGTTAGGTATACATGTTAGGGGTTAGGTATACATGTTAGGGGTTAGGTATACATGTTAGGGGTTAGGTATACATGTTAGGGGTTAGGTATACATGTTAGGGGTTAGGTATACATGTTAGGGGTTAGGTATACATGTTAGGGGTTAGGTATACATGTTAGGGGTTAGGTATACATGTTAGGGGTTAGGTATACATGTTAGGGGTTAGGTATACATGTTAGGGGTTAGGTATACATGTTAGGGGTTAGGTATACATGTTAGGGGTTAGGTATACATGTTAGGGGTTAGGTATACATGTTAGGGGTTAGGTATACATGTTAGGGGTTAGGTATACATGTTAGGGGTTAGGTATACATGTTAGGGGTTAGGTATACATGTTAGGGGTTAGGTATACATGTTAGGGGTTAGGTATACATGTTAGGGGTTAGGTATACATGTTAGGGGTTAGGTATACATGTTAGGGGTTAGGTATACATGTTAGGGGTTAGGTATACATGTTAGGGGTTAGGTATACATGTTAGGGGTTAGGTATACATGTTAGGGGTTAGGTATACATGTTAGGGGTTAGGTATACATGTTAGGGGTTAGGTATACATGTTAGGGGTTAGGTATACATGTTAGGGGTTAGGTATACATGTTAGGGGTTAGGTATACATGTTAGGGGTTAGGTATACATGTTAGGGGTTAGGTATACATGTTAGGGGTTAGGTATACATGTTAGGGGTTAGGTATACATGTTAGGGGTTAGGTATACATGTTAGGGGTTAGGTATACATGTTAGGGGTTAGGTATACATGTTAGGGGTTAGGTATACATGTTAGGGGTTAGGTATACATGTTAGGGGTTAGGTATACATGTTAGGGGTTAGGTATACATGTTAGGGGTTAGGTATACATGTTAGGGGTTAGGTATACATGTTAGGGGTTAGGTATACATGTTAGGGGTTAGGTATACATGTTAGGGGTTAGGTATACATGTTAGGGGTTAGGTATACATGTTAGGGGTTAGGTATACATGTTAGGGGTTAGGTATACATGTTAGGGGTTAGGTATACATGTTAGGGGTTAGGTATACATGTTAGGGGTTAGGTATACATGTTAGGGGTTAGGTATACATGTTAGGGGTTAGGTATACATGTTAGGGGTTAGGTATACATGTTAGGGGTTAGGTATACATGTTAGGGGTTAGGTATACATGTTAGGGGTTAGGTATACATGTTAGGGGTTAGGTATACATGTTAGGGGTTAGGTATACATGTTAGGGGTTAGGTATACATGTTAGGGGTTAGGTATACATGTTAGGGGTTAGGTATACATGTTAGGGGTTAGGTATACATGTTAGGGGTTAGGTATACATGTTAGGGGTTAGGTATACATGTTAGGGGTTAGGTATACATGTTAGGGGTTAGGTATACATGTTAGGGGTTAGGTATACATGTTAGGGGTTAGGTATACATGTTAGGGGTTAGGTATACATGTTAGGGGTTAGGTATACATGTTAGGGGTTAGGTATACATGTTAGGGGTTAGGTATACATGTTAGGGGTTAGGTATACATGTTAGGGGTTAGGTATACATGTTAGGGGTTAGGTATACATGTTAGGGGTTAGGTATACATGTTAGGGGTTAGGTATACATGTTAGGGGTTAGGTATACATGTTAGGGGTTAGGGTTAGGGTTAGGGTTAGGGTTAGGGTTAGGGTTAGGGTTAGGGTTAGGGTTAGGTTAGGGTTAGGTTAGGGTTAGGGTTAGGGTTAGGTTAGGGTTAGGGTTAGGGTTAGGGTTAGGGTTAGGGTTAGGTTAGGGTTAGGGTTAGGTTAGGGTTAGGGTTAGGTTAGGGTTAGGGTTAGGTTAGGTTAGGTTAGGGTTAGGTTAGGGTTAGGTTAGGGTTAGGGTTAGGGTTAGGGTTAGGGTTAGGGTTAGGTTAGGGTTAGGGTTAGGGTTAGGTTAGGGTTAGGGTTAGGTTAGGGTTAGGTTAGGGTTAGGTTAGGGTTAGGGTTAGGTTAGGGTTAGGGTTAGGGTTAGGGTTAGGGTTAGGTTAGGGTTAGGTTAGGTTAGGGTTAGGGTTAGGTTAGGGTTAGGGTTAGGGTTAGGTTAGGGTTAGGGTTAGGTTAGGGTTAGGTTAGGGTTAGGTTAGGGTTAGGTTAGGGTTAGGGTTAGGTTAGGGTTAGGGTTAGGTTAGGGTTAGGGTTAGGGTTAGGGTTAGGTTAGGGTTAGGGTTAGGTTAGGGTTAGGTTAGGGTTAGGGTTAGGTTAGGGTTAGGGTTAGGGTTAGGGTTAGGGTTAGGGTTAGGGTTAGGTTAGGGTTAGGGTTAGGTTAGGGTTAGGGTTAGGGTTAGGTTAGGGTTAGGGTTAGGTTAGGGTTAGGTTAGGGTTAGGGTTAGGTTAGGGTTAGGGTTAGGGTTAGGTTAGGGTTAGGGTTAGGTTAGGGTTAGGGTTAGGTTAGGGTTAGGGTTAGGGTTAGGGTTAGGGTTAGGGTTAGGGTTAGGGTTAGGTTAGGGTTAGGTTAGGGTTAGGTTAGGGTTAGGGTTAGGTTAGGGTTAGGTTAGGGTTAGGGTTAGGGTTAGGGTTAGGTTAGGGTTAGGGTTAGGTTAGGGTTAGGTTAGGGTTAGGGTTAGGGTTAGGGTTAGGGTTAGGGTTAGGGTTAGGTTAGGGTTAGGGTTAGGGTTAGGGTTAGGTTAGGGTTAGGTTAGGTTAGGGTTAGGTTAGGGTTAGGTTAGGGTTAGGTTAGGGTTAGGGTTAGGGTTAGGGTTAGGGTTAGGTTAGGGTTAGGGTTAGGTTAGGGTTAGGGTTAGGTTAGGGTTAGGTTAGGGTTAGGTTAGGGTTAGGTTAGGGTTAGGGTTAGGGTTAGGTTAGGGTTAGGTTAGGGTTAGGGTTAGGGTTAGGGTTAGGTTAGGGTTAGGGTTAGGGTTAGGTTAGGGTTAGGTTAGGGTTAGGTTAGGGTTAGGTTAGGGTTAGGTTAGGGTTAGGTTAGGTTAGGGTTAGGGTTAGGTTAGGGTTAGGGTTAGGGTTAGGTTAGGGTTAGGGTTAGGTTAGGGTTAGGGTTAGGTTAGGGTTAGGGTTAGGGTTAGGGTTAGGGTTAGGGTTAGGGTTAGGGTTAGGGTTAGGGTTAGGTTAGGGTTAGGTTAGGGTTAGGTTAGGGTTAGGTTAGGGTTAGGGTTAGGGTTAGGGTTAGGGTTAGGGTTAGGTTAGGGTTAGGTTAGGGTTAGGGTTAGGGTTAGGTTAGGGTTAGGTTAGGGTTAGGGTTAGGGTTAGGGTTAGGGTTAGGTTAGGGTTAGGGTTAGGTTAGGGTTAGGTTAGGGTTAGGGTTAGGGTTAGGGTTAGGGTTAGGTTAGGGTTAGGGTTAGGTTAGGGTTAGGTTAGGGTTAGGTTAGGGTTAGGTTAGGGTTAGGTTAGGGTTAGGGTTAGGTTAGGGTTAGGGTTAGGTTAGGGTTAGGTTAGGGTTAGGTTAGGGTTAGGGTTAGGGTTAGGGTTAGGGTTAGGGTTAGGGTTAGGGTTAGGGTTAGGGTTAGGGTTAGGGTTAGGGTTAGGTTAGGGTTAGGTTAGGGTTAGGTTAGGGTTAGGGTTAGGGTTAGGTTAGGGTTAGGGTTAGGGTTAGGTTAGGGTTAGGGTTAGGGTTAGGGTTAGGGTTAGGTTAGGGTTAGGGTTAGGGTTAGGGTTAGGGTTAGGGTTAGGGTTAGGTTAGGGTTAGGTTAGGGTTAGGTTAGGGTTAGGGTTAGGTTAGGGTTAGGTTAGGGTTAGGTTAGGGTTAGGTTAGGGTTAGGGTTAGGGTTAGGTTAGGGTTAGGGTTAGGGTTAGGGTTAGGGTTAGGTTAGGGTTAGGTTAGGGTTAGGTTAGGGTTAGGGTTAGGGTTAGGGTTAGGGTTAGGGTTAGGGTTAGGTTAGGTTAGGGTTAGGTTAGGGTTAGGTTAGGGTTAGGTTAGGGTTAGGGTTAGGGTTAGGGTTAGGGTTAGGGTTAGGGTTAGGTTAGGGTTAGGTTAGGGTTAGGTGTTAGGGTTAGGGTTAGGTTAGGGTTAGGGTTAGGGTTAGGGTTAGGGTTAGGTTAGGGTTAGGTTAGGGTTAGGTTGGTAGGTTAGGGTTAGGTTAGGGTTAGGGTTAGGTTAGGGTTAGGTTAGGGTTAGGTTAGGGTTAGGGTTGAGGGTTAGGTTAGGGTTAGGGTTAGGGTTAGGTTAGGGTTAGGTTAGGGTTAGGTTTAGGTTAGTGGGTTAGGTTAGGGTTAGGTAGGGTTAGGGGTTAGGGTTAGGGTTAGGGTTAGGTTTAGGGTTAGGTTAGGGTTAGGGTTTAGGGTTAGGTTAGGGTTAGGGTGGTAGGGTGTTAGGGTTAGGGTTAGGGTTAGGTTAGGGGTTAGGTTAGGG